>JBAMYA010000002.1:7515644-7532601 GCA_037176975.1 Arrhamphus sclerolepis | reverse complement strand
TGTGTGTGTGTGTGTGTGTGTGTGTGTGTGTGTGTGTGTGTGTGTGTGTGTGTGTGTGTGTGTGTGTGTGTTTGCAGGACTACACAGCAGCATGCCTCCAGCGCAGCATGCTCTGGAAGTGGGCTAATGTTACTTGGCTATTGATGCACAGTAGCAGGAACACACACAGCATCACAGGTCAGACATGTGACAAGGGTGGCCAATCTAGATGTACAGTGCTTGTGTGTACTTATATTGCAAGAAATGCCTATCAGTAGAAGAAGAATAGAAGTTTGAAAACTTGCCAAGATATATTTGGCTTTTATTGAGCATGCAGACTTGCCTATGAAAACAAAACATGCCCTTATGCAGTAAAACATCCCCCACAATAAAACTGCTGAGTGCATGTCCAGCTGCAATAAACCACATCATGCTATGTTGTGAAGTGAGAGCTGAAGAATTTGTAGTTGCAGTTCAAATTTAAAAATTCACTATGCAACAAATACCTTGTAAAACTGGAGCATGAACACTATAGTAAGAGAAAGTCAACCACTCTGGGCATGGCTGCCAACTCTGAAGCAAAAAATATCAGCAATCACTACTTTTGCTTCCAAAGAAATAAATAAATAAATCATGTGTGATTTTTTTTTCCAAAGAAATGCAATGACTTTGGGGACATTTTTAAAATCTGCCTGGAATTTGACAGATTTAATCTTAAAATTTAATGAGAGTCTAACATACATCCTCTTATATTTTTTTCTCTCCTTTATCATTTATCCAGCCATTTTCTATATCCACTTCATCCTGTGCAAAGTCAAGCAGCCAGTCCCAGCTATGATCGGGTGAATGGCGGGTGTAGACCCTGTCCCAAATTTTGTAATTTCAAATTCTTTCCAATTCTTTCTGACTTTGCTCTACAAATCTGTGTTTTTCAACAAAATCACATCCTGTCAAGCCTTCAAGATCAAATTCTAATTTAAAATACAAAGTAAGATCTGACTGTGTGTTACAAAAGGCTTTGATCAGAAACCACTTTTATAATGCAACCATAAACATAAAGACAGGTGAGAAATCCATGGGCAATAAATGAATCACAAGGTTTATGTTGGGTGTTTTAGTTCACCAGGCTGTTAGTTGCCTCTGTCATACTCACTCTTCATAAATATAGCATTACCCCAGTGACATTAGTAGCCATTGGTTTATTTTATGCACACAGCTCCTGACCTATATTCTAGGATTGATACATCATAAAAGAAGAAAAGAGAAAAAAGAAGGGTTCAGATCTTCTAACTCTCTTTTTATAACATATTTTATCCACGAGGAGAAAAGGTGCAATCAAATCTAATCTTCTCTAAATAATCTGTCAGTGAAATTCATTACTATTCTCAGTCATTCCCTTCAAATTACCACCTGACTGGGCTCTCCTTCCCCTCCTCCCATGCTGAGTGTGCTGTCCTGGCTTGTGTGGGTCTCAGAGGAATTGTCATAGTGGTGGATGAGATATGGCTCGAGCATCTTGGAAATGAGACTTCTGCCTGTTATGGAGTCATTATGGTTTACAGCACATTGGATGCCTGTCCCGTGGGTCTACTTTCCTCCTGGCCATAAACCCCAGTGCATCTCATTCTCCACCCCCACCCCCTCTCTGCCTGCTTGTACCATCCCCAGGCTCAAAGTGGAAAATACATTCCCCCAGTCTAAATCCATAACTGATGTAAAGAGAAATCTCAGCATCCATGATGATGGGCAAGGCATAATATGGAATACTTTACACACACAACCATACATTAAAACATTTTACTCAATCATCCAAACTTCACAAACTGAGAGTATTCTGTGTACGCATTCAAAGTACCCCTGATGGAGTGAGATGCATTCCTTTACCTGACTTGCACCTGCCATGTTTGAATAATTCATTTGATTCCAGATCCATTAAACATTGTACATTCATTGTGGTTCATCCAGGCGAGACATTTTGCCCATTGTGATGAGTCTGAAGTTAGATGAGCGAGAAGCAGAAATACATTAGAAATTAAATGCTTTAAATCAGTGCAAAGCCAGCACTGAAAATATCCACACATCAGTACCAGGGTTAAAATTTTTAAACGTTTTACCCTTTTTTTTTTTTTTTTAAATGTTTTTTTATAAACGTTTTACCCTTGATGTCAGTTTAAAACTGTTAACCTTATGGAACAATAATAATTTCATGTATGAGATAATGTTTGGTTTGACATGTTTGTTTAGCACTAAAATTAGACTGCTTGGTCATAAATAAATAAACAAAACAAATTTCTGTTGGGTCATTATGTAATGTTACAGTATTCATTTTTTAAATTAATTTATCTCTTATCATAATCTGTATTGTTGATGGGAGAGAAATGGTTTGACGATATGAACTCTGTTTGTGAATATGCTCTTGCCTTTAGGGGAGAAACAAAAAAATGAAACCAGGAAACCAGGTCATCCAGGTAGTTTTCCAACCTTGAGCACATGAGTGTTAAACTTAGACTCACTGGAACACGTGATATTTTTCTATTGCCCCCTGGCAGTATGTTTTGACATATACCCCTACGAAAAATGGTCTTCTTAAGACTATGTAGTGGACTGCTGCTAGCGTCGTGCACCTTCCGACATGGTTGTTTGCTCAAATACATTTCCTATAGGAGGATATTTCCAGTTTGCTTGAATTCAGATGGTAGAATTTGTGGAATTGCCTTTACCTTTTTAAAAAAAAATAAATTCTGAACTATATGTTTTACAGCTAATTATTTCAACCACTTGTAAAATCAAAAATTTCAGAATATCAGTCATTTATTGTTTTAGCCAGCTAATCTTCATCTATTCAGTTTAACATGTAGTCTACTTATTATTAATCATGCCTTGCAGTTATAGTTTGTACAACAGTTGTCTTGATCTCTTGATATGAATGAATATGCAAACAAACAAAAGAGCACAGCAAATAGCTGCCTGATAAGCAACACCAGCCAAGTGTAAATGATTCTGAATATAAAATGAAGTTTAAATGGAACACAAATACAGTCAGAGATAATTTGTAAATGTTTAAAGGATTAATAAATAGAATGATTTATTTGTATGTTTCTATACAAATTAAGGGGGTAAACAGCAACCAGATTCTGCATCTGATAAAATGAATTTCAACATGTGTCAACCACCCTTTACTGAGCATTTGGCAGCTGCTCTGGAACGGTTTAAGAAAGTGCAGATCATACATCACAGGTAATGTTAAAGAAGCAATTGTTACTGCTCATTAGCTTGCAATGGGTTCTCATGTTCATTTTTTAAACAACACTGAGTCCCTCATTCGACCATCCATCATATTTTTACAAGTAGAAAATATGCAACACAGGACCAACCTACTCAGGGGTGACAACCCAGCAAGTTGCTCTTATGCCAGACCATGTACAGGCAAGTGGAGATGTGTGGTCATATTACAAAGTACCACCCCACCAGTACACAGCCTATAAGCAAACACATCTAGAAACTGTCAAGCACTGTGGTGATAATTTGGGTTTGCTGTGCAGCCACAGGATCGGGACACCTTGCGGTGTTTTAGTCAAATCTGAGTCCATCGGTCCAACAGCTACAGGATAAAATGGGTCATTCACACCAACAAACAGCAGAATCGCTGAAAAGAAAAGATTCAAGTTGGCCAAGTGAGACCATAACCTCTCTGAAATGCTACTAGAATATTCCCCATTATGATGTGAGGGACTGATGACATCATTGGATCTTACAGAAGACTATATAAGACATTGAATCATAGGGCGGAAATTGTAAATATTTATAATATTGTCTCATTAAAAAAAAGACCCTGAACCCTTGATTGCATGGTCTCCTGACTCAAGGTTTCCCTCAGAATTGTACCACTTTTTACCAGCATAAGAAAATGCCATTAGTGCCACAGTCCATTAGCATAAACACAAGTGGGAAACATTCCACAGATATCAAGGGAGACGGGGGATGGAGCAGATCTTTCACTATGATAGGAAAATAAATTCCAACCAACGTAGTAACGTTTCCTGGACTGTGGTTGGCTGTCGCTTCTACCCCTTTAAACAGGATCCACTGGAGTGCTCCCTGGTTGATTTGCTATAAAACCCTGAGGGACAAAGGGAGCTGATGCATGTTATTGTGAACAAACCAGATGGGGTTCGAAGCTGAGAACAGAAAGACATGGTTCTTACTATAATGAGATGCAAATAGAGGTGACTCCAAACTGAGGAAGGGGACAAGGTCGTTCTAATGGATGACAGCGCAAAATAAAGCAAGTGACAGGTTGTAAACCTGCATGAACATAAATCATATTTGTCAAACCAAGTCTGCGACTCATCTCTGACTGGGATCCAGCATCTAAAATTAAGGACTCTTGCATTATAATTGTTCAATGCCAAGTTATAAGTGGGCCTCTTGAAGTGACAAATCTCCAATACTAAAGAGCCAGTAGATGGGAGAATGTGAAGCTTACATGACTGAACACATGTTGAGTTTAGAAAGAGACCATGGGCATTATTGCTGAAGATGGCTAAATCTGTAAATTATAATTATGCTTACAAGCTACTTGTTTTATATGAAAAGACAACACAGCCATGATTAAGCTCAAGGATGGTGCATCCAGTGGATCAGTTGAACACCAGGCTCCCTGAGTGCAGACCTAGCAATGCTGAGAAATTCAAAACCATGAAAGGTTGATGCACCAAAAGTGTTCACTGACCAAATACACACTAGTCTGACCAGCTGTCCTAATTTATTTCCTCTTTGATGCAAATAATTAGTCTGGTTCCCATAGATTTGACTTTAGTTTTAAGGAGACAGATGCAGAAGAAGATGCCTCTGGATGCCATAGGATCCCCATACAACCAGTAAGTGAAACAAAGCATGTGACATAGGCAGAGCAACAGGAGGACTAGAATCAACAAACAACATCCAAATTAGCATGCAAGAGATCAGGAACACCAATTAAATAACTGTTGTTGTTTGTTTTTTTTGTAAAAACATTTTTTTAGCTAATGCATTATTAGCTATTCTGCCATCTTGGGTGTCTTGGATAGTGGCTCTTGGGTGCTCATGTATGTGTCCACCCCTGCCCTGTTACAACTTGTTCAGTGTGTTCTGTACTGATGAAAGTGACAGTGAATCAGAGGTTAAACCCAGGCGTGGATGACAATGCAAATGTGCTTAAGATGTGAAGTGGGGTTTAACACAGAGTTAAAATGTTAACCTCATCTAACCTAGTGACAGTGCAACTGGCCCAAAAGGGCTGTGTTTGTGAGCAAATCTGCTCTGATTCACTGAAAAGAAAGAGAAGAAATCGATGTTGCTTAAACAATTGCCTGCTCACCACTTTGATTCTGTCTCCTTGGGCTCATGTTGATGTTCATTTTCATGTTACATGTGTCCTTGTGAAACCTCTGCTCTTGTATATTTGCATTTTATGCTTGCATTGCTGAGAAACAGCATGTCAAAACTCCAAGCCAGTAGAGTGCTAGATATAACGATGATGTCACGGCTTCCTTGTGACTGCGCTTCTTTTACTTCACACTGTCCCCTCCAGACATTACGGGTCAAAGGATGACTTGCCAGGATGGTTCACCCAAGGCAGTTAATTGAACACATATATCATCATAATGGTGTTATTTGGAAGAAAATCTGCAGTTTAAGTGCATGTCAGGATGGCTTGGGGATCACATTCCATATAATAATTTCTTGAGGGTGATCTGCATAGGATCTTAAATTCTGCAGGAATTAAATGCAATCAACATCATTCATTTCAGGCTTCATTATTTATGTAGAAAATAAATATTTGCCATTAAAAAAACATAGTGAGGCCAACACAATGATATATGATATACCATACAGTATTCCCAATTCACATGTAACAAACCTACATAATACATGTACATACACAAGTTCTAGTATATATTTTTTTTCCTGGAAAAAAAACTCTAATCTTTAGTTGGAATTAATATAATGACTATAAAAAGTGAATTATTTGACATTTAAGCAATGTTGCACAATATAAATCATCTATATGGTCCATGATACTGTGAAATCATCTTCACAGGGGTCAGTGAATCTGCCTTTTGACCTGCACATAATCTCTTTGTTTGTCACTGTCTAATCTAATATGATATAAAATGCTATGAAACCCGATGGTTTTCACTTTTGGTTTGCTTGTTTGTTTTTTTTAACCCTTAGATGCATAAGTGGGTCAAAATAATTAAAAAATAAAATCTTATCTAGCTATTTTTTTTAAAACATTTTCCAATTTTTTTTTAACTAATGTAGCATCTAAATAAGAACAGTTGGGTTTTTGTTTCTTGTTAGAATGAAAAACTAACTGGAGAAAGATACATGTTTTTACACCAGATCAGTACAGAAGCACCAAATGCTGACTCCAGGGAGGGACTTTCACATTGTTCATGGCCCTCTTAGTTTCTCCTTCATGCTTGGAAGGATATGGAGTGGCAGGGTCCATTCAGTTGGTTGTAATCTGCTTCTTCGCCTCTTACTGTAACTAAATCCTACACACTGTTCCTTGAAGTGACAAGATGAAAGAGGAGTCCTGCAGCACAAGATGAGCCCCGATCTCAGCATCATTGACTCAGTCAGGGAAAATAACAAGACAAAAGACTGTGAAAGAACTCAAAAGCCACTAAAGAAGTGTGGGAAGAAAAAAAACCTGGAATATCCAACCACCCTAAGTGTGAACCAAGGAGATCTTGTTCATCTCTTCAGCATCGTTGCAGCAGAGTTCCTGAACTTTTTTTGAAAAAAATCAAGCCAAAGGTGGATTTAAACATTTGTTTACTTACTTCCAGATGAAGCTAACTCATTTTGTAAATGTATTTTGCAATTATAGAAAAACCTTAAGGGTACAGTTTAGTTTGAGTTGGGATAGAACTGCATTAGTAGTCTGCAGAGATCAACTGACAGCTTGGCTGCTGTCAGAGGAGTCAGCAAGAAAATAAACAATTAATAATCCAGCATCTCACACTGTAACTGAAAGTAGGAGATGTCTGGGGTCTGTTGCACTGACATCATTTCAAAGTCTACGATAACTATGCAAGATGTTCAGAAATCACAGCTTATTTTCTGCTGTGATAGAAACAGAAAACATGAGCCTTTGTTATTAAAAAGTCAAAAAGCATTAACACATTTATTGAGTTGGGAGATTGCCATCTGGTCGTACTAAATCTGCAAGACTCATAAGTGATCATGACTGCTAAACAAAATTCCTTGCTCTATACATATAATATACGTAAAACTGCAAAAAAAATTTTTATCTGTTGCTTCCAAGTGAGAAAACAGAGAGAGAGGGGAAAAAAAAGATAACTCAAAATACAGTATGTGCCCCATCTCAAAGGGCCAGTGAAGTGCCATGTTTGCTGTGCTCTGGCGGTGAGTGGGTGAGGAATAGTTACAGGGAGAAGCAGTGTGATTGCAGAGCAGTAAAGCAAGTCTCAGTCACCCTAACACACATGGAGCACGCACACACACGGCCCGTCAATCGGCAGGTGAAAAATGAGGCTCACCTTGAAACGACAGGGGACTTGATTCGCTGGAGCATTCAGTGCTGTGTTACCACTGCAAAGGCGTGGGTGCACACTCAGACACACATGCTGATACACCAGCTTCAGGTTCACACTGTACGACAACAATCCTTTGACAACGTAAACCAACAAAGTGGTGTATTAAACTGATGTCATAAACACTTGCATTGTGTCCAGAGACTCCCCGACTCCGGGTTTAAAGGCTGCGGGTGTGTGTGGATCCGTTACCAGATGCTCAGGCATTTGCTGTTTGAACTTCTTCATCTCTTTTGTTCCATCTTGTGTGATATTCTTTTTATTCATCTTATTATTCAATACCCTCTAATACAGACTTTTGGTAACATATAATGATAACAATAAAAACCTTCTAAATCTGACATAGACATACACAGGCATGTATATTCACACATTAATTGTATCCAATATGTGTTACTTCTCTTTAATCTGTCATCCCTCTACCCTCCCTTCAATCCATCTCTCTCCTATTTGCCTCCAGTTGTCTCGCCTTCATCCCACAGCTGACAGTATTTCCTCCCCTTCTTCTCCCCCGTTCATTTTACACAGCCGGAGGTGCAATGTGGGCGATGGACTAAGATTAAATATAGAGACAAAGGAAAGGGATTGAGAAACACAACATATCAAAGCAAGATGACAGAGATGGAAAAGGGGGAGGTGTGTGGAAAAGTGGCACAACAAGAAAACAGGTAACTGTGAAAGAAAGATGGGAGGATATCGTTAGCATTTAGAGGGGAGAAAGAGAGCATAGTAGATAGACAGAGACTGACAGAAGTGTGAAACTGATTTCTGGGGACATGGTGTCATTTTCTGCCTGGCAGCCTGAAGGTCAGAGGTGACAAGTGAGTCTTGAGGCTGATGCGGGCATGTGCACACATGCACACACACACACACACACGCGCACACACGCACACACACACACACACACACACACACACACTTCATCTATACACCAAAACAAAAAGTTCAGCTAATAGTTCAAACTGGTTTAAGTACCCACAACTTCAATGCTTTTCTCTCTAAAACATACACTCACAAAGACTTATACTTCCCATTTTGTTCCATCTGCCTGTTCCTCGGCAGGAAAATAAAATATCATTTGTTATGTCTTTTTTTTTCTTTTAAAACAACATTCCTCAGTCCTTTTCTCATCCACCCAGCAGATGCTATCAGCTTTGTAGCTGAAACAACTTTGCGGTCATCTTCAGGACAACGATTACAACAATTTGTATGGGAACAGACAGTTTGTGCTGTTCCTTATATACAATGATATCTTCAATGAAGCGTGACAGTCTCTGAACCACACAAAGTGACGATATTTGGATTTAAAAATAAGGCCAGTGTAGATGTTTTTAAAACTGCATTTATTCTCATAGAATGAATAAAAAGAACTGGACAAAGCCTCTGTGACATCAACCAAACATTTATTTTCTTTTTAAACTGTGGAGGACTCTGGCTGACCCTGATTAATCCAAAAATGGGCAGCCTGGCAACAAGTTGGAACAAACCTGCCTTACATCACTAACCACAAGCTAGCTATTTAACTAGCTTGCTGAGTAGCTTGTTTGCTGCTTTTGGCCAAAGGCAGCTAGATGCAGATGCCACGACCTGGCAGATATCCCACACAGTGGCTCCCAGTGTATCAGCACCCTCTAGCTACACCAGATGAGCTAGCAGCCAAAGGAAAGCTGACTTTCAGGGTGACCCAGCCAGTCATTGTGGTCTGTTAGTGCAATTAACTGCAAAACAAGCCACATGATCTTTAAAATAAGAGGTATATAATTTTGGCTTTAAATAATTTTCTCATGAGGTAAAACCTTGTTGTACATATGTTTATTTCCGCTGTAAAGTTAGACATTTTATAATGGAGGTAAATGGAGAGCTACTCCTGTTTGATCACTCAAGTAACTACACATATTGACACTTCGGCAGTGGCAACAGCTTAGCAAGCTAAATGTAGCCGTGGGTTTCCTAAAATCAAGTTGATTCCAAACTTGATCCTATTTAGGGCTGGGCCGTTCACATTTTTTTATACCTCTGTGAAAAAAAAGGGATAAATTACCGAAGTTATGTGGTAACACTACCACCACCATGCAGTGATCTCCTCCTCTGCCATGCACTGCCGCGATGCGCCCGCATGATTTTTTTTTTTTCCGGTGGTGGTGGTGGTTGTGGTGGTGAGGGGGGGTTGACGTAACGAGGCCATAACCGCAGTACGTGTCAAGTGACAACAGTGTGGCAGTATGCGGTTACCGCGACCAGGCCTGATCCTATTTCTATATACATATATAGCTCCAGAAACTGTCTCACATTTGGTGTCAAGTTAAAATGAATAACAGAATTAAGAGAAGTGCTGAATGCATGGTGTTTTAGTCAGATTCATGTCTTGGTCTTTCCCCTCTTTTCCTCACTAGTTGAAGGCATCATAACTGGTCCACAAACCAGTGGGTGACTGTAATCCTGTAAATCTTACACATGCAGTTGGAGTCAAACACAATCAAGTCCGGTGAGGAATAAAGGCCACTCAAATGTTAGAGTTTACAGCATATATTCTTCATGTGAGGTGGAATTAATTTATTTTTAGACGTATTTCTTATTATTATTATAATTATGTCCTGAAATGTCACGACAGAATGGAAGAGGGTGTACTTTCTTTTTTATAAGACTGTGTTCCTGTGTATAAATAAGGAGAATTTGTCACAGAGGCGCAAATCCTTTGATATGTATTGCCTTAAGTAAGAACTGTTCCATTTCAAAGAGCCACTTTCAGGGAAGCTCTCGAGCTGCAGAGCTATAAGCACACTGTACTGTGCAACAATTATTGTTCTCACTACATCTGCAAAGTTGCCTTTGTAAGATGCAGGCCGCACAGTCTAAGAAGCAGGCTGAATACACGCTAAATTTAAACGATTCTTAGCTCTATAGAGCAGATAATACGCTAGCCAAGCAATATAATAAAGTGTACTCACTCATTTTTAATATTTAATGCTCTTAAATGAAAACTGAAACTCTAAAGAGCCTGACAATATCAATTTCTCTTGCTGCCAGGGAAAGGAAAATAAAAGAGCTTAAAAATCCATTGTTATTCTACTCATGCTTTAAAAACAGCATGGGGAGATCAGGCTTCCAAATGAGTCAGTATAAGTGATGACAGAGAATTGGTATGAGCGAATGTGTGCGTGGCTCTGATTCTGAATACATATGAACTATTAGAGCCGAAGTCAAGCTCATCACTGTTAGGTGGCGTCACCAGCTGTCCAGTGGTGAGAACATATTTTAATTACAACAGTTCAACTGCTGACAAGTAGACTTCCAAAACTTAGATGACCCTTGAGCTGACATATGTTGATTATGTTTTCTGCTACCTGGCAGACAACATTCACTTACGTTTGTCACAGTCTGATGGATTTGTGGACTAATATAGCAAATTATTTTCTTGTCCTTTTATGGAACACGTATTGGGCTTGTTGGTTAGCACTGCTGCCTTGTCTAGGACTGGTGACCTGTCCATGGTGTACTGCTGGCTTTTGCCCGAAGAGAGCTGGGATAGGCTCCCACAGACCCCAGTAAAAAGGAATGGGCAGGTATAGATAATAGATACAGTAACTAGATAAATATTGTACTGCTCCACTACAGCAAGCCTCTGCTCTGTGATATTTCCCTAGGTGACAGAATGTAAGAATTTTCTCACACTTTGTGTTTGAGTGGACCATATGCTAGAAGGTTTAAATTGACTGCAATGTGCTAATAACACCTTTAGAAGAGATGAGAAAAATATTGATGAGGGCATAAAATCAGTTTCAATCTCTTTAATTCAACTGAACAGTTGTCTTGTCCAATTGAAGCAGCATTACTTGTTCGATGTGTAAGATTGAGGGATCAAAGAAAAAAAATAGAAACAGAAGAATGAAAGAAAGTAAAAATATGCAACTTGAAACATCTCGAAAAAAAAAAAGAGTTCTAATTTAATTTTATGAAGTCACAAAAAAATGCACTTCACTGCCAATTATCCCCAAGAGCCAAATGTGTCTGAATTCATGATTCCATTACCTTCAATGAAAACTAACCAGAATAATGAGGCTCCAATCACTTTTTCATGCTTTTAAGAAAAAACATGTATGCATATTCAAATAACCCCAATTTAGTATCTAATTTGTTTCTTCAAGTGTGGATTTTTATTGCTGTAATGACACAATTATCTAATGGGGAAGAGAAGGTAGTCTGGTCGGAAGGTTGGTAGTTTGATTAACAATTTACTCACGTATTCATATGTTAAATTGACTTTGGTAAAATACTGAAACCCAGCTTTGGATAAAAGCAGGTATCAAATGATTGGACTGTAATGTACCTGGAGGACAAATCTTCAACACTGTGTTAACATCTACGCGGTTCTGCCCAGACGATGACAGAGTGTTGCCTCATCAGTGGGACTATTTGGTCTTATAAGGCAGATGGCTTCTCTCTTAATCTCTCTAAAAAACTGAAGCTGAGAAAAGATGAATCAATCCCACCTTAAGCTGACAGCTGATATTGACAGACATTTTGTCTCTCTCAGAATTCTGAACATCCTCACTGTCAATCTTTTCTTCTTTCACTTCACGTACTTGACAGTATTGTATATATGGAGTTTTCTCCAAGTATTCAGCATGTTAGTCTTCTACTTGTGTGGCCCTCTGGTGAAGTGGTGGCCTGACCAGGGAGTATCCTGGCAATTACCAGATGGATGGATGGATGAATAGATGGATGGATGGACGGATGGGTTTATTTATTCAACTGATTTTCCCTCTTTTCTAAAAGAAATGTTGAAACACTATTTGAAATCCCTGAGACAAAAAAGGTACCTCAACAACACATTCTTCTCTGCCACAGCAAAGAGTGTGTTGTTGTGCCTTATTGTATTATCATGTAATCAAAGACCACGTCAAGATTTACAAAATTTGTCAGCAATTCTGCTGTATTTATTGAAGCACAGCTAGCACTCTCAAGGTATCTCAAAATCCCACTCTTTAATTTAAATGAGATTTAAAGTCTTGCCAATGAAACTTCCACCCCCTGCTGGGACAATAAAACACTTGATAGACTACAATTGATCCGGTCAGTGTTGGCATTCATTAGTGGTTGAAGCTTTTATACGGTGCTTAATGTGCCTGATATCTGTGTCTTCGTCCACTTTGACCCTTTTCTCCCCCTTTTTCTACTTTTTTTCCTCACATTCATTGTGTATCTCTCCTTCCTCCCCAGAACAAATGAGAAGAGCCCTGAGAAGTCATCAACTGCAGGCCATTGCTCAGAACCTGAGGAAAGTTTTGACTGTGATGTCCAGTCAGAAGTGATGAAACCGGCACAGAGCTCTTCAATGGAAGAGTTCCAAGAGTTTACTGAATATTAAAGCTGACTCTACAGCCACAGATTTGTTTCAGTGATCCACCCAAGACTCAAATTCATCTGAAAAAATAAAACCTGGACAATTCTGGTTTTCTGTTGGAAGTAAACTTGCTGAGGTTGGCTGATGTCACAGCTCGCCTCAGTCCCTTTCAGCTCCTCTGGGGGCTGAGCCAACCTGCAGAGGAGCATGGGCAGGAGGGCGGCTGACCCAAACAATCCGGTGCCTGCACTGGGAGTTCCTCTGGCTGGGGGGCGATGGGGTCCACTGTGCAGCATAGGTGTGCAGACATCTCCGAGACTGCGGATTATTCCCTCGATCAAACGACGAGGCAGCAAACAGTCCAGCACACATCAGCCCCTCACCATGGCAACGGACAAAACAACAGCAGAGGCAGGAGACGCTATCAGAAGTGACAGCAATAGCCTGCCTGTTTCCAAAGAAACATCTCAGAACGAGATCAACAGCCTGACACAGGACGACATGGGGTCACAAGGGTCAGGCAGTGGAGTTTACTGCCAGATCAGAACCATACGGACAAACCCCAAGGACACAAGAGGTAAAAGGACAGCTCGGTACACAAATGGCAGTGTGGTAACATCTGATGTGGTGGGAGGGGTTTGCAGTGAGGCAGCCGAATGTAAGGAACCAACACAAGAGAGGAGACGAGTGCAGTCTCTGCGAGGGGAAGGCCACCGCTCAGTGTTAAAGACAGGGAGTATATGTACGACTCTACATGCAACCCCACCTCGGCCCTGTCGAGTAATGCCAAATTCCCCGCAAAGTCTTTGCGGTACTTGCGGAAGGAGGCGATCACAGATTGCACCATGTACAGGTGCATGTCGCAGGAGGACGGTTAATCAAATAACAGCAAGCCAGACTTTACCTAATCCACCACGTAAATCATCTGTGGCTCCAACCCAGTCAAGAAAAGCTGCTGGTGGTCTAAACACTTCGTCCGGCACAAAAAACACGGACATACTCCCCACACAGCAGCACACATCAGTAAAGACTCAAATACTGCACCTGTCACATACCATACCCAAAACAAACAGTTCACAGTCTACTCACGCAACAGGTACTCAAAACAAAACAAAAGACCCAAAGAAGCAGACAAGGCCACGTTCTGCAGACTTTACTTATTACAAAGACTCAGCCACACAAACCTCAGAAACACACATGCACAAGAACACAAACTCCACCACAGCTAACACACATGCACAACAGGCACACACACCAACTACTGAGGAAAAAAACACACATTCAGAAGACAAACACAGTCACAGTCTGGCTCAAGTGCAGAACTCTGATGAATACGTGTCCCAACACACAGTCGTCTGCATCACTGCTGAGCCTCAATCACCTTCACTTCAAAGCAACTCAAAATCCAGCAGCATGCCTCCTCTTCCACCCAAAAATTCTCCAAAGGTCTCTAATTCTAAACCAGCCACACCTGTCGAGCAAACCAAAATTCAGGAGACCACAAATACATCCAAACAATCCTCTGAACAGGTCAAAGTGAAGGACTACGCAAAGCAGAAGAGCAAATCGTTTGATGACCACACTATGCCTTGTAAGACCCACATGAAAGCACAATGCAATGGGGCTGTTGGAGGACTGTTGGACGGATGTACAGTGAATGCACCGCGTGGGCTGGAGAAGCAGCTGCAGAGTGTGGAGGAGAACTTACAGTCCAATCACGAGAAGATTAAGGTGCTTCTCAACGTGATTCAAGATCTGGAGAAGAGCAAGGCCTTCAGCGAAGGGTGAGAGAAGGGACTTGGGGAGGAAAAATACTGCAAGAGAGAAGGGGAGATAGGGGAATGGATAAAGGTAAGAGAGAGAAGAAGAAATGGAGAATGAAGTGTACAACTGAATAAGCTGGGAAAGCTTGAAAAGAGGAAGGAGGTCACCACTGCAAGAGTTAAGAGCTGATAAAGAACAAATAGAAGGAGAAAAGAGTGTAAATGGGGCCATATATATATAAAGCTTTCAAGTTCATGTGACAGTTTTTTTGTTTTGTTTTTTACATCTCAGGCTTGTAGAGAAATAGCATGTTGTGTGTCTCTACATGTGATGCAGAGAAGGAGTACGTGTTAAAAACTTTTCACCAAGTCAGTTTTAGAATCACTGAATCTCCTTTTAGAGTACATACTCACAAGGAGACACTGTACAGCCCAGCAAAGTAAACTAATCAAAACAGTCAGTCTCCGTTTCTCTCTCCAGCTACATATTTTATTCTTTGCTGATTTTTTTAACATGCTCCCAGCAATTCATTATTCTCCACCTTAACACCCACCCTTTGCTCCATTCTTTACTAATGCCTTCCCTCTCATCTTATCAGTATTTCCAAACATCCATATGTGAACCAGGTCTGCCAGTAACAATTGGGAATAACTTCTTTGCCCTCCGTCTCTCCATCGCCTGCTTCTCTCTGCCTTGACAACCTGTTCATCACTCAGCTGTTATACGTTTTCCAGAGCTCAATTGTTTCCACAGCCTATTGCTCTCCATTTGTCAATGCTTCATTTTTACAGGCCAGAGCAAATGTATTCGTACTGCATGTTTCATAGACAAAGGTAATTCAAAGTGCTTCTTGTTATGCATTAAAACCAGAATGTGAAAATGAATGAAATAAGACACAGCCTTGAAAACAGTGTTCCTCAGTTCTGGTCCTCGGGGGCTGCAACACAGTGGATTCAAATGAATGGGTCATTAACGGACTTGTGCAGACCTTCATTTGAATCAGGTGTGTTGGAGCAAGAAACCATCTAAAACATTCAGAGCAGTGGCCCCCTGAGGACTGGTACTGAGGAACATTGATGTATGAGAAAAAAATTCACACAGCGGGTACTGCGAAACCATAACCTAAAGGAGTGGATGGTTCACTAAGAGGTCATCCAAAGAAATGGTAGAAAAGTAATAAAATAAATTAACAAGTGATTGGATGATCCTTTTATCCATCAAAGTCACAAGAAAACCAATCACATAAACCAAGTGGATGATGTGATTAGTAACTGAATATTCACTCTACATGCATAGCTACAACTATCAGATGTCAATTGTCTGGAAAATTGTGTTGTCTTAGTCACATGATAATTAATTATTCCATAAAAAATAGGCCAATATGTTAATCTCCGCAACATTTTCTTAAAGCCATACAAAGGACTTTTTCCCCAACTTTAAAACATGAGTTTTATTTGAAGGAATATGTGTTTACTTTCAGGGAACATTGTATAACTCCCTGCTATCGGCAAAAATAAGTCAGTGTAACTGTGGTCTCCCATCCTGGTTGTCCTGTGTGACAACTGCTTTATCTCTTAAAGGTATTTTATGAAAAACAATAAAACTAGCTCACAGAGGTACTGATGGATGAAAAAAAAATGATTTAGAAAGGGATTGAGAAAGATAAAATGTTGGACAGAATTCTAAAAGCAAAGTAACTTTCAAGCTAAAATTTCATTTGTGCAGCTATATGTTTTCAGTTTGAGATCTGTTCTTTTACTGTCCCATGTAGCACTTCAACACTCTAAGATTTAAGACATTCTGCTTTTGATAGAGTGCTTGGGATCACTGTCCTGTTGTATATCCAATTTTATGCAAATTTTAGTTTCAGATTTTTTTCCCCAGTTTTTCTGAGAAGTGCATGGTCTGACCTGACCTAAAAGTTAAATAATTAATAATGGCACAATGTATCATATCAGGGCAGCATGGTGGCTTGGTGGTCAGCACTGTTGCCTCACAGCAAGAAAGTTCCTGGTTCCAGTCTCCACATGATGTCATCTGTAGGTTTTCTGAAGAACACTTTTGAAGCTTTTTTTGCTTGGAGGATGTTGCGTTTTATGAAAGTTTTCAGTTTTCATTATGCTTTATGTCGTTAAAGCGCTTTATGAATAAAGTTGATATGGTATGTTATGGGGCAGCACAGTGGTTTGGTGGTCAGCACTGTTGCCTCACAGCAAGAAGGTTCCTGGTTCGAGCCTCCACAGGGACCTTTCTGTGTGGAGTT
>JBAMYA010000002.1:7488438-7515544 GCA_037176975.1 Arrhamphus sclerolepis | reverse complement strand
GGTGTACCCAGGAGGGGGCTCGAACCACCAACCTTCAGGTTCATGGCCGAACCCTCTACCACTGAGCCACCTTCCCTTATCCCTTCCCATATTGTTCATTTTCATGTCAGCCATTGACCTTCTAAATGACCTCCAATGTAAAAGACAAAGTATGACACTGCATCAGTTCTCATATACATGTTTCACTGCTGGAAACAAATAATGACCGGGGTAATGCAGCGTGTGTTGTTTAGAATCTCATTTTAAGACTTAGTGAGAACCCAGTGATTTTTAATGAAGTCCTGATGTGTAAATCTTGAGAATAAACAGAGGGTGTTCTCTTCTTTCACATCTGTTCACCACATTTGTTTCAGGAAGGAGTAGATTAATTTAGAACAAAATTTATGCAGATAGCAATCCTCACTGAACCTTGAATTTGAGCATTTTTTCAGAAAGACGCTCCCAAAGTAGTATTAGGAGGAGTGTGGATAAGAGAAGTAGGGAACAATCCTATTTTCCCCCTTATTGTGATACAAAAGCAGCTGTTCTCTAGTCCACCCACCCCACCCCCCACCCTCTACCACCTCCACATACACACACACAAACATCCCTTTCCATCATCTGGCTATTCCTATATTGGAATTGTGTCAGTAGCTTGACATTTTCCCAGAAGTGTGAGCTTGGCAGATCTACTTAAATAAACAGACAGACAGACAGACAGACAGACACAGAGACAGGATTATTAAATATAAATTATAATTCTGTGATAGGACACCGGGACCATTTACCCCGATAAATATGTTATTTTTCTCTCTGCATATATTCAGCATGCAGCTCCAATGACACCCCGGCATACAAGCGTTATAATTAGCATCCCAATACGGAAACACATCTCAATTACAGTGTTGTCAACCCTCATTTGGAGGAAGTGGGATTGAGGTGAAATGAACTAACGTATACAAGAAGAAAAAGCAGAAGGTTGTGCTAGAGTATGGAAGGGAGGAGAGCACTGGAGAAACCAGGTGCTGCTGATCTGTAGCTTGCGGATTTGCAGGTAGATTGACTGTAAGCAGGTTTCAAACATTATACATACATGAACTTTTTAAAAGAAAAAAACACTTCCTCTCCATGTTATTTCATTTCAGCTCAACGGTTTTATTCACTCTCTTTATGTGCTAAGTGAACCAAATTTGCCTCTTACCCATTCCTCAGCCATCCATCCATTTCACATTTTTCTGTTTGGTCCATCATTTTATGATAACGTCATCCCTTTCCTCAGATTGCAGTCGCAATTCTTTAACAAGCCATTTCTTTAAATTTCATGCTCCCCTCACCGTTTCATCTTTTCTTCCTGGTCTCTTTGCATTATCATTGCAGTCATCATCAGACCACATATCATAAACTCCAAAAGCCGATACACAACATTTTGGTTCAATGCTCAACAGGGTGCAAATTTCATTTCATTTCTTTCTATCTTTCTTTTCTTTCTCCCTCCATTCCCAGTGACAGAGTGTGACTCTGAGCATTCTGACAGGAAACCAAGAGGCCGAACCCCAGGGGAATCAGTCAACTGGACCATGATCAAGATCAAAAACAACCATATCCTGAATCCATATTCTTGGCTACAGAACTGGGTAGCAGTGTCTGACTGGCTAAAAATACAAAACTCATAACAGTGCTCATACGCATGTAGAAAGGATCATTGCGCAAACAGTAGGATGTACATGCTCACAAGCAGATAGAGATCATCAGCTTTCTGAAACAAAACATAAAAATATTCAAGTATTTAACAGTTGAGTTTGAGAATATTTGTTTTTCTGTGTGCATGTGACTGAATCTGTCCCACACACACTGATTTCTGTTTGAAATAAAAATCTGATCTACCACAACTACTGCGAGTCCACTGCGGAAGTTGGATTATAAGACCACTCATCATTTATACACTATCATATTATGTTCTATCGCTATTATTTAACGTCGGATTCTTTTTTTTAGTGGACCTTTTCGTGGAAGAGAACCACTTATCAGCACATAATAAGCAAATTAAATGAACATAATGAGGCTACAAAGGGGACTGGAGGTGAGGTGTGTGATCAGTGATGTGAGGTACCCTATGAAGGCACGACAATGAAGCAAAATCTATTAAAATCTTTTCCAAATGCATCAGACGTGATGTGAAAAGTGACACATCAAGGACAATGAAACTGCCAGAAAACACTTTCTGTTCTACCTTCCATACACACCGGATGATATTACTTCTCGCCCCTCTTTGAGCAGATGGCAAGTATCACCTGTGAAATGAATGTGGTGATATCCACCACCTCAGCCGTGAGCCGAGTACTGAAGTTCTTTCACAAATTCAGATTCGGTGGACAATATGAGAAAAACAAGGGAAGAAATAAAAACTCCAGCTCAGATACTACAATAACAATGACTAATATCTCTTTAGGTCAATGTTATTTTTAATCTCAGGGCTGTTTAATCTCAGCAAGGATGATTCAAGCTGACCTTTACCATCAGTGGAGGGAATATATTATTCACTACATTAATCACCAATTGGACCGATTGTAGTAAAATGCTATCTGACTAAGGATTTGGCTGATATGTTTTATACACAATACTTGGCACATTACTTCATCACTATTACCAAGATAAAGCCTTCAGACCAAAGAGTGTTCTCACTGGTTATAAAGCAGAGTTGGATCAGTCACTTGTCCAGTCATGCCGGAATTGCTCAATGTTTAACAGACTTTTTGATGTAATTTGGCCCTTATGGGAGAAGGAACTAACTCTTTATGGGGTTTTATGGCATTTTCTTCAAGATGAGTTGACTATTGTTCACTACTCTGCTAAACTGTGATGGTTCTTGATGCACCATAACGTCTAATTTTGGCTAGCAACTTGGTATTGAGACCTGTAACTGGGATTTGAAAAAGTTAATTAAAAAAAAAAAAAAAAGGACATACCGCGTTTCTGGAAAAGTTGGCTGCTGACTATCTCAGTCATGGAAGCCACCTTCTGTTTCTGGAGTTTCTCAGGTGGAATGCAGGAATAAAAGTCATGCAGCAACTGACTAAAGAGAGAAATCAATAGTTAGTGGAATGAATAATTAAGGTGATCTTTTTTTTTCAGCAATGGGTTTGGTTTCTTGAAAATAATCAAGGTAAATACTTCTCTACAATTTTATATCACGGTGCGTGCTCCATGGTCTTTGGTAATTTGCACCATGGACTTGATGCAACAATGAATACAAAAGCATCCACTTCTAAGTCCAGCTTCAGATATCGCACCTTTCAGGTCAAAGAAAATGCAGTCGCTCAGGAACACGTGTAAAAAATTGAAAACACGAGTTGAACAGTGTATGCTGCCTGGAAACAAATGAGCCCAAGCCTGCACACACTGTAATGAAGACACAGGTTTGACTTTTCCTCCACCCCAAATTCAATTTCAGAATAATTAAACAGGCTGGTTGCAAGCCTCCATGCCACTTAGAGAGATTGAATGCTCAAGCATGGCAAACCCTCTGTCTCCAGTTTTTGTCTTTATCACACTTTGTCTCTGTCCCCTCATATTATGCCACACAGGCCAGTAGCACCTTCGTTAATGGCATAAAAATAATGAAATGCACACCCTCTTCCCCCAAACTAAAACATAACAAAAACGATTTGTGTGCCTTTTGCTGAGCATAAGCTGACTTGGGGATACGCCAGGGCATAGAGGATCAGTGCAGACTTATCAGGCCCACTAATCATCTTAGCTCGTTCTAATTAAAATCCAAAATGTCAGGTTGTAATCTATAGACATGCAAAGGACAGAGCCAATAAAAAACATGCACGGCCGACAAAATCTTTGCTCGTATCACTCCACAGATAAAACTACAGTTGAGTTTACGAAGCGTCAGAACGTTACGATACAGGCGATGAGAGAGCTTTGATGTGCACCTACTGCACTGTGATTGTAATTCTCGTGGTTTGCTTGGGGGAAGTGCTTGGGGCAATTCTTATCAAGAATGCAGTGGAGACCTCACTTTCAAGTTCAGATGCTTCAGACAAGTTTGTGTATGAGTGTGCAAAGAAGCGTGGACGACAATAAAGGACGAATGCATATACATAGACGAGAGAGAATAAGAAAATGAATGACAAGAGGGAGAATATGAATATACATTCCCTGACATTTAACTCTGCCCCTCAGCATACATGCACAGACGTGTATGTGCCTTTGAGTAAGGTGTTGAAATTAAGGAAGGGAGGGGCGGAACAGTCAACACCAGATAATACATGAACACATAAAACACACGAACAGAGAAGAGATATTATGGGAAAGAAAGAGTTTCATACCAAATACTACAAGTCAAGATTCCTTTTTCTTTCAAAAGATAACATCATTGCAAGACAATGGATATCCTAAACTGTATTTCTGGTTGTGAGGCTGCAAGAAGACAAAGAACTCTTTGAAATATGTGCGCCCTTGTCATTTCCTGGGCTAAAAAGAATGTTTACTGTTTGTTTCTGGGTCGAGGAGAGGTTAAATGGGCCATTCCAAGTTATTTTGGTTCTTCAGAGTTTTAGAATAAGACGCAGAAGACTTAAATGGCTTTTGTTTCATGGTTTTGATGAAATTGTCATTTCAGTCAGGGACACTTTGATGAGCTGCAGAGTGGATGTGAGTGTTTGATGTTTTTCATCACCTGCTAAAGAAGGTTAGGCTCAGCTACTGTGGGATGTGTAGGAAGGAGGAGAGTGAGGGTCACTGAACAAAGACGAGAGGAAAATTTGAAGTCAGGGCTCCTAAACATCCCCTCTGTCAAATGCACCTCAATAACACCGAAGATGGAGTAACAGTGTTTGTGTCTGTGTGTTCTTGGTTTTAAGGATAAATTTACCTGAGGAGTTTGGCATCAAATACTTTCTCGACGTCATGCAGGACTGTTGGCAGGTACTTCAGTGCAGCAACCTGATGATGCACACACATAACAAGCAAAGGCTGTTAAAACCCATACGGAAGGTCACTTTGCCATTAAAAATAGGATACTTCATATGTAGACAAAAAAGGATCCTTTTAAGATTCTTTTGGAACTTTTTCTTACTGGATCTGTTTGAATAACTGTTGGTTTAACTAATAACAATAAGAAGAAGACGTTAAGCATCAGAATACCAATCAGACTCGGATAAGAGGGGTGGGAACATGATGAGAAGAGGAGACAAAGCCAGACAGGATATTTAAACAAAAACCAAAGAGGCTGAGAAAGAGTGAGATGGATAAAGATGAAAAGAATGTGACAAGAATGTAAAGAAGTTCTTGTTGGGGAAGTGTGGGTGCCATTTATGCACACATATTTACCCGAAGCAGAAGCGTGGTCGTGTAGTCTGTTCTCATCAAGTTGTTGATGGACTCAAAAAGCCTCCTCAGTGACTCCTCGAACTCAGTCTGCTCTTTCCCCTCATAGAGTCTTGGAGGGCAGGAAAAGATAATTAATTGAAACTTGACCAGAAAAAAAAGAAAAGAATTTGACAAAAAGGGAGAGGGAGCGATAGAATGCAACAGTACATGACGTGACATGATTAATAAGCGGGACTGAATGCCAACAGTCTTAAGAGAGAAGACCAATAAAGGTAAGTAACAGGTGTCTTGAATAATTTTGGGAATATGTGAGGGAGGAGAGACACAGAGGTATAAAGAGCCATATTTATATTTCATCTTAGTAAAATGAGTCAGGCGGATTTATTCTGAAACACTGAAATATTTAACACATTTCAGTTGGTCTAACATGCATCAAAGAGCAATCATTTTCATTCATAAACAAGGTGTGACGTAACAGTATTGCAGGGATAAATGAAGTGGATAATCATAAATAATCAGCTGACACTTTCATGAGGATTTAGATTTTCTTATTAAGCTATGTAGTGAAGTATTCTCTTGATGACGTGGCAATTCCCTAATCTGTAAATTTCACAAACGTTGTCTTGCATTGAACACTTTCTATTGTACTAATTTGGAATGTGTTCTGAGACAGTTTTGTGGGAAAATACCTGTACATGAAATTAAGATGTGTATAAGTCACACCTGAAAACTGTTTTTGTTGTAACTCCACATAAAACCTGTCCACATCCTTTTGCATGACCAAAAGGTCTTGTTTTTATGTGGAAACAGCATTATTTTTGACTTAATATACTGTAAAGAAAAAGCAGAACCGTTATTTAAAACAGTAAATCCCATTACAGAAAGGCATGGAACCACTAAAGTGTCATTTTAACATGATACTGTAAAACTAAACATAAAAAGGCAATGACTGCTGTAATCACAGCATCTAATTTAACAAAAAAGAAATGGCTTATCTTTGTTGCTACTATTTACGTCATTCAAACCCTCACACTTCCCCGTATCATCCATTAAATTACATCCTTTGCACATTTAGCAAATATCACTCCATCTGTCCTCTCCCTCCCCCCTTCTACTCACAATCTTGATGCCATCCAGTTGCACTGCACATTTGTTAATTGCAATTGTGAGAGCTGGAGCAATGGATTAACAGGCACACAGTGAATTTAGTATGTGGAGGGCGAGATTAAGCTGTAACACAAAGGGGTATTATCACTGGGCTCTTTGTATAATGTAGCTGTGATTACAGAAGCATTAGGAATGTAGGCATGTGGATGTATCAGGTCGCTGATCACTGTCAGTTGGACGCTCCAAAGATAAACCCTCAACTAAAGTAAGTGTATCTTGTACAATCTAAATTAAAAGATACACTCATATCCGCAGGAAATGCTGCAACTTTTCAACAAACATACACACATGCACACAGAGGTACAAAGGAATAACAAACAGCAGGAGGGAATGTAGGGAGAGGTGGTCTGCAGAAGAAGTGAAGGACAGATCAGTTACATGTATTTATGGGTGTGAAATGGAAAAAAACAAAAAAAAACAAAAAACAGAAAGACATCTCTAAAGATCTGTCAACTGAAGAGTCTTTGTTTAATGCAGGGCCACAGTCATGGTTAATAACACAAAGAGAGGAGTAGCTTCATGGCTGGGAGCAAAAGAAACCAATAAATGACTCAAAAGCAAACTTTGCAGGGTTAGTTACTGCCAGCTGCAAGGCCCGTGACTTTCCAGCCCAAACCACAACCACAGCCTAACCCTAATTAGCCACCAGCTGAGGGCCTTCCAGTTGGTGGAAACTGGCAACCACACTGATTGAACTGCCACATTGTATCAATGGGGAGACCTGTGTAGAACCCATGTGCACCCTGGGCACTTTTGACTTCTGATCTGTTGGTCCGCATACTTTGCCAAAGATATTTTCTTTAGCATTTTTAGTGGTCAGGGTTCCCTGGAATTTACTTGAAATGTTTTGAAGACATTGAAAGTGCGTGAGTTTACAAAGAGTCTTAAAATGTTAATAATCACAGCCATAATTGCACTTTGAGATTCACTAATCTGTGAACATAGTTGACAGATCAAAAATGCACAAATAAATATAGATAAAAAACGTTGACATTCACATATATGCCTGTTCATTGATTCTGTCCCCAATCAAAGTTTATTTGAACAGAAAACCTTTTTTTGTGTGTCAGATATTGCTGTTTAATACAAATATGCTTAATAATGAATTCAATACAAACCCTCATGTTTTCCTTCCTTCTTCCTACCATCAAAGCCTCTAATTAATTACTCTTAGAGCACTTATTAAAGTCTCAACACCAAGGTGCTCTCTTGATCAACTACTGACAGTATCAATGTCGCCATTATGCAGCATTAAATTTGGTTAAATTTGAAATGTAGATATTGTGTACATGGATGAGCAAACATGTGGCAGACCCGTCAAAACTGTTCAACTTTAATGACTAATTACTGACTTCTTGCTGTATAACCTCTTTAACCGATTAAGCTTCAGTTGGCGCCGTCTGTCCAAAACATACAAAATATAAGCAGTAAAAACATTTTAAGATGGGAAATCAAGGTCATAATTATGAAAGTAGCAGAATGTGAAATAAGCTCACAATCAACCTTCGTGCTTCTGATGAACAAACTGACTCCAGTTTGTGTCTTAGTATATTCATGTGGACAAATTAACCTATCAGGCACTTTTATCTCATGGGTGAAACAAATCAATAGGAATGCACTGTGACCTGAGTGCTAAAAATTGCTCTAAGATGTGCTTTTTGTATCCCTACTTACACCATCTGTCCCTGTCAAGACAAATCATCTGAAACTAATTAAATGTCATCATTGTAATAGGATAGAAAAATTAGAAAAACCTCTGGATTGTGGTACCTGGACAATATTTCCTAATCATATCATTATATTGTGATAATCTTCCCTGGTAAATCTCATATAAATCTTCAAGAGCTTCAGTTCAAAATAATAGATATTTTTATGAGACAAGATATTGTAAGGCAACTGCAATGCAATGTTCTTCCATAGTAATAAGTGTGAAAATATCAAACTATTAGAAAGTAGGACACAGAGAGAAAAACACAAACTGGCAATCTTGAACACAGTAGGAGATGACCTAAACTAGAAAGGAGTCATTACAGCATGAAGGACGGAAGAAGGACAGGAAAGCAGTGAAATCTGGTCAACAGTATGTGTGCATTACATTTACAGCAGTTAAAATACGTATTGAGAATGACAGTTTTTCTCTGTAAATATATTTCTAAAGGTTCCATTGACATGAAACTTTCAGCAGATGTTGGAAACCGCCCATACAGTTAACTGATGCAAAGAAATCAAACCATTAGATGTCCATAAATTCAGTTATGTGTAAGAATGTGAACTGACAGTGGGAAATTTAAGGTTTGAACATGCTTACTGAAGTGTATTTAATACTTAGTGCGTAAGTCTTTGCTGGTAATGACAGCTTCAAGTAGCTGTGTTTCTAGTAGCTAGTAGCATGCGCTGGATTCAAGTCACGTGATTGGCTGGACTTTTCTAGCAGCTTTATTTTCTTTCTCTGAAACCAGTTGAGAATTTCCTTGGTTCTGTGCTTGGGATCGTGATCTTGCTGAAATGTCCACTCTCATTTCATCATCATCGTCCTGGGACATGGCAACAGATTTTTCTCATTACGTTTTTATATTATTATTTTCATTTTTTCTTTTTTTTACATTGAACACAGTCTCAAAGTATAAAAAGTTTACGAGCACTGTGTGGTGAAAAACAGCTCTACACTGTGATGTTTTCACCTCCCAACCTCATTGTTGCTATGGTGTTTTTGGGGTGATGTGCAGTGCCATTTGTCCTCCCAGAATAGCGTGTTTTATGGCCAATCTGACCAGACTGTATTCTGCCAGTATTTCACAGGCTTGTCTAAATGTTTCAAAGCAAACCTAAAATGACCTTCAACATGCTTTTTATTCTGCAGTGGAGTCTTGCATAGTGAGTGTGTATAGAGACCATGGCAGCTGAGTGTATTATTGTTTTCTTTGAAACAATTGTACCCGCTAATTCCAGGTCTTTCTGAAGCGATACTGAAATGTATCAAATGAACTGGTCTCTTTTGTATCCAGCTGTGCAGATAATATTTTATCCGTCTAAACCTGCGAGCTGAACGTCAGCATTACTGAAAGATTATGTTCACTATGGTTAAACACAATATAATACAATTTTAAGAATACTTCAGCAATGCAATAAAGCTAAATCTTGGAAAGTAAAAAATATATCAGACAGTGTATGCAAAATAAAAAAATAAATGAATTAATTAATAATGACTTACAGAAAAGCTGAAACTGATCAATAAGTCACTTTTGGGCTCAGCTTCATCGCTACTCAGCTGATAGAGACAACAAAATGAATTCACAGACTCCTAAAAGATGTTTTTCTGATCAATAAAATAAATAAATAAATCTTCTTAGAACAAAATATTTCACACATGATTGGGATCACCCCAGTAGCATCCTGGCACGGCCCTGATCACAATTTTGGATGATCTGTCAGATCAATGCCAACTTTCAAATTAGTTTAAAAATAGTGTTTACATTCATCTTCTACTGCAACTCTGCTCACACACAGTTCGCTCTCCTGGAGCTTGGCTATGTGGGCTGCTAATTCAGCAGTCCTGCACTGACATTAGCTCTCATTTGGTTGCCGTACTTCATCATCAATTTTTATTAGCAGCATTAGCACTGCTATCAGCAGTCTCTTCTCAATATACTGTCAAAAACAATTACTTTAGCAATGCAGAGTCACGGGGTTGTGGGTGTCCCCAAGAATGTCTATTTTCAGCATTAAGAATCCAAAAACATTGTTGTTTTTTTTCATTTTATTATCATAGAGATCAGTTTAAAACAGACACGCACACACACACACACACTTACTGGGAGTAGAGCATGCGCGATCGAACAATGAACTTGAAGATGTACTCCAGGGCTTTGAGAGTTCGGAAGATGGGCTCACACTGTTCTCCTCGACTGGACACATCAAGGTACTTCTTCAACACCGACATCAGTTTTCTGAGAGAGGATGATATTGTGAAAAGGGGAAGATGAACAGAGAGAGAAAAATAAGACAAGAGTAAGTCATCCCCCCCAAGACATAACTTTTATTCCTTTCCTAATGTCATGCAGGTATGGAAAGTAAGTCATTTTTCACTTCATAAAACAGGATGACAGAGCTGCAGAGTGAGAGCAAACAAATGAGACAAACGGATAAACTGGCAGAGCACTTGCTATGGGACACCAGCCAAACCGTACTTCATACCTCAACAGATGTACCTGTCACATTCTCAGACATTTTTATTTGGACTCAGATAAATGGTGAAAAAAAAAAATCACTCTTCAACACTGTGGGTGTCTTTGGTCACGCACATAAACTCTTCAATGCATCAAAGCAGCTGGAAAGAGGTGCGGATGACACAGAGTTCAGTCTAAATTAATGACCTACCAACATTCCCAAATCTCCATCTGTATTGTTTCAATGCAGTGTCATATTTATAACACATAATGCATAGAGCAGAGGGGGCTGGAGCCTATCCCAGCCGTCACACGGCAAAAGGCAGCGTAAACCCTGGACAGGTCACCCGTCCATCACAGAACTATCCAATCCTCTTAAACAATAAAAAAGTCCTTTTAAAAACTGAACTTTTATCAGGCCTACTGCTGTCAGGGTGACGTGAAAAGGTTTTGCCATTTAGTCATCCATGGTTTTGTTTAGATGCATAGCTTAGAATCAAGTGCAGTAGGATTTATCCTTTTTCAGAGTCATTTGAAATGTAGTGAAAGGGAGTTAAAGAGTTTTACATAACAGCCCCTGAGCTGAAGGGCAATAAGCTGCAGTGACCCTCTTTAAGAGGGTGAATGTGAACATGCAATTAGGGGAAGGACGGACTGATGATGCAGGCATAGATAAGTAGATGGGGTAGAGAAAAGAAAGAAGTCTGGTGAGGGGGAGGAGGATGGTAGGAATAACTGGGTAAAGCAGGCTAAGAGCAGGAGTAAAAACAGAGTTTGTAAAGAAAAAAATGGAGCAAGAAAGCTGGAGAAGTCAATTTCTCAGTTTCACTGAAATTTTGGCAATATGATTAAATGTTTTCACTGGTGCCCATTAGGTTAAATTAAAATAGATGAGGGAATAGGGTAGACCTGGAGATACGGGATGAAAAGCTACTGGGATTTGGTTAAAGCAAGTGCTCTACAGAGCAATTCACAAATTTGAAAGTAATCCATCTTAGCTCCTCTGGTTTCAAATAGCCCACATCATACACAGAACTCCACATATACTGTCACCAAAGTTTAACAGGAGAATCTGTTTTGCCATTTGATACTATCTCACTTTTCATCCACGCACCTATATCAGAGGCTGCAGAGACCATCAGGAGACAATTACAGCAAGATGGATCTGTAAACAACTACCAATAAGATGTTTGCCCTGGTAGACCTCTGCCTTTCCACCAAATAATTCAAGCACAATGACAGCTTTTACAGACAAAAACATGGATGCAATGCAGGTTCTCCAGTCGATATTGTTGTCAAAATCTTCTTTAAGGTGGTGGGAAGCAAAGGGCTAAACTCCTACAGGGGAGCAAAGTTACTGCTTCAATGACTTTGTGTCGACACCTGGGTTCAAATCCAAATTCAGTGAAGAACAAAAAAAAGGAGTGGCCTTCACTGAACACATTAACTCAGTGGAGAACAACATCAGGTTCACTGGAGGGGATGAGGGAAATAACAAGCTGCCTTTTTTGGACTGTGCTGTGAACATTGAGGAGGACAGAAGTCTCAACTCTGAGGTATTACAGAAACCTATAATACACAAACCAATACCTGACTTCTGACTCACACCACCTACCGGAACATGATCTACACAAACTGTGTCTTTATCGCTTCAGAAATCCAAAAAGAAAGAGAAAAACACATACAGCATAAGACAGAGATGCTGACAGAAAATAGTAAAAGGTACAAAAACACTGTCATTCAATACACAGCAGACGTGTCTGGAAAAACTTGGAAGGATCATCTCAGAACACTAAAACCTGAAGCTTTTCAACCTAACAGCACTTTCAGAGGAAAACTGGTTCATTCTAAGGACAAAACACCCATAAATAGAGCAGCACTGCATATGCAGTACAGTGCACCAAGGACTGCACCAGACCTTTATATAGGAGAAAGTAGACAGCAATGCCACAAACACTTGGTACGACAAAGAAAGACCAGTTCCTGAGGTCAAGACTCTGCGGACCATCTGAATCTCAAGAATAAGTGATAAAGGTTGGAAATCTACAGAGAGGACAGATGGTTTGAGAGATGAGAGAAACAAGCCCACTTTTTTAAATGAGAAAAACCAAAAGAAGAAGTACCCTCTAGTTTCAAACATCCAACTTATAAAATGCAACCTCCCCATGAGGTTTCACTACCATATACACCTCGATTCAAGAGGGTGGACAAGTAATGCACAAGAATTTATGGAACAGTTTAGATGTGTGAAACTCCACACAGGACAGTCAGAGCTGAAGAAGCCTTTCAGATAAGAGGTGAACGTTGTCAAGAACAAAGCTGTTGCCTTCTGTTAAATGGTTTGGATTATTGGACCCAGATGTACCCAAGACCTACTGGTTTGCACTGGGCACTGCTAGTATGGTAAGGCCTGGTTGTCTTATGTCTTTATGGAATGACATGGCAATAAGGGGCTTCTAAGCCACAATGCTTCTTACTTGTATGCCAGTGTAGCGCTGAAATGCTGCTTGATGTAGGCCTCCAGAACTGTGTTGAAGTGCTGAAACTTCCTGTCAGCAATCAGCCCAATGATGTATATCTGTCAGACAGAGGGGAAGGGAAAGCGTCTGTGACATGTTTACATTCTTCAGCTGCTCCTTGTTTGGGGTCACCACAGCAGTATGATCCGCATGATTAGTTTGGCACAAGATTGCTTTCCTGACGCAACCAGGATTTGAACCCGGACCACTAAGCACTACCAGTAAGCCACTGGGGCAGATGAGAGTTGTCTATAATCATCTGACTGATGAGATTTTTTTTTGAAGAAAAGGATGGGCATGAAGACATGTTATCTAGACACAGCATGTCAGGAAGTCACCTGCATGACGGAAATGCACACACACTATTTAAAAAGTGTCAGTAAACAGAAACCTCACACACTCACCAAAGCATCGAACACAAGGATGTCATAGTCATCAGTCTGAGAGTGCTCCATCATAATGTTGAACAAGGCGTCGAGGGTGTCCTGCAGAAACTACACACATACAAACGGACAAAGCAGAGGGTCAGTGAGTGCTCGCAATGACAGTCCAGCTCAAAGATACACTTGCATTTACAGCACTGACCTTAACCACCTCCTCTCCGTCAATTATTTTGAGTTTCTCCAGATTTTCTTTGAGGAGCTCAGGGCGAGTCCTCCATTTGAGCAGCCCCAGAAGGCCCACTAAAACATAAGATGCACACTTGTTAAGGCCTATATGTACTGGTGGATGCACTGCAACAGTTTAGGTATTGCTTGTTTTTATAGCACTGTAAATGTAATACTTGAGATGTTTTGAATATAAAAAAGAAAATAAGCAGATTGAAATGAATGGACTCCACTCCTGGAAGAGGTTCTATTTGAATCTGTGTTTTGAAGTTTAAGTCTAACTGGTAAGGAACAAACAAGTAACAACTAAGGGATAATTTGTCATGGAGTCCTAAGCTGTGTCTTTAAGAAAAAAAAATTAAAAAATTAAATGTCACAGCCAGAAAATGACAATGGAGACATATGAGTTATCTTGTCTTGGTGGAAATAAACAGGCCTTTATAGTGTCATCAGAAAAGATTACATTACACACGGGTTTGATGAACAGATAAGAGCCCAGCAGCAGGAAACAAAACTTCAGGGAAGAAAACAAAACACGTTGCTTTGACCGCAAATGAAAAAACAGAGAGCGAGTCTTTGGGGTTTTTTTTCAACTGTTTATGCATTCATCTCAGATGTATATGTTTTTTATGCAGAGGCAGAGACAGCAGCTCATTTTATAATCTGTCACATAATTTACATGTTCACTAACTGCAAAAGATGTTTCCATTTCCCTTTTATTACATTAAGTGTTCTTCAAATAAAAATAAAAATGTACCAGTGCCCAGCCCACTTTCAACTTAACCTTCTTCAGTCATTAATTCTTCTAGTGTTTTACATTAGACAGATTTCCTTGTCTTTGTGCACTTCTAGCTCCCTGTGCTGTACTTTCTAACGCACTATGCCACGCCACACATCTGGTGGGTGGCCCTTAACAACACTGGGAGTATGCAAGCCTGAGAGCGTGTGCATGCGTGTGTTTGTTCATGTTGTAAAGGTGATTAATACTCCAGGATATTGTTCATTATGATGATGGACTGGCTTCCTTGGTAACAGCTGCTGCGCTGCACCTGTGTCTGATGCACCTTACTATCTGGACTGAATGCCCAATTATCCATTTGTGGATGTGTTACTGTTTGTGAGTGTGTCTAGCTTGCCTGCACTTTCTACAAAAATCACATTGCTCCTCACTATTAAAATCCACATTACAGCACCACACGTAGTGTTCTCCTCGCTATGCCATGACTACAACACACAGACTATCGTATTTGTAATCATATGCATCTAATTAACTATACGTCGGCTACAAGCTTTCATGAATTAACCTCATTTGGACTTTCAAACCATAATCTTAATATAACATTGTGTAAATATTGTGTAATCATCTTAATTTCCCTGAAGGAACCTCCCATCTATCTATCTAACTATTGATCATAACCTTTTCCCTCTGTTTTATTTATCCAATCTAATGTGTTTTCAGAGCAGAAATGTGACGTTGCTAAACATTTGTTTCATGGCCTCATCCTATCTTATGTTTCAGGCTTATATAAGATTTGGTTTTGCCCTCTAATATTTTCTCAGTGAACACTTGATTTATAGTCTTGGTCTGCCCTTATTTCTTTGAAAGAAGATCTTAATTAAGTTTTTTTTTTTTTGACATGTCACATTTGATTCAAACACCCTTCCGCCTCACAATTGTGTGTGAGAGAGAGAGAGAGTTTTCCAGGGGGGGGGGGGGGTTTGAATAAGAGCCTTTGTACTCCTAGCCGACAATTTATCGTCAGAAACATATGTGGCATCAAAGAGCATCTGTTGTCCGGATCTTTAAGATGTGTAACAAAGTCGTCACTGTTGTTTTTATTGTTTGTTTGTTGTTGTTTTTTTAGGGGGGTGATTAGGTTGCTCATTTAGAAAGATCACTCTGATTGGCTGCTCAGCATAACAAAAAAGGGGGGAGGGGGTTAATGAAAGAAAGAAATCTAATAAATCAACATGTCACCCAGAATTTCTCCTCATTTGTCATCTTCATCATTCCAAATCAAGCAGCCCTTTTCAAAAGAGCATGCCTGCACAAGGTGAAGAGAGTGACAAACCAAATGATGGCCAAAAAAACAACTTTTCGTTTTGATAAATCTGGGAGTTATAGGGCCTGGCTGGCGTGACCCCGAGTCATTCCATTAGTTACTGGTGCTGACTGCTGGGACTTCGGGCCATCTTTATTTTCCACCCTCTGACCATCTCCAACGAGTGGAGGCTAATGACCACACTACCTGAGTCTGGTTTTGCTGGAGGTGCCTTCCTGGTAAAAAGGAGTTCTTCTTCCCCTCTGTTGCCACGTACACATTTAGGACGAGAGATTGAAGATTTCAGTTGTTCCACTGGATTCTTTAGCTAGTCTACTTTTTATGAATTGCATTTGTATGTAAATATACATATTCTGAATTGTAATGAATTGATTTTAATTTAAATAGAATTTTGATAATATGGATTTAAATTAATTTAATTTCAGTTTCCCTTCATGAATCATGTGTCCTACCAACCCTTCTGTGCTGAACAGTGAGGGGACATTTGGTCATGGTTTCTTCACATCCTACGTTTTTCTGCTGAAATGGTTACAACATGAACAACCTCAGCAGGGTTTTTTTTGTTTGTTTGTTTGTTTTTTCAGCAACACTCATTTTAACCATCACCTTCAGGCTGTGGGCCACTGGACTACTGCAATTTTAGCTGAGGTTTAAAGTTTAAACCAGTGTTAAACCCTGATGCGATGTAAGAAAGTCATATGATCTTTCAAAACACGATGAACTGTCATAGGCACTTGTGGTTTAACTGACAACTGAAGATGAGCTTGATCTTATTCTCAAAACAGGAAAAAAAGAAATCCTCACATTAGTCACTCAATGACCTTCTTTCCTGTGATTTAACAGATAACTTTAAACAAGAGTCTAAGTAGTTTCTCTACCAGAAAGAGATGTGTATCTCACCCTAAACAGTAATTTTGTTTCCCTCATTTAGGCTTTGTACATACTTCTGTTTTACAGCCAGTTTTTGTGATGATCATCCAAACCTGAGCTTGTGACACTGCTCTAACATATAACTTTGAGTGCAGCTGCAGGTTAAACTCAAAACGTTTTAGTTTAGGTAGTGCTGTGTTAAATGACGGCTAAGCTCGCCACAGGTTAACCAACTGCACTGTCGGCTGCAAAGCCTAATGACGTCACAGTCAGAGCATGTGAACAGTGGAGCGTCTGTCCCATTTATTCTTACCATTTTGGGTGAGTTTAGTAGAACAGACCAGGGTGGAAATGGTGAAGCTGTCTCTGGAACTGACCGACAGGCCTCCTCCACTCCCAGAAACACTGCTGGAGGTGCGGTTCAATCCTGTTCCTTTGTGGTGGTCACCAGGGTGGTGCCGGGTGGAAGGCAAGGACAAGTAGGAATTCACATCTTCCATGCGCTTGCTGTCACCCTGTCAAGACAATGACTTTTATGTCAGACCAAGTAATGACACAATTTTGTTCATCAAGGAGTCTCAGTCCCTAACTGGGACTTAAAGTCTCACTGCGAAGGTGAGAGCAGAAAACAAAGGAACCCTGGGATTTGCCAAACACCCTTTGGAGGAAAAAGCCCCAAAGAACGACTGGAACACTTAAAGTTGTCCAAAGTGATGGTTTGTGCATCAAATAGTTTTATCTTACTCAACATTAACTATTTCTCAACAAAAAAGAGCGATATGAACAGCGTGAGGAATATGAATATCTTCGTGTGTCATCTTGATCTCCATTTTCACTTACATTATCCTCTTTGAAGTACTGCACATTGTTCAGTTGCTAAATTTATCATCTTGGGGTCATATTTTAAAACCAACAACTCTGCTCGTGTTATTAACCCTCCAGTAAATAATGAGTCCGTGGCTGGAAAAAATGAAGTGGTAAGAGATTGAAGTCATGAGTGGCAGAGAGATCAAGAGGAATGTTGGGATAACAAGAGATAATAAAGAAGGCACAGGGGGACCATCCATTTGGTATTTGAGTGAATCATGAGTAATTAATCTTCACTGCGTTTGACACGTAATCAATAAGGGGATTCAATCTTAGCTCTGGCTCATTTAACTGGAAGTCTATTTGGCTTCGCTCAGCCTGTCTGTATGGCCATAATCTCCAGTCACTATATCTTCAGGTCTGCTTTGATGGCAGCTGCAACGACACTGACTTGAATCAAGAAAAAAAAAAACCTCTTCTATGTGTTTAACATTTATCTGCGTTTTGAACTTCGTTATAGTGGAATAACCCCACACGCTTATGTTATTTTCTAAAGCCTAATCGTTATATGAGATGTCACTTTCATTTGGCCCGCTAGTTTTTATTTGACAAATATTTCTTGTTTATCATAGTTCACCTGCAAACCTGCAACTGCTTGCTTCAACAAATCTTAAAAGTCAATATATAAGATTCAAAGTGTGCATCATTAATCCTGCAGCCACATGTGTTGATGTGCCACTTTCTGGCTTAGTGGTAACATTTGAAAATTCGGGTTATGCAAAACTTTCATTTTTGAGAAGCAATGATGCCAGCTGAAAACAAATCTTTCAATGAACCAGCTTTTAAGCGTTTTTTATTTTTTTTATTTTTGCTCCTTGCATAAAAAAGGAGAAGCTGAACTCATTTAGAAATGCACCAGTTTTGCCTCCACAAAAGCTTCATAGCTGGTTCTCACCTTGAAGACCACAAGATCATGTAATCCATCCTGGAGAACGGTCCCATCCTCCTTCATCAGGCGAACAAAGGCCATTGCAAAGTTCTTCTCACTCTTGTCCTTTGCTGGAGATCAAGTTTTGAGTAAACAGAATCAGAAAAAATATATTGGATAAATATGGAAGAGGAGGACCACAGGTGAGACTTTAAGGAAGAAAAACTGATCATTTGAGTGAGTACACTGTGTGTGTGTGGTGATTCCATGGTTATTTTTATTTATTTATTTATTTATTTTTATTGGTGTTTTGGTCAGATAATGTTCAAATGATTAGTCAAGAAGAAAGATATTTAAGAATTGTTGCCTTTTCTGGAAAACACAAACTAGTGGGCTACTGTGGAAGAACAAGAAGAAGTTACTTACACTCCTGGGAAGAGCGGTGCCTGAACATAAAGCGTAAATGTATTCTGTGCATTTCTTCCAGAGGGACTGCCACCTAGTGAAAATCTCATATTTAGGCAATGCAAAAGAAATTTTAAAAAAAAATCATGCTATGACACTGTACAGAGTCAGCTAAGGAATGCAAGTGCTGCATAACATCAAGCAATTTCCCATAAACTGAAAGAAGTGGCTGGTAAAGATGGAAGTGGCACACACACGCACCTTGAATGTCTCCATCCAGCGGGGCTGTTTGATTTGGTAGTAGATGACGGACCTGTATTCACTGACCGCCTTATCCCCAGCTCCCAGACAGATGGAGTTCTAGAAAAAAGTAGGGGGAATGAAAAACATGTCTTGGTAACCTGTCAGGTTTTATTTTTTTGAGCTTATCTTATTTGGCAAAGATGGATTTTTTATTTTGAGATAAAGCTGTGTGCCTTCTAACAGAGTGTGTCAGTAAGTGTCCTCTGACCCAAACCACCCCAATCTTTTAAAGCACAAACAGGACTTCTGCGCTTGTTCACTTCAAACTGCCCTGCACACAACCAGTTCCTGTTCACGCTAATATTTCTCCCTTTCAAAGACAAAGACATGCCCCATCCCTCCCATAACTCATGCTGCTGACCTGTATGACTTTGCCCTCCTCATCACAAACCCACATGATGACCTCCACATTTTTTTGTGTTGTCTTGTTGTACTTGTCGAAGTCACCACCCTGTAGGGTCAGGTATATGTCATTGCGAACATCTCCTGGCATAATGATCTCCGGAAAGCCCAGTTTTCTGGCAACAACTGTGCTGCGGTCCACCAGATGAGGGTACTCCTTTCGGATCTGAACTATGTCCCCAACAAGGGCCTTCATGGTGACCCACAGACCTGAGGGGTGCAGTTCGAGAAAGAAAAGCATTATTATTAACTAAAATAAAAGGTAAGTGCAGTGAGGCACCTGTATCTTTCTCTTCTCCTTAAAGTATTATTGTGCCTTGATAAAGTCCCCCGAACAATTTGTCTACTGTTATAAAATGTGTTTTACAACCATGCTGTTAACCTTAAAAAAAAGAAAGAAAGAACAAGAAACAGGTTGGCAGATGCATAAAAAAAATAAATAAACAAATGTCCCTGCAGGATTTCTCTTTGGTCAAGACCTTTTGTGGCTGTTACAAAGCTTGACTTTGATGATATACAGAATAAAGCAGCTCATACCACAAGGACATAAAGCTACTTCATACTTTTCATTTACTCATTGATAATTATGCAGCGTTTTACATAAGTTATTTTCAAATGTAGCAGGGTCAGGAGAGTGACAGATAGTATTAATGCATAATGTGATCTGTCTGGCAGTCAGTTACATAATGTTCATGGTTGCATGGGTGCAGACCTTTAAATCTCTACCCTTCAACGAGCTGACTAAAGCTGGAAACAGAGCGGAGTGATGTGGCATTTCTGACTGATAACAGGCAATGTTTAAAACTTTACAGAACATCGTGAGGCCAAATATGAATACATTGTACTTGGGTGAATAAGCGCCAACAAAGCCTATGTTAAAGATATCAAGAAATTAGTTGTTTTGTTTTGTTTTCATTTCACTTTGAATTTTCCCTTCGGGGATTAATAGAGTTATATCAATCTATCTATCTATGTATTGCAGGTAAGCAGATTTAAGTGTGTGAACAAAGAATTTCAAAGCCAAGTAGTGGAGCCCATATTAAACTGAACAGGAGATGGAAAAATGTCTCCCACTGTACACGGACTGTAATCAATACTGCAAAAGTCTGTTTCAGTTTGGAAAACAGGGTTTCAAGCAGGTGAGCAAAGAGAAAGAATAAAGACGAAGGTATTCATTTTTAATGAGTAAGTAATAACATGTGATGTTATTAGATTATATTGATTTCTGGTTTTGAAATATTCAAAGGCTATTACCAATTTATTCAAAATGAACGTGTAAGTGCGACCAAACATTTACTCATGACATATATGGGCTCGCTTTGAGAAATGAACAGAAAAAGGGATTGAGTGATGAGGTTTTAGGGAGGAACACATGATTGATTAAATCAGTATCGTGCCATAAACTGCCTGCCTGCAGGGAAATCTATGCATGTACCTTAGTGCATGTTTAAAATAGAAACCTTATCTCTAAGTGAGAGAAGGAAAAAGGTTTCAGAAAGTAATTTTAAGAACAGACATCTGGTGGCCACTTTTGCTCTTTTCATATCTGGGCAATGCTTTGGGGTTCCTGGAGCAGAAGGATGATAAAAGCTGAGTAATATGACCGTGCAGTCAAACATGAGCACTGGGACGGATGCTTGGTGAGGGCAAAATAAAAGGTAAGTAATACGAAAACAAGGAAGGATGCTATCAATCACGACACTGTCCCTCATTCTCAGCTGAAGTGAAGAGCAACGAGACAAGGATACAGTGACTTTTGGAAATTTTATCAGACCGCAGATGACTGCGGCGGCATACACTTGAAGAATTGTCATATGGCCATGAAGCATCAAGCAAAGCCTGTTAGAGCAAAGAAAAAGTACCTTGGCCACCACTGTCTCCTCGTGATGCTGTTACTTTGTTCAGCAAGGTGTGGAGAAAATCATTCTCAGCAACTACCCTGGAACCAAACACACACAAACAAAATCCACTCAGAAGCACAAAGAAACAACTCAATTTTCAATTGTGTAGCAGCTGACAGCTGCATGCACGCAGAATTGTAATAATGTTGCTACAACTATTTGGAGGGTTTGTGAAATTGAAACAGATTTTTTTTTTAATAGAAGTTTAATCGGGAAACAAGGCCTGGAGAGAGTTTAAAAAGAGAGAGAGAGAGAAGTAATCGAGAAAAAATACTACATACGGGAAGAAGGGGATGAAAAACTGCTTCTCTTCATCACACTCAGTCTTCCCTTTGATTAAGTCACTTATGTCCATCACTGCCAACAGAAGAAATAAATATGAACATGGTGAAATAAAAGAAATACATTAAAATCAAGGGTAGTGATATACCTCATTTCAGCCAAACAGACAAGACTACAGCAACACTTACACTCCCTCATGATTGTTCTGTGAAGTCATAAGTGGGTATAGCAAGCTGTTCAGCCTGTGATAGCTCTGATGGTCAGGGAATAAATGGTTAAGTTGCCATGCACATATTTAGGGTTTGGTTGCGCAAATGATTTTGGTTCTGCATGGCTTCTCCCTCAGGAAGGGTAATAACTGAAGCAGGACCACCTGACGCAGTCAACAAATATACTATAAGCCCCCCAGAACTGGTTAAAAGTTGCTAATGAAATGAGACATAGGAGGCCTCGTCTAATATAACATATATTAACATTTACAGATGTGTTAAAGGCACTTTTTGGAGTTTTCGTGTGCACAAAGCTTTTGTTTATAGCCACTTGAGTGAACGAGAAACCGTGTGTGACCTTGAAATATAACAAATGAGGTCTGTATATTGGATTTACTTTCTTGTAAAGCATCAATAAAACAATTTATTGTATTAAGCATTTTACAAGCTTGCATTCTTCTTCATTACACTGTTGGTGTATTAGTTTGTCTCCTGACATGCTCCCACCATTTGTTGATAAATGGTGTCAAGCCATGTGATAAAATGCGTTTCATGCCCCAAGAACAACCCGTGTATAAAATAAAATAAAAGCTCTGTAATGTTTCAGAGCTCCAAAGAGCATCTTTAATAAAGGTGCTCAATATTGACATTAAATAAGGGGCCTTTTAGATTAACACTGATCAGCAGGAGAACAACTAAACTGTACAACCCTAACTTAATTGTACAGCCTCACTAAGATTAGTAATTCCATTCCACTTTGGTCCAAAATAAATTGTATTGACTTGTCTTCAAATACCTGCCACCCCAAAAGGCCGCCTGAGCCCCTGAGTGCACTTCTTGTTGTTTGCTTCTTTCAAGTCCATCCTGCCTACTCTCACTATCTGACAGATCAGATAAATCTTCTCTCTGCTCAGGTCTTTGTTCCCCAGGTCCTGGAAGACAAAGACAAGGAGAAAGTTAGCAGAGCAAGTATTGAGCAAAGACATGGAGGGAAATGAGAAAACAATGTAATCCTTTGGGAGGAAATGAGTTCACTTAAACCGATTCAGTGTGGTGGGTGCAGAGTTTAGGAAAAGTGTGACAGCGCCCTGCTGTGGCCACTCACAGTAAAGACAACCTTCAGGTTGTTCAACATGTCAATCTCCTTAGGAAAGCCACTGCTGCCCCAGCGAACCAAGTAGTTCTCACTGCACAAAGAGAAAATAAATAAACATACACTGAAGTTAAAACATGTCATGCATGACAAACAAAACCACTTATATTCCCCTTTGCACTGATTAAAAACTATTTAAATCGTGAAACTACAATCTTGTTTCACCCGGTAACATCCAGGTGTATGAGTCATTGAATGAGGCACTGATGCAAAGACAGACAGCAAGGTAGACATGGACGTCCAGCAGACAACAGTGAATAAAAAGGCTTTGTTTTACTTGAATTTAGAGACAGAGAGGTGTAGGTGGAAGAAATTTCAAATATCAGACGAGTACAAAAAACAAAACTAATTGAACAAACACAGCTTACACAGATGAACTGGAGCAGAATAAAGCTATCAGAACAAATGAATAGACAGAGAGGTGATAATCATATAATAGTGGGTACACATTGAAAAAAAAGATGATTGATTCAGGTCTATCTCAATGCTTCCAGCTGCTCTGGCTGAAACTCAGATATACTCAGAATGACAGTGAGTGACAGGCCTTAACATTGGCACTGTCAGGAGCCATATGCAGCACTGCCACTCAGGGTCTGCTGTCCTATAATTTTAACTTTCATTTATGTCCATTTTTTGCAAAATGTTATAATTTAATGTGGTTTAGAAAAAAAAAGAGAGAGCAGAAGGTAAGGTATAAAGACAAGAAATTAGAGAAGAAGGGAGGAGATTATGTATGGGCTGGAGTATAAAATATGATCAAAGCAAGGTTAGAAGATCACAAATGGAATTCATGAATACATTGCACACACACACACACACATATATATATATATATATATATACACACACACACGCACACACATATATATATATACATATATACACACATATATTTCACAAAAATGTGAAACTTTTACACATTTAGAGACAAAGGTTACAGAGGGAGGAGTGCTGATACCTGATGATGGTCTGTTTGATGGGGTCATAGAGGGACATAAAGAGCTCTGAGTCCTCTCCGATGCGACACACAAAGTTTCTGACAAAGACGTAGAGGCTGTGGGTGGGAGAGGACTGGATCCGTGCTGAGATCCCACTGTGATCTGTCTGGATGTTGGACTGCAGGAGAACACTTATCAGTTTTAGGAGGATGACTAGCAGTGAGGTTGTAATAGTCCCAAATAGCAAGCAAGTTAGGTCACTGTTATTAACTGTGACATTTTATTAAATTTAGCTGCGGCATCCAGACTATTGGTTTGTAAGGGACATGACATCTCTGAGTAAGAAAATCTGAACAGATTTAATATCTTATTACTTAGGGATCAGTCTTAAATGTAAAACGGGAATGAAGCATAAGTGAAGTTAAACCAGTTTGTCATGAAGTTGACTGTTAATCTGCATTAATCTTACACAGACTTCATTTATAAACTCCACACGTCTAGTTTAGAACACCTTCTTCACTGAAATGAATCCAAAAAGGAAAGTGTTCAACAAAGCACATAACATAAGTGTCCAGGTTGTTAAATAGACCCTCTGCATAGCACTTTTCCTCCCATATTTGGTCATGTACCTGCTCCTCTTTGATACGGTCATTGATCTTGGCTGTGGCCTCCTCATGTGCCCTGAAGAGACTGATGACATTTGCGCGCTCTGGGTCCAAGATGTTCCCATCTTCGTCTCGAACAACTAGGTCCAGCTCCAGGACTCTGGAGTGGGGAATCACCAGAGAGGATTGATGGAAGGTTAGGAAGGATGAAGAAAGAGCGTAGCAGTAACACAGGAAAGTGAAATAATTTAAGGAGAAAATTGATTTTGAGGATAAAAGGGTGAAAGAGATATCGACGCTCCTTTACAGAGTATTTAGAAAAAGGTGAAAACTTGCAAAGAAGATCAAACCAGAGGATGAACAGAAGGTTTACAGGTTGTTTAACAAGAGTTTGGGTGATGGATAAGCTTTAAACAATGAGTATGGGTCTGTGCAGACATACTTGTTCCCATAATCAATCTTGGAAGTAACTTTCTGCTTGAGCTCTTTGAATTCGTCACTAGGCAGGGTGCCAGACAGGAGCTGAGAGCGCCACTCCATCAGTTCACACATCAGCCTCTGGACCTGCTTCACAAGCACCTGCTTGTTGGCCTAAAGACAGATAAGCGGATGGTGTAACATTCCCATGCACACACTCACACACAGACATTTATAAACAATTTCTCATGGTTTGATTTGTACCACAAATAGCTGCTTCCATATTGTTCCCCACTCTCTCAGAGTGGTGGTCACCTCCTTCACCAAGGGCATCTCTGCAGACATCACCACTTCTTCATTTCTGAAGTTTTATATGCACGGACACATTAAACAGATAAAAAATAATAATAATTAAAAGTCATCAAACATTTGGAGATGAAGTTTCGTTTTTTTTTTGTTTGTTTGTTTGTTTTGTTTATGCAACTCACCCCCGTTTTTCAATGATGACATCCTTAAGATGGACAAAACTGACAGGGAACACTCCCTAGAGATGGATGTGTGTTGCAGGGGAGACAAACAAGCAGGGTACTTCAGAAAACCAGAATAGAAGAGTTCCATTTTGATTAAAACTCAGTGTTTTCCACAGGTCATGATGGCCTTCCTGATAACATCAGTAAGATGCACAAAATTAAAAATGGGTTCTTTATGTTGGAGCTCTTACCTGTCGGGTTTTGCTCTTCGCCAAGTAGCCTTTATACCAGCCTGAAAGATAAATCAGCTTTCAATTTACCACATGTTTGTATTAGACTAATGTCTCATGGAGGTGTTACTTTTCATTTTTCCCCAGTAATAAGCAGTTGTGCATAACTGACTATATTTATACACACAATATAAGAGAAAAAAAAACAAAAAGACCAACATTTTTACCTTTGACTGAATGTCATTCAATGTCAACAGCATTTATTTAGTCACCTTACTGTCCCTCTGCTGTGTGGACTAAGTAAGCCTTTTAGTATGAACAAATCTTGTTGGTTTTTTTGTCTAACTTTTTTCCATGTTACAAACAACGAGTTACTAATTTTGGAAAAAAAAAAATGTATTTCATTTAGCTCCACTGTAAATGCATAATATCTAAAATTTAAACTTTTTTTTCAGATGAAAAATGTTTATTTGTTTTTATTTATTATTTATTTTTATTTCATTTAGCTCTTAAAATAGCCACTGTAAAAGTATCATATCTGAAATTTAAACCCTTTTTCAGATGAAAAATGTTTATTATTTATTTATTTATTTTTCATTTAGCTCTTAAAATATCCACTGTAAATGCATCATATCTGAAATTTAAACCTTTTTTCAAGGTATTTTTTTAATTATTTAATTACTTGTTTTTATTAATTATTTATTTATTTTATTCCATTTAGCTCTTAAAACACCCACTGTAAATGCATCATGTCTGAATTTTTTTTTTTTTTTTTCAGATGAAAAAAGATAGGAATACATAATTATTTGAGAATATTATACATAAGAAATTATATAAAAGTTGAAGTAGTTAGATTCTCTTACCATCACAGACCTCCTGGATGTAAACTGCATCTCCTACTTCCAATGACAGCTGCTTGTCTCCTTGTCCAACAAAATTCCACTTTACTGAAATAGAAATAGTCTGGTCTGAAGAAGAATGCACAACTGATATACAGTACGGTCAGATGTTTTAGAGTACGGAAGCCCCAAAGAGCCATACATCTCGCTATCACGAGAAAACGGTGGAGTTATGTCGTTATCACGAGAAAACGGTAGAGTTATCTCGTTATATCGGGAAAACGGGAGAAATAAAATGTATGCAAGTATGACCGTTTATACATGCATACATTTTATTTCTCCCGTTTTCCCGTGATAACGACTAATTTTTTCCTCCGATAATTAATTGGAGATCCTAAAGGCATTGCAATGCCCTGATTAAGGTCGTTAGTGTCATGCGGCAGAAGACAGAGGACTCAAATGCAGGGCTCAGGAACGTGGCAAATTAAATAATCCTTTTAATAAA
>JBAMYA010000002.1:7473086-7485108 GCA_037176975.1 Arrhamphus sclerolepis | reverse complement strand
CACATGGCAACGCCATCAGTGGCAAGAAAAAACTCCCTCATGGGAAGAAACCTTGAGCAGAACCCGGCTCTTAGGGGAACCCTCCTGCCAAAGGCCAGCCGGGTACTTTTTATAGTACAATGATCAGGGGATCCGCTGCAGTCAGGGAGTGCCATTGCCAAGAGGTTATTATTTTACAAAATTGTAACTATTCATGCATAACCCCGATTCCAAAAAAATGCTTTGTAAAATATAAATAAAAACAGAATGCAATGATTTGCAAATCTCATATCTTATTTTATTCCCATATCTTATTCCCAACAGAATATAAAGAACATATCAGGTTTTAAACTGAAACATTTTACCATTTCATTGAAAATAAATCATTTTGAATTTGATAGTAAGGCATCTCAAAAAAGTTGGAAAACAGAGGCAACAAAAGGCTGGAAAAGTAATTGGTGCAAATCAAAAAAACAAATGGTGGGGTGGTTGACACATAATTCAGTTAATTTAATGTGATAAATGGAGCATTTCAGAGGTTCACCAATCTGACGGACAGATAAACATCCCAAAATGTTTAAAGAATTTCAGAAAAATGTTCCTCAACATAAAAGAGGAAAGACTTTGACAGCACATGATATCATCAGAGGATTCAAAGAATCAGTATAGGAGCTTCTATGTGCAAAGGACCAGGCCAAAGGTCAAAACGCTGGTCAAATATTTGGACATTTGCGCAGGAACTGAGGATTCATCCATGCATTCATATCCTGATTCAGGTCACAGAGGCTTGACTGAACTTGTCATCCTAATTCTAATGGTGGACTCACACAGCAGTGATGCACCAACGTTCCAGGGGAGCTTATGAAGTGCCTTCATCATAACAAAAATAACCAATCAAATATCTTCCTACTTCCTCCACTAATAAGCCGGTTGCTTTGAAATAATACTGCTACCATGTATGGTTTCAATGGTTAGCTCTAGCTGTGAATCTGTAATTTTATTGGCTGAGGCTCACACTGAAGCATGAAAAGTTGAAAATATCTCCAACCTTTGACAGAATATACGCTACCACCACGATGCACAGAACCCACATTTACATATGGCAATGTTTGACGTTACCCCTTTTACATTCTATGTTGAGCAACGCTGAAGACCAGTGTCTAGCCATCTTGTGGAGGAAACTCATTTCAGCCGCTCGTGATCATATGTGAAGATTAGAACAAAGATACAGTAAATCAGTAGACAGAGAATCTAACCTTTTGGTTCTGGGCTTTCTTCACCACAGCAGACCAGTACAGAGTCTGCACCGTTGCAGACATTTCACCCGTCACAGGTCTGTCAACTGCACCTGTTGATCTCCTGCTCCATTTTTCCGTTACTCATGAACAAGACCCCAAGATACTTAAAGTTCTCCTGTCAAAGCAGTTACTCACACTCATCACTGTGAAGGCACTCCACCCTTTTCCAACTAAGAGCCACGGTTTGAGACCTGGATATACTGATTCACTTCCCTGCTGTTTCACACTGCTATGCTACCGTGAGAGCTGAAGGTCCCTCCTGATGATGCCAACAGGACCATGTCATCTGCAAAAAGTAAAGATGAAACCCTTACACCACCAAACTTGAACCCCACCAAACCAGCGAGCTCTTGATTTTCTTCTCTCCATAGAAGTCAATGGAATCGCATTTAATCTGACCTGTCCCTAAGGACAAATTTGGCTCGGGAGACCCTAGCAGGGGTGATTCCAGGAGAGGGGAAGGATCTGAACAATATTTCCCTAAAAGCATACACAGAAGCAATGCTTGAAAGAATCTGGGGCAATGATTACATTGCACAAGTCGTCCTAGTAAAAATTCAAATACAAATGCAATGAGAGCCTTTAAGACCATCTTTAATCTAATTCTGCCAGGAGTTTGGAGGGCGAGACAAGAAATTGGAGAAAAGTTGGTTAACTAGTTTTATGTGCACTCTGTCCTCTCTAACTCAAACTAGTTAAGCTTCTCTCTCCTCCCTCTAGAGACCAACTATTGCTACATAAAAATCATGTGTCCCCTGGTAATCCTGGTTACTTGCTGCCTTTCTCCAGCTCCTATTCTGTGTTTTTTGTTTTTTTTCTCAAAGTGACCACTGACATCTCAAACCACATGAAAACCATTCATCATTGCTTCTTTAACAACAGATTAATGTTTGGAAAATGACACACACACATGCACACACAGACAGCATTGCAGCACAAACACCCAGATAGCTCTGTCTAAGCTATCAATCATGGATATTGTCATTATTCTGTGTCATCGACAAGACCCTTTTCTTCACTCTATAGTCTGTCTTTCTCTTTATCCCTTTTTCTTTCTCGTGATTCTCTCTCTTGTGCACACACACACACACAGTCAAAGACAGAGAGAATCATGAATCATAAATCTTATGAATGCCATCTAAAGACTGCTCAGTGCTATGAGAAAGAGAGATGATTGATAGATGAGAGTGACTGTGGCGAAAGCAAAGAAGACGGACAGAAGGTTGTTACCAGCAACAGCGAGGTCGGAAACTGTGAGTTCAGAGGTCAAATGCATCAGCGCATCAGTGCACAATATGGCAGAGAGAGATGGAGAAAATGTGGGAGGGGGTGAGAAGAAAAAGGGTAGGGTGTAAATGGTTGAAGAGGAAGGGAGAGAAGAGGGAGGAAGGGGAGGAGGAGGGGATGGGGGATGCTGCCACAGTGAGGCTAAAGCCATAACTCATCTTTTATTAAAAATAATGAAAAAAACTTAATGAGTTAATAATATCTGGAGAAAGAAATAGGGAGTGAGACAGAAATGGAGGAAGGGACAGGGGGATGGAGGAGAGGAAGGAAAAGAAGAAAGGAAATGAGAAGAAAACAGACATAGAAAAGAGAGCGGGGTCAGTGTGTGTCTCCTTTTTTTCTTTTTGGTCACTTATTCCACTTTTCTAAGTTGACTCAACATTCATTAGACAGACAGGGACAATCACAACGAAACCTCTCTTTCTGCCGATCTAAATCCCAAAGCCTGCTTGGTAATTAAAGGTACTTAACAACCAATTAACAGTGATGAGCTAAATTAGCAGGATATTGTCTCCTTTGACTCAACTACTGCATTATCAGTGTATTGAAACAGCGGTGAACAAACCTCAGTGGCCCACGTTTGCATGTAGGCAAATGACTGATTAATTACTATTAAAACAGCAGCATCTTAATGAGCTTGGAAACAATTAGAGGGGTCGTTAGCGTGTGGAGAACGGCTGAGAACAGAAGAAGGGAGGGCATGCACAAAACAAGAGAGAAATCTTCATTGGGAAGCAATACTGATTAAATGGACGTACGGTCGCACTCATCGCCCAATATCCACTGCCTTATTAAATACATGACATCACCATTTGTCTTTTGTACCATCAAGCTACTTTTCTCCTGCCATTATCTTTCCCCCTTCTTCTCAGGCTTCCCCAACTCTGCCTTCGTTTCATCTCTCATAAAAAGCCTTTTTCTTGCTCTTCCATTCCTTTCTCCACTTTCTGCTTTTTTAACTCCCATTTCTTCCATCCCTCCTTCATGCTTGGGGGCCACAGTCCTGTGAAGGAATTTAATATGCAACTTTTATATGAGAAACCAATCGCATACGTCTGGGTCTATTGGGCTCGCAATCTATCGGCCCGGACGGCTAATGCAATAGAGAGAGCCGGGGCTATTTATCACGCAGGGAGCCATCTTTTCCTCTATCTCTCCCACTCTGCCCTCACTCTCTCTGTCTTTATTCAAGCCCAGATTCCTGGCTGCCACTAAATCAGGCCAACTATGAGCTATGGCTGCCCAGAGGGCATCTCCTCTTTTATGGAAGGATTTGGATTTTGTATCTACTGGTTCCTCAGTGGCCGTTGAAAGAGTGCGAACGGAAGCTATAAACATTCAACAAACAAAGGCAACAACTTAAATGTCCCTCCATCCCCACAGTAATGATCGTGAACGTGTAGAGAAATATGAAAGTAGGAGGATGAATAAGCCTGATGAATAAGATATCAGAGGCATTTAAAATGATGCTGCAAGGATTTCTTTGTGTGCGTGTCTTCAGACGGCGAGGGAGAGACGATTACACATGCACTGACATGGAAGCTTACATACAGTCATCATAGTCATGAATGTCAGAGAAATATTGCTTTGTTTTCTGGGATATATGATTGGATAACACAAATGCAACAGAAGATAAACAGGATGTTGGGGAGCAAGTCTGAATTTACTGTATATTCTCTGAAATCAACAAAAAGTTGAAATGATACCATGCACGATATCATACAGTGAAATTTCAAAAATACTTTTTATGTAAAAGGGTTAGGCAGAATCATGATTGGATGGCAGAATTAAATTTTTTAAGCGTGGTTTAATATTTTCAATTAAGCTGAGGTAAAGACCTCAGGGATACGCCAAAGGCTTTGATGTTGGCCTGCTTTGATGTTTTATGCGTTTTTACATGTGTGCTAGATAACTGAACGTTCAGCTGTCCTGATGGTTTCAGGTTGTACTATTCATTATTCCATCCACTTCAAATTGTAGCAAACTAGCCCCAGAGCATGATGTTACCACCACCGTACTTCAAAGTACACACACACACACAATGATTTTTATTTGTCTGTATGGTCAGCTACAAACCTCAGCTGAGCTGGCACAACTTGCTTGTCAGCAACAGTGACAGTAAGGTAATGTTCAGATTGCAGCATACATCTGATTCTTAGGCATGGCTGATCAGAAACCAGTCTTTCTGTTTACATTATATATTTTGAGTGTGTGTCCTTCTTGATCTACATGATTAGTAAAGTAGCTTAGAGCTGATATAAACAAACCAAAGTGGAGGGTTGTGATCTGGTTTTATAGTCTCACCATTGTGTTTGCATGTTTTTTTTTACAAGTCATTACAGTTAACTAATAGTGCCAGTGACAGGGGAAAGCTATATACTGATTTATTTCAGCATCCATACATGGACTGTTCACATCAGCTGTCTGCCATTTCAAAATCTTGGATCAAACAGAACAAACAGTTCTTGCACTCTGAACATGACATTTTCTATGTGATAGCCATTGTTTGAGTTGTTTTGAGAATGACACAAAAGATTCATTTGAAATCCTATTTGAGCTTTCAGACCATTCAGATTGAGATGCATTTGTGAAAATCTGATTAAAAAGCATTTAAACTTGGCTGCTCAGACTGTCACCAAAAGTGTCTAGATACATTAGGGGAGTCTGAATATAAAGTTTCATGAGCTTCCAGTTCGTGGCTGACCTGAGCCCTAGTTGTGGTCATATGAACCAGTCTCCACAGCTGAAGATGACATTTTGGTTATTCTTCCAGCCCTTGTAAAGTTTGATGCCAAAACATAAAACTAAGAGATCACTGAAAGAACGTTCAGATCTTGGTTAGTTCAAACATCCTTTTAGAACCAACTCACTAATAAGTTAATAGAAACAAATGCATGGAAATCGTTGATCCCTCATGTATTATTTCTCAAAAAGAAAAGAAAGACAGGAAGAAAAATAAATCTTGTATACACTGATGGGGTAGATCATCTTCCAAACAGAGAGCTCCACAGTGTGTTGAAGTGTTCTGTAGAAATGTTCAGTGAAATGGTAAACATTGGCCATGTCTGCTCTGCACGACTGTTTGTGTGAATGAGAGACACATTTCAGAAACACTTTCTAGAACTTGGATGAAGTTAAAAAAAAAAAGACACTCCTTAAGCGTAGACCAATTACTATTAGCCAATTTCATTTTTTTTATGTGTTTGGTCTACAATTATATAGTTCAAATGATTGAAAGCCTAATGGTTATCCCATGGCAGTCATGTCCACAATGGGTTAATGTAAAACTCACTTTGGAACTGTGTGTAGACTTCACCATTGTATCATAATAATGTGGTATAAATCATACATTAACAGTAATGCTATCTGCACAGCACCAGCTGCACAACCTCAAAAGTTTCCTGCTGAAAAATATGTGACACTGTGCGGAGGACGCTGCCCACCTGCAGCAATTAAAATGCCTCAGAAAACCAAATTCATTTCAACAAATTAGCCACATTACTGGCCACTGTGTAATCGCTGATGGCAATTAATAAGAAATTAGTCACAATCAGCCCTATATTAACATCTCACCCAGGGGCCGCGGCTGGAAATTAATAACCGGAGATTCATCTCTCTTACTGTCTTTCTGGCTCTCTCTCTCACTCTTTCTCTCAACACACACACACTCACACACACACACACCTTCACCCACCTATATTATTCATGAATCACCTCTAAGACATCTTTTTTTTTCTATGTGGATCGTCTCATATGATCCACAATCTGCTCGTGTTAGCCAGCCAGCTTCCTCTTTACCAGGGTGTGAAAACCCCCTGAAAGACATGGGAGTGTGCACATATGTGTGTGTCTGTGTGTGTGTGTGTCTGTACTCTCTTATCACCAGTGCAGTCATCACGTGCACACACTCTGAACAGTGTGTGGACATGCAGCATATACTGCATGTTGACAGATATACCATATTGTATCTGTGTGATGAGTACTGTACTATGCATGTGTGTGTCAGAGGTGCTACAAAAATGGGGAGGAGGCACTCGTGGAGACTGAACCCGCCTCTAGGGGTCCTCACACCAATCAGCAAAGCGCACCAAGAATCAATTAACACCAGTGGGAGGGGGCAGAGGCTACGGCAGCGCACACTTTTACATGTACACGCACATAAACACACTTTCTGAGCGCACGCTGCCCACACACATGGCACTGTCTGAGGAGATATCCATCAGATCACACACAGCACAGTATGCCACTGTGTGTATGCGAGTGTCTTTGAGACCTGTCCCAGTGTGCCCCGGTCTCTCATGGTGTGAGGTTGGGGAACAGATTGGGGGTCAGCAGGGGGGTCAGGCCAGGGTCACCCCCGTCTGAGCTATGTGTGTGTGTGTCTGTGTGTGTATGGAGTGGAGTCTGACCACCACTTCCAAGGCTCAGAGGCAGAAAGAAGTGAATAAGATTGATGGTGTTGATTCATACTACGAATTCATTGTTCCTGCAGAATCCACAGAGGATAAATACATCCACAGAAATTATGAAGGACGGGACCGAAATGAGTATCTCACATTTCATATTCACTCCTTCTCTTTGTGTGTGTCTCCCTGGCGTGAGGACAGCTGCTGGCGACATGAAAACCATTCATCATTGCATCTTTACTGTAAAATTATTGACAGAGAGGAGGATGGGGAGGTATACTGGCCACACATTACAAGGTTAGACAGAAAGAAAAGTCACAAATTAAAAAAATAAAAGAAAAAGTTGATAAGTTGGATTACAGTTTTAACTTAAGGCAACCCTAAATCAATTTTGATCGCTTAGTTAAAATGAACAGCAGAACATACAACATAAGGGCAAATAAAGTGATCAAAGAGTCTTCTCCTTTTTCCCATGATTGTTCCACGACAAACCCCACATCTTTCCTCTTCCTCTCTTTCTACATGTTGCCGTCTCCATCTGTTAGCCCACTGCACTCGTCCGTCCACTAACCCCCCTTCCTTACTCGTTTCCTCTCCTTCGCTGCTCCTCTCTGGCCTTCATACCCTGAGGGAGGTAAGGTGATCTCACTGTGCTGGTGTAAGTGACTGGTATTAGTCTCCTTCTCTGTCTGTCTGTTTGATCCCAGCACTAATGACTCCACAGGGACTAAGAGTCTGATAATGGGAAATCAATATAGAGAATAGCGCTCTGGAGTGGCCTCACTTAGCTCTCGCTGTTTCACGCCTCTCAGCAAAGTGCCTCTGTGTATCCATGTGTGTGTGCACATGAGGAAGGGTGTGCCATGTGTGTATGTGCGTAGAGAAAATTGGTTTACATATAAACCTACTGCCTGGCTAACATCATTTTGTTGCATTTCTGCATGACCTTTGCTTGTGAAACATTTCTGGGACGAAAAAAAAAAAAAAGGTTCCAGAGATATTTGAGGTTTTAAAATGCATGCATGGCTTTGTATAACTCTGAATGCAATCGGTCACACTGGGCCTGGGGCAAGACAGGTGGAGCTGGTGGCATGAGGCTGGTGACCCCCCCTCCAGCCTGAGGGGCCAGAAGGCCCAGCAAAGCAGGGGGCTGGAGTAGCTCTCTCTGCCAGGCACCAGAACACTGTGGCTGGTGGCAGCTGGTCCTCTTTCCCTCCCTCCCTTGCTCCCCTGCGTGGGTGCCCCGCAGGCAGGCAACAGGAGGGGTTAGGAGGTCAAGAGGCAGGAGAGCATGGACGACATGCAGCATAATCGGCTTTTATGAAGTGGAGGGGACACAGACAGAGGGAGACGGGAAAGACTGCTCTGACACAATGCAGCATGCGCTAATGAATTAACACATTAGTGCCCCAATAAGGGACGTTCAAAAGCACTCAGCTGCTCTAAAATGCAAACCCTCTGTGGCACACTCTCCTAGTCATGCGCACATTAATCAGTCACAAGTCACTGAAACAATAAGAAACTAATTCATTACATCAGTCATTTTGTCTGGAATCTCTTTGAGAGCATGTTCAGTATGATCACTGCCTAAAAACCTGGGAAACTTTTACTTATCACTCGTAAGGGATTAAACAGATGGTAACTCTCTCACAAAGATAAGACAGTGTTAGGGGACCCCCTTTCCCAAACTCAAGCCATGTGTTCACTCATCATCATCCCCAAATGATCCCAATTAATGCTTTAACTCTTTTCCTCATATCTCAGTCTCAGCCGTCAGTCCATCCTGGTTCTGCTCTCGTCCACCCCTGTAATTCACATCTGTGTGGTTACTTACTTCCCTTTTTTGCTCTCTTCCTTTGCTCTCCCTTCCTCCCAGACTTTTAACCAGCGTGAAGAGGCAGCCATGCGTTCAACCATCAGACAGGCTAACATGGTCTCCCCTCACACACGCACAGCCAATGCAGACTCTTCCCCAAGTGCAGCAAGAATGCAACATTCATCAGGGTAACTTGAATGGTTAATACTTACTGAACAAAGTCACAAACAAAGTCTGAACAAAAAAGATTGTGACTTATTTCTATATGTAAAAAGTACTCTTTTTTGTTTATTTTGATTAAATATAGACCAGTATTTTCTTTATGTCAGCTGATACAATATTAAGAGGGAATTAGACATCCCTCCACCAACAATCTTAAGGAATTACAATCTTCATATCTGCTAATTAAAATCCTTTTCTATCAACTCAAATGTTACAATGGCATTTTACATGGTTTATCTGCTTTTTAACAGTGTGTCAGATGAATTGTTTTCACTCAGAGCCGTACAGAGCAATGCTCCAGCGACAGCCCATATGATGACGGTCCTCTACTGAGTCCCTGATGGGGGGATCCCATTGCTCTCTTCTCATCCAACAATCCCTCTGAGCATGTCAATATGAAACACGATACACACACACACACACACACACACACCCATCCACCCACCCACCTACACACACACAATCTGGGCTCATGGAACAGGCAATCCCTCCTGTTAAAGACTGACTTATATTGATAAGAGAAGCCTCTGAAAACTGATGCATCTGCCTGAGAAAAGATGAAGGAAGGCAAAGTGAAGTGCAAATGAGACTAAATCAAGTCTCTCAACAGTAAAACACGTTTTCACTATATTGCGTTCGATGTAAGCTGGATTTACTACGAGCCTTTTGTAGTATGTGGGCTGAGAGGAGAGCGGGCCGTAAAGCTTTGTTTACCCAACTTAAAAAGAAAAAAAAATCCGCAGTCTTGTAAATGTTGTCAGATGGCCGATGCAACTGTCTTTCAGCTTAATACCACCTATATTAAATAGTTTAAATATTTCATAAGGGTGGGTTTTTAGAGCGAGGGAGGGGAAATCGTTAGCTGCGGTAAAGTTTCATTAACTGGTCCCCATTTCGCTGCGAGGCAAACTCATCTCTTCTTATTGTAATAAAACAATCTCTGTCTTTCTCTGGGCGCTGCTCTCCGCTCATCTGCCTCTCCCTCCTTCTCTTTTACATCATAATAATACACTACATCCCCTTTAAATGCACTATTACTTACCGCTGCCTTTTCATATTGTAACATCACGGGCACTTTAGCGACAATATAAAAGCGTGTCATTCATTATTCAGAGGCAGCCGGCCTCGTCCCCCTTTTAAAAAGTCAGGCGCTCTGCTAAAATTGATAACGGCGAAGAGACGCGCAATAAAAACGCAGCCCCCGGGTACCGAGCTGCAGCCCAGAACCCCCCGATTATGCAGATCAAGTGGTAATTTCTCAAACAAATCGCACTCTTTCACTCTTTTGTTGTCGTTTCTTTTTGGACTTTTGGAATCAGGGTGTCAGCTTTTCGGTTGCCTGTGGAGAAGAAGAGGATTGATGTGCAATGTGCTACTGTTCATGCGGGCTGCAGGTTTTTCAAAAATCAAATATTTTGCTCTTAACGAGATGACCTCGGGGCTCTTGGTGTCAATAAGTGTTTTTTTTTTTCTACCTTTGAATGAAAAGGTCCGACGTTGTCAGCAAAAGTGCACGCCGTCAAATAAATAATAATAGAAAAAGGAATCATAAAAGCTGTCTGAGAGGCTTCTCCTCGGGTGTCACGGCGATGTCCTGGATGGTCAGAGCATATGTCATAATCGCTCATAATCACGGGATTACACAAGATTAGTAACGCCCATGCATCTACAGCTCAGAGGACCCCTTTCGCTCGGTGCAGACTGGGGACTGCCTTCACTCTGAAGCAGCAGCATCGAACAAACACAAATATTCGTTTTAGTGAAGTGATAATTATTGTTCAGGTTTTCACGACTGAGGAATAAAAAAAGAAAGGAAAAGAAAAAGAAAAACGTTTAGAAGTAGATGTGCAATTCAGCCAACCTGAATAGGCAACTCCTCCATAAGGGAATATTTTTTTTGTTCAAATGTCAACAAGAGAAACATGAAAACGTCTGAAATCATGACAGCTATAACAGACCAATTCTCCCCCATCAAAAGCCACCGGTGAGCTCACATATGGCAGGGTGAAGCAGCCAACACTGAGTCTATCCATATTGCCAAACAAACACCTCGGGCCTTGTCCCATCTCATATTGCTTCATAACACTTTATTGTGAGGAGGGAGATGTGGATTCCTTTTAAATATATAAATATATATATATATATATATATATATTAACTTCAACCTCAGTGTCTTTGCATTCTCATTTTAATTAGTAGGCATATACCCTGTGCTCTTAAGCATGATATTATTTCAGCATTTTAAGTTTAGTTAATTATGTTTTTTATTAGTATTCTTCAGTAATTGAGTATAAAAGAAATTGTTGTGATGAAAAATCTGTAAGACTGGCATTAACAGCAAATACAGTGCCTTAAAGAACAACGTATGGGACGATAAAATAAAATATCGGAATCTGCTTCGTAGATTAAAATGTCGTCCTGACTGACTAAAAGGGTGAATAGAAGTCAAACATATACACCCCCTCCTTCCCCCCGTCAATAAATGAATACGTCGGGTAGTTTGTTAAAGTACTGTAATGTGATAGCCCAAAAAGCCACCTGCCGCATCCGAAGCCGACGCGCATTTGTCTGTCCATGAGACAAGTTAGTGAAAATGAAATTACCCGGTCACTTTGGGCGCCTGTTACAATGAATCTGAGCGCTTAGCAGCTTCCAGAGCCCGGACACTTTATCTGAAGTAGCCCGTGGCTTTCCCTTGTCAGGTCATTTAATGTGGCACTGGCTACCAGGAACAAATAAGGCCACGCAAGGCTTTGCCAAGCTCAATAGGTGCTGGTGGTTCTGCCAGTGCTCAATACGGCTGCCGTCCTTTTATTTTAAAGAGCGATGTAATGGGTGTCATGACATGGATTAGATGTGCGTAATTACGCACTGGGTTGTTAAAATGGATTTATCATGTTAATTCTGGTTTTAAAAAAAAAACCCTCAAATTTATTTTATGTAGGCAGATAATTTTTTTTTTTTAGAAATATGACACACACATTTTACATGGTATTTTTCTATGACTAGACATG
>JBAMYA010000002.1:7446733-7461293 GCA_037176975.1 Arrhamphus sclerolepis | reverse complement strand
CCATCAGTGGCAAGAAAAAACTCCCTCATGGGAAGAAACCTTGAGCAGAACCCGGCTCTTAGGGGGACCCTCCTGCCTTCACTTCAAGAATTTTTTATCAATCACTGAAGGAAGTTATCTGATTATCAAAACATCCAAGAAAGGTCATGCGTTAAAAAAATATAAATTTGAAAAAAAATTATGGATTTTTAAAATTGAAGCGGCATTGCAACTTGCACCCGAACAAACAGCAGCTTCTAACATTTAATATTTGTCAAATGTTAATTTTTTTTTTTTTGTAACTTATAATTTTTTTTTCCAATAAACCATTTTCTTGTTGACAGTGAAAAGTCAGACCTTGGCTGAGTGGTATAAAGACTCACCCTCCACAGTGATGACTCCCAGTAGGTGCAGGAATTTGACTGCCCCGCAGCACAGCAGAATGATGACTATAGTGTGCAAACTGCTCTCACTCTGCTCCTCTCTTTCCATTTCGATTATTTTCTACTTTCCTTGTCAAAAGCTTTCTGTTTTCAACTTTTCTCTCTGTTTCTTTTTCTTTAATTTCCAAAAATGCACAACCGAATGAAATTCATCACCTAGCTCCACTTGAACCTTTTTCCCACTACAGCTTTCCAGCAACTGCTAAGCTATCATTCCTCCATGGAAATGCCATGATCATAAACTTGCTTCTGCTTCCTCCAGCAGTGAGATCTGCTCTCACCTGCTTCGCTTCATCTCTGTCTTTTTATCCCCTCATCTCTCCAATCCCTGGGGCACCCCCCCCCCCCTCATGTCCTGACCCCATTTCCATCCCAACAACTCCCTTCCGCTCTGCTTTTTCGTACCCCCATAATCCCCCCAGTTCCCCAGTACCCTCCAGAGGATCCAGTAAGGGGTGGAGCGTAACAATGTTAAACTCACCTTCAGCTGTGTGACCATAGAGGCGTGTGTGTTCATGAGCAGATCCACTCTTGATTAATTGTTTCAGTTTTGCATGTAATCATTCACATTCAGCAGAAGGCTTTACGACAACATGACTTTTCCAAGTAAACCTGCTGGAGGTCTTTCATTTGACTTACTCAAGGACAAAATAAATTGTTTCCAATCCAATAAGCATTAAAAACAAGAGAAAAAGAAAAGAAAAGAAAATCACTCTATGAAAAAGCAAGATCCACCAAAATCTGGACCCTAGACTTCATTAGTAACAAAAATGTTTGTAAAAGAGGGAGAGAACGTTGAACCAATTCACAGCTATAACCTATAAGTGCCAGCAGGGGGCAGCAGAAAGCAACACATTAAACACCAGTGTGCCAAAGCTGTTAATAAAAGATCTGTAGCATATTTCATATTCAGCGGATGGTTTATCTATGTGACAAGTGGAAGTCAAACCAATCTTATTTTTCAAATTCTGATTTGTAAGAAAAAAAAAAATTTCTAAGTTCAAGCAATAGACAAATACAATGCAGTATCAGTTAATACAAAACGGCATCAAAACGCAGACACGAAAATTAAAAAACAAAACTAATCACCAATCTTTCTCAATGAAATACATCAGTGAAAACTATTATAACTAGGATGATTTATCCCCCCATTCATTCTACTAATGCAGCTTTTGACTCGCGAATTTTGTTGGTTCTTTGATTTGTTCATGACCAATTTCAGCTGAAGCTGCAACTGCTGACTCTGAGATGTTGATCACAGGGATGTATTGACCGACTTCCTACACAATAGATTGTGCATTTAAATTAGACCCGGTCATTCAGTGGTCCATTTTTATGGCTAGACAAAGAGTGCAGAATATGAATATCATATGATGGAGCATGGCCTTCCTGAATCCAGCAACTTTCCTTGATTTTGAAGTTGATTCTATGTCCACCTTCAACCCCAACATGTCCAAAGTGCTCATGACAGCAGCCCACACCACCGCGTCTCCACCACCCTGCTGGGGAGTGATGCCAAATAGTGTTCTGTGTCTATAAGTGATCCAGCACAGATCATGCATCTGGTCCAAAAGTGTGAGCCTTCAAGAAAAATGTGCATTTATTGACCTAATTTTGATGCTTCAGCATGTGACTCTTCTCCATTGGTGGCTGCATCATCCTTTCTCTACTTTGTCTCGCCTTTTAGCGCATGATAACTCCAGGTCGTGTGCAGTTATGGAACATCACAGATATATGCTATTTTCCTTATCTTCTGTGTATTTTATTTGCTATTTCTCGTCTCTATGCACTTGTTGTGACCTGCTCACTGCTCCCAACTAAACATTTGATTGTCTGGCAGTCACACATGAATATTTTGTTTATTCCAAGAGTTAAAAGTACTTTGCACTTAGGTAAATGTCATTTTGGGCTTTGTTTATGTATACCAATTTAAAAAATAAAAATGAATACCGGTATTCCCCCCTGGTAGGCAAGAGGAGGTAGCTGGGTAGAGGCAGGTCTGGGCCTCTTTGTTCAAGGTGCTGCCCCAAACTCAGAAGTTAATGGATGGATGGACTATAATTACATTGGCACACTCTGTCAATACAAATGCAAAACATCGAGTAATCAGTTGCAAAAAGGTCAGAAAAATTCAAGCCTGATGACTGCCCACACTGCTTCTTTCTGTTTATTCATGCACTGCTACAAACTGGCATTATGTATTGCACTAATCTGAATATTGAGAAGCTGTGATTAGCGAGTGGAACCCAAGTGTATCTGCTGACTTGCAGACTGCAGGGGGCTCTGCTGCATCATGAGCTTTCCTACTGAAATGTCAATTGCAAATCTGCTTTATTTACAGTTCTGGAATTACAGCTGCATTGCTGAGGACAATTTAATTTGGTGGCAACAATAACACGCCATCTCACATTCCCACACATCTGAAAGATGCTCATTAGCGCGAATGTGACTTTATTAGGCTGATTAGGTTTATTGCATATTGCTTTTATTCATGTCAGCAACAGTGCATATTTGGCCACATTTTTTATTTCAATATTATACACAAACACAAAGAAATAAGTAACAGCTGATCACACCAAGCATGATACAAGCTTATATGAAGTATGGCATTGCACTGGCTAAAATTGTTCATTTAGCATTGTCACTGTAGCCTTAAAGTGTTCTTAAAGAGGAAGTATGTGAACACGTCCTTGAATTTCAATGATTCAAATTTATTTACATCTAGATGGTGGCTGGGAGTTTTAGGTGGAACCAGTACATGCATGAAGCAACTATGTGTAACGTTGCATCCTACATGGATTAGACGGATAACTCTTAGTATTTATTCTTGATACAGCTGAATTAGGTTTGGCTGGTTTAAATTTGTTATTATTTGACCACAAGATGGAGTTCCAAAGTGCATAGCAAACAGGTAACAATGCAGATTGGCTCTATTAGTAAATGATTCAATATGTTTTTGAATACTTTATGTGATGTTTGAAGATATTTGCATTCAACAGTGGCTTGTCAGTGCAACAGTATCATATCACCACGTTAACGATTCTAGCAGGAGCACAGCAGCTGCAGTCAGAGCGAGTCAGGAGCTGTGAAGGGCCTGTCTATACTCTCACTGGCTTACGATGGAAAAATACGCATGAGGTCACAAGAATGGGATGATGAGATTGTAAAGGTCTGTGGGTGACCTCCTCACATATATGCTGGACTGGCTTGGTAGCAGTCCTGACCTGTCACATATATAAAATATTAGGAATATTCTGAAATTTAAAGAAAAATGCAACATTGATGACCATTTAGAGAAGACCTTTTCTGGGTTGTGAAGGGGAATGAGAGCATCACAAAGAGGCAAAGGTTTTACTGTCCCAATATTTTTTTCTTGTGTGTCTGTAATGTAAAAATTTATGATATCTATGTACTTTCTATTATGATCTATGATTTAGAACTGTAAGAATAGATTTGTTTCTGTGAAGAGAAAATTGTCTGTTGTTGTGGACTCACCCTGACATTGTCTGACCCAAGTGTCCGATGCAACCATTGCCTTCTTCAGACAAATAATATTGTTTTGTTTTTTGTTTTTTATATTTGAACCATTATGAAGTTGCTTTTGGTGCATTGTATTCTTTTTATGCTTGACAAAAATGCACAATGACATGGTTTCAGAGTGAAAAACAGTTCATAAAAGAGAATTCATAAAGTTAGAACAGATATTTTCAACATTTGTGTTTATGGTGACATATTTGACTCAGAGTAATGAATTAGAGATACAGCCTTCTTCTGCATCTAAGGATAGGAGACCTTTTTTTCCCTTGGCAGCAGGAAAAAGAGAGAGAGAGAGAGATGGGGAAGACACACAGCAAAAGGTCGCAGGTCAGGATTTGAACCTGCAACTGCTGCAGGAGGATTGCAGCCCTTGTTGAGGGGCTGCTTGCTCTAACCACTGTGCCACCAATCAGCACAAGACATCTTTTTAAACTTATACTGTGTAAACACTCTGTCAACATAATGATTTTTTGTTTGTTTGTTTATTTGTTTTTTCTAGGTCATACAAGTACTGAAAATAATTGGCTGAACATGTACGGACGAAAATCTTGAATGGTCCATGCTCCGACACACAATCCACAAATTCAGCAGCTGATGAAAAGTTTAAATAAAGCCAACTTAAAAAGTCACCTAAAGAGCTGCGCCTCCATCTGTCACGGGAGCTATTATAAGCGCTGGAGTCTGACAGTGACCAAAAGCATGAAACTTTCTCTTGTGAAGCTTGTTTAGAGTATTAAGGGGTGGCCTAAAATGTGTTGCCAAGAAAGGCTGCATTTCATTTTCTACAGCCAGCACCGTCTGTCTTGTATCAATGTGCGTGTGCGTGCGCAGACACACACACACACAAACATACTTTACAAAGCTGAAGAACAGGCTTAAACTCCTTGCTTTCTCCTACTTTTTACATCCCATCATATCTAATGTTAGGTCATCCTCCCCCTTCATCCTTTCACATCTTCTGTTTCCCTTTGAATCATCTTTGTTTTCCCCTTAATTTCTTATCTTCATCTCTCTCTCCCTCTCTCAAACCCCCCAGCCCACACTCTACACTTTCCCTTTTCTTCTCATACTGTGTCCTGTAATCCTCGCCAGAGAGTGTGTCATTTGCATAATCTGAATTATCCTAATCTGCCATCCTGGCGGCAATGGAAAAGGGTCGTGCTCACCACACACTCTCCAAGAAAGTGGAAACTCCAACAGCCATGAGCTTTAGGGAGATGTGGAGGCAGTATTTAAAAAAAAAAAAAAAATGGTGTGAGTTGCAACATCTGAATTTGGTGTAAGCTGTCTGAACGCTGCACTTTGTAATCAAGTTCCATACTGTAACGATGCATTGTTTCCCACAATCAAAAGTCAGAGAAGGCAGATCCAATCCCCAACTGGCCTTTGGACGCTACACTCCACTGAGTCACTCATGCATACGAAAAGAAATAGTCAAAAGTCAAATATTAAAGTACCATAAACATAAAACAATCTACACTCGTACAATGCTTGTGCACATGCACATCCTAGAACTATGGAAGGGGAATTTACATGCAATATGATGTGTCACATACTGAGTTACTTCCTCATAAATTAGTGTCACTGCTGATTATGTTTGACAAGTGTGAGTCAAGTACATCTCATTTAGACACACTGAGCAGCACACCAACAGGGAATTTTGAATAAAAACACGTCTAGACTCAAAATCTGCATGAACACGCACACACACGCATTGATTGATGTCGGCAATAGAGAAAAGGAGAAGATGAGAGTAAGAATGGAGGCACAAAGGAAAAAGAGGAGAGGCGAAGTGATGGGGAGGGATCCAGGAGCAGTTTGTGGTGGTGACATGCGAGTGGAAGAGTGAAGTACAAGCACAATGAAGAGAAACGCAAAACAAAAAAGTGAGTGGGAGAGAGAAAAGACAGAAGCAACAGGGAAAGGAAAGAGAAACGGGAAAGTGGAAGAGATGTGGAACTGTGAAAAGCAACAACATAAAGCAGCTGAGGGAGGTAGGAGAGAGCAAAAAGAGTGGAGTGACAGACGAGGAAGGGAGAGAAAGTGAGGAAACATCACTGCTGCAAGGAACTGATGAGGAAGAAATGCTAAAAAAGAAAAAGAAAGAAACAAAACATTCACCAGGGCACAATAAAAAAAAAAATGCCATGAGACAAACAAAAAAAAAAGAGAGATGGGTGGAGGCCACCAAAGCAGATGAGAGGAAAAAAAACAAACAAAACAAGGCAGACAAGTAAACAAGAAGAACCAAAGAGAAGACGTAAAGCAATAAGTCAAGAACACCTGCAAGAAAATGGAAACAATTTGAGAGGAGAGGCATGTAAATATGGACACTGATGCAGCAGAGAATTTTGTTTCTGAGCAGAATGATGAGCTCAAGCTCAAGGGATCAGTCATGTAGGAATCCAATTTTCAAATATTGCAGCTGTGCACCGTTTGTGTGGCAGCACTGCCATCAGTGTTGTGATCCTCAACAAGTTATTTGCAGCACCACAGAAATACTGTTTCCATTAACTGCTGCACTAATCCCACATATAACTAAAGCAATAGAAAGATGCTGAGATAATGCAACACCAGAGTTGCAAACAACCCCCAAATAGGTCAAGCTCAACTTCCCAGTCTTACAGGGTAATTGTAAAGAATTAAAAAGAAGAAGAAGAAACAGCCTGTTTTCATGTGCAAGAACAGTCAGATTTCACATGTTTCCACACTATGAGGTCTTTTACAACCACCTCATTTTTAAAATAGAAACATATTTATGCCTTGCCTACTCAACACCCTAGGGGAAGGTGTTTGTTTGGGCTTGTGAAGAAAGAAAAAAAAAAAGCTTATTCAAATATCAAACCAGTCATATGTGCTCACTTGGAAAACATCCCGCTCCTACATGCTCTAATTTGCACTCAAAGCTGATAACAGCCTGCCTCAAGACATAAGTGCACTGCACTCTACTAATAGGGGTTGTTTTTACTGTGGTACTGATGTTCAGCTTAGTGTAGCCATTCATTGGAGCAGCCAGTTTGGGCTTTTTTCAATTTATATAATTGAGATTTGACAGGTTTTTTTCAAAATGCATAACACAACGGTAAATACATTTCTCACAAGCAACAGGTCGTCATGACAAATTCCCTCTCCTCACCTCATCCATCTCTCACATCATCCATCTGCCTCTTTGACAAGATCTCGACTTACTTAGGAGAATACCCCAATCTCATCAACCCCCCCCCCCCCCCTCCCCCGAAACCGACATCTTTTGTTGCCATGGCTACCATGCTTCCAAGGTAACAGCAAGACGGGAAAGCAGAGTGTGAGCAGAGTGACAAATACCTTCAACATGTGTGTGTGTTTACCAGCTTCGACACTCACATCTGCACGCGCAGCCGCACACCCAGCAGACAGCGTGGACATATTCAGGCAAACTCAGACGTTTACACACACAAACACAGACAGTTGTTTCACTTGTTTTCTGTTGACTCTTGTTGAGTTGATGTTTGTCACTAAACCATCACACTTGAATGGCTGAGTTTTAACCCTGAAACCATGTCAACCTTGAATTAGATGTCTTTGGTGGGTGGGGTGTCTGGGTATGTAGCCTTCACTTATTTTTCTCAAATGCAAAGGAAAGAGAAACGTTACTGCAGCGCCACAGACACACTGGTACAGTTAAACTTTGTTGTGGAATAAACAGATGCTCCGTCTCCCCTGTGAGCACCTGTTGGCGTCTCTGTCTCAGAAACACTAGAAGTTATTCATCTTTGCTCTGCAGCCTGTGTTCATGCATTGTAATTTTGGCTTCTTCTTTCATGCTGGAGTGAAAACACACAGAAGTTATGTCCATATGTGCATGTGTGTATCCACACACGTGTTGACTGAACAGAGAAACGCAGCAACACGTTTCTATCTGCGTGCATGTTTCTGTTTGTGTGAGTGTCTTGTCTCACCCCTGGACGGCCTCCTCTGCTTGGTCTGCAAGGTCAGCGTGCCCACCACAGCCCCCATGTTTGCTGCTGTCGTCGTGGAAACAAGTTCGTCTGGATCCTGAAGTCTGTATCTCTGTCACGTGCTCAGGCGGCTAGAACGTGCACACACACTCCCTCGCCCTCTTCCCTCTTCTCATCCTCTTCTCCCTCCTCTCAATGGCTGCTCTCGGCAGAAACCCTCTCACCGTCTTCCTTCCTTTCATGCTCTCTCACTCTCTCACAGTGCTCCTCCTAGCTTTCTCTCTTTCCACATTTTTCTCCCTATACTCTTCCAATCTCACCCTCCCTCCCTGTTCTTTGTTTTTACCCTCCCTCCTTTTTTCCCTGTCTCTGGCTCTCTAGATATCCATCACTCCCCTTCCACCTCCGCTGAAAGCCCAGAGCTCAAGCAGGGCATCAGTGATTCAGTGTGCAACTGGCAACATGTTGATTCACAGAATTATAAATTAAAATGAATGTAACACTGATATGATAAAACTAGGTGAATCACTATGAACAAAAGCAACAAACATGCCCTGTTCCATTTCCTCTCTTGAAGTCACTTGAGTCCCTCTGATGGAGAAAGCAAATATGCCCAGAGATGCAGGCTTGAATACAGGCTAGAGAAGTAAATATAAATTATGGAGGTGAAGGAAAATGTGATTGTGACGGAAATGAGGAAAGGCCAGAGCATTCTTCATGAAAAGGCCACTTCAATCCATCAGCACCTCCACCATCCATCAGTCCTGTTCACCTGTCTATAATGTCTGAAACACTCTCATGCACACCAGTGAAATGGATGAAGGGAGAGAGAGCATGTGAGGGTGTGTGTGTGTAGTTGTAGACTGACACCCAAGTATGAAAGAGAGATGGGTTTAGAGTAAAGGATGTGGGAAGAGAGGGGGATTAAAGGCGAGAGGAGGCTGTTGAGACATTTAATATGGCAGAGATAGAGGAATCACAACATGTGTCAGATAATGTTGCAGTAGTGTGTGTGGCTGTAAGAGCTGAACACACACCAAGGCTTGTAGACTAATCCATAAAAACAAAGTATACCATTATTCACGATGAACGAACAAAGGAAAAAAAACTGGAGGAAGTTGCAAGTGGAAGAACTACCAAACGTTTATTACAGGAATGGAAAGGCAGAGAAATGCTGCACTCTGATCACATATGAAACTAGCATTTCACTTCACAAAAAAATATAAAAATTATAAATAAGCTGGCAACATATAACTAAACACATCAAGAAAAAAATCATATTGTACAGGAATGAGGTAAAAATAAATAAATAAATATCTGTAATTTGTTTCTGTATTTTTTGGTAATTTTGTCTATTTTATTTTTTTTTTCATCTAGAATCATGGCCCCAATTTTATGTACATGCATGAAATAGTATGTACACACTTCCAAAAGTGCCATCACAAAACTGAATATGAGATTTTCAGACCGTGCTTCGAAAAATATATAGACCATCATTAGACCATCACAACAGGCAACACATTTTGTGACATGCGGTTACTAGAATGGAAAACCTGCCTACATACTGGGGACTGAGCTGGAAGCCTCAGGAGGGGTCTCTGACTGCCCTTTTACAAATACACGTTACAGATGCTGGATGGTATCTGGAGATTCTGAAAGCCAGATCAGCGTCTTCGGCACTTTGTCATGTCGTTTTACCATTTCTGAGCCGTTTTTGCTGTGTAGCAGGGAGCACTGTCCTACTGTGGGAGGCATCTGTCATGAAGGGAATATATGATCTGTAACTACACTCATGAGGGGTGCTCCATGTTGAAAAAAAAAGGTCTTTCAAATAACTGTTGTCATGAGAGCTCGAATATTTGTGATTTTGACTTGCAGTTGTGATTTATCACAGTGTATATAGATGGTTAAACATTACATTTATATTTAGCTGTCATGACATTAACGTGCTTAAAGATGCTGTTCATGTACATAACAGTGAAAATCAACGAGAACTATGTAGACGCTTTCATCACGAGCTGATGGTCCAAAATGTCATCTTCAGCTGTGATCATAGAGACCTGTTTGTTTTATGACTGAAGAATTTTATGAGTGAGAATTTCTCCTGCAAATGAAGCATATGTCGTTGTTTTGGATTGTAGACACATTGTCTGTGTATATCAAGCCATCTGTTTGTAACAGTGGCTCTGTGAATGCGGCAATTACCTCAAAAATGGGACACTTTTCATCAGCCGATAATGACTAATGAAGGAAGTGTAACTGTTAGAGCACCATACGGGTCGCGCTACCAGAAAAGGCTGTTTGGTGAGTTAAAAATCTGCAATCTGTTTCTGTGAAAATGTGCTCATGAGTACTCAGATGTGTTTTCTCACAACAGCAAGAGAGACAGAATGGACAGCAGTGGGGAGTAATCTTATCACCCTGCCTACACACACACATGCTTGTATGTGCACACACACACGCACACCAGCACATGTATGGATGCACACACATTTTGCACGTTCACATGCTGTGGGCAGAAAGAGTGATTGATCATAGAATGAGATCTCTGTAGATTCTAGCGGCATCCTAACGACATGCTGCACCACAGAGCATGACCATCTTTTCCATGCACCCTTCATCTTTAGCTTTAAGTCGTGTCTATCCATCTCTCTCCAGCCCTCCATCTATGAATCTGTCTTCAGGCATACAGCCTACACCGATACACCTTTATCAAACCATCTCTTCCTATAAATCTCTGGGCTTGTATCAGTGTAATGATCCTGTCATTTCGAAACGTTCTTTCCTGTTTGTTCCAATCTCAAATCTCCATCAAGTCTCTGACAGCCCTGTTTCCACATACTGACAGATGTGCTTCTCCATCTAGTAATCATTTCAAAGTCTGTAGAGCACAGAGAACAGAAAGATGCTAGAGTGAGTGGCTGTGCTTGTTTTAGTGCTTGTGAGTAGAATATTGCGACTGACTTGTCTAGTGTTTTCCTACAGGGATGTGACTGGATGGCTTCAGACTGTTTTACAAGACCCCTGACACCGTTTTAAAGTGAAGAGATGAGACAACACAGAGGAGGGAATTAAAAAAAAAAACAGTAAGAGGAGGTAGGAAGTGGCATTGATGGTAGATCTGCCTCTTTCCAGCTATGCCACCGCTGGATATGAGGATGGAGCAAAAATGGGAAAAAAAAAAAAACAAAAAAAAAACATTTGGCAAGATCCTGTAGAAGGAGAAGAAAATACACTTTAAAAGCTTCCAGCAGGAGATTATAGTGCAATGCAAGAAAATGAAAGAACGACAAGTGGGTAAAAGCAAGGAGAGTGGGCGAATAACAATGTATGAAGGGAAAATGCAGAGAAGAGCGAGCAGGACATGCAAAACACTTCATTTCCAATGAACAGGATGGAAGAACAAAGTGAATGAGAGAAATGGAGGAGCAGGCGTGTGAGAAAATTAAACCCTGAAGATCTTGATTAAGATTAAAATGCTGGGTCGAAGCGTTCAAAAATCGGCTCAGTAAAGTCAAAGCTGCATTTCCAGACTGACCTCAGAGCTAACCTGCAGGCCGGCAGCATCACAACTCATTCTTTTACTTCTTAAAAAAATTAAATCCCGCAGCTATGGATTATGAATCTATCACATCCCCGTATGGCAGCATCCTGTCAGTACACGAGGGTTTGGCAATTACTCATCGGGGCAGCATGGCTGACAGGGAACATGTCTATTAGAAAAATCAATGCTAATCTGTCACTGCCCAAATAGCCTTTTCTCACAAATGCCGAGCTTTTTACCTGTTCCTCCTAGTGAAAAAGAGGATAATTAAAAGGGCCCCAGCGATTGATCTATCGTTAAATGGAACAAGGGTCCCAGAAAAAAAAAAAAAAAAAAAAAACATCTACCGGAGCAGAAAAGCATAATTGAACTGAATTTTTTAAAAGAAAGAAAGAACTGAAGAAAAGGCAGAATTTTATGAGATATAAACCAAATGATAATAATAAATGAGCGACGGAGAGCAACACACATAAAAAAGCAAGCAGCAACACAGTGTGGTCCAGAAGTATTTGGACGGATCTGAAATAAAACAATTTAGATGTCATCAAAGTCTGGACTTTGATTAACAAGGCTTCACAAAAGTATGCCATTGATCATTTTGGACTCCCAGCGGTTGTCAGAAGCCATAATGAACGTCACCAAATTCCAAGTTTCCACCCTGAAGACATTTTTCCAGGTCTTAACGTCATCAACCTTCAGCTGCTGCTTGTTTGTGGGTCTTTTAAACACTCGATAAGAGACACGAGGCCATTCACAGTATGTTGATGATCATCTTCCACTGCACTGAATGACTTTTGGTTTAACATGAGGAGGACCTCAGAATTCATCTTGCTGCATCTGTCAGCAGTCACATCACCAGTCAACACCAGTCAGACCATTCCACTGGCAGCAGCACGCAACCATGCCATAAAACTGCCTCCACCATGTCAGACACCTGATGTGCTGTGTTTGGGATCATGAGCTGTTCCTTTCCTTCACACTTAAGTCTTCCCATCGTTCTTACTGTACTGTACAAGTTTATCATTTTCATTTTCTTTTTTTAAATTTTTTTTTCAGGAAAAGTCTAATCTGATTTTCCAGTTCATGAATGTGACCGGGGTAAAATCTTCTGTGTTTACAATCTTGAAGGCATTTCTTGCTTGTAGATTTTAATGATCTAATCAAGAATCCAGATCCAGAATATCAAGAATTGTAGTCTTGACTTCCATTAATGCTTTAAAGACTTCTCCTTCCTCAAGGGAACGATTCTGCAACCCTTTCCTTTAGTTGTCGCCGACGGTCTTCCAGGTCTTTTGATGATGTTGATCTCAGCTGTGTTTTCTTTTAAAACTGTACCGTAATGTTGATTTGGCCACATGTAATGTTTTTGCTGCCTTTCTTGTACATTAGTTTCTTGTACTTTCATTCTTTCAGTCTGATAATGTCCTTCTTCACTTCCATTTAGATCTCCTTAGACTTTAACGGTGGTAGTTCCAGTCAAACAGCTGCCAAATACCAACTAAATACCTCATTACAACTCCATCATATCATATTTATAATAAACTGATTAATAGTAAACTATACTGTTAGAGAGACTAAGACAAGTTTTGTTGTTTTTTTAAAAAATATTACTCATTCAGAATCAGGTGAACAAGTTGTGAGCAATAAAAACTGTTTATTATGAAAACAACTGTTTAGCTAACTTATCGATGTAAAAACTTCTTTATAAAAATTTTGCATTAAAGTGATTGATGGTTACCTTTATTCTAAGATCTGATTTTTTTTTGCTATAAAATAAAATAATAATAATAATGATGATAGTTCACATGTGACAGTAATAAGTGCCCTACTTCTCTTGAGGCTTCACCCTTTATTTTTTAGCAAATAACTGAAGTTGCTCATCAGCTGAGATGTTAAAAAAACAAACATACGCAATAAAAGGATAAGGATTTACCTGGTAATGGTGGCTTCCTCAGTAAACCTCCCAGTAAATGGTAAATGGTGCACTTATATAGGTCCCATTATCATTCTCCGTGCTCTAAAGTATGCGCTCCAGTTGTGTTTTCCATTTCATTCACACACACACATAAACTCATTCTTGCATTCATTACATTTATGAAAATCTTTATTGATGGTGGTATGAATCCAGTATTTGTCAAGTTTTGCCAACTGATATTCACAACACTTGAAACATGTTAATGCTGCCATCACAAATTTGTTAATGACCTTTGCCAAGAGCCCTGATACCATCACAGACCCTGATTTTTGGACACGTTTGCTGACAGCAGTCGAGATGTTCCTGTTTGTCTTTCTTCAGTGTACCCAGTGCTCGTTGACTGAAACAAAAAGGATCTGGATGTCGGCTCTGACTGACTACAGTACACGTTTCCACTGGTTACTGGTCCTTCCTAGAAACCTTCAGGGAGTGAGACATCAGCACTGCTTGTTCTTTTCTGCACAGTAAAGTAAGTCTTCAGAGGCATGTTTAAGGTAACGCTTGGGAAGTTTTCCAAAACTAATCCGTTATAATCATCAGCTGTTGATGATAAAATGCTGTGTGAAGGACTGGAAATCACAGGTGTCCAGCTCGGGCCTGCTCTGATGCCTTTAATGTCCCAAAGTTCATGCAGATTACATTGTTAATTGCCATTTTAAAAAATGTGTCTTTGAAGTGCATGGTTTTCAAACAGATTTCCCCTTGTATTTGCTGGACTGTGCTTTTTCAAAAACATCACGTTCGCCTGCATTTAAATACAAGTCAAAGTATCCACATTTTTGTATGGATTTCTAATTAAAGAAAAAATAAAAACTTAAAGTTCTGTGTGTAGTCACTGGATAGGTATTTTTCTGTTAGTTGGAGGCAGCTGGGGTTTTCCAACTGCAAGGTTGCTGGTTTGATCTCCAGCCTCCCCGTTCTTAGTGCCAAGACACTCAAGTCCATATTGCTGCCCAATATATGCTCCTCAGACAGACCATAACCTGTTCCTTTAGTCCTTAGGTAATGCAATATAACCCAGAAGTAACTGAAAATAAGATTTGTACGTATCTTCAAATCTAGACTTTTAGTCAAGACCGCCTAAACCGAGACCAAGACACTACCAAGACCAGAGAGTATCAAGACCAAGACAAGACCAAGACCA
>JBAMYA010000002.1:7375987-7446633 GCA_037176975.1 Arrhamphus sclerolepis | reverse complement strand
TAATATTGTCTGTGTGTTCAGTATAGGCACAGCAAATAATGACTGCTTATGTTTTATCAACTTAAGCAAATTCCTTTTCTCTATTATTGTGGCTTAAATGAAGATCAGATCACATTTCATTGCTAATTAATACAGAAAAGCAGTTAATTCCAACATTGTTCCTTTATTTTTTATTTGCTGCTTTGTATTTTGGTATTGATCTTGAACAAAGCAATGTCCTGACCTTATTTCATAAGAAATTCGATATGGTGTTTTTCTAAATGCAGTCAATTTAATGTATTTTTGGTTATTTCAATGCCTTTTTTGTATGGTTTATTTATCTTAACTAATCAGTACATTATATCTTGAGTGTGACAGGGAAACTGGCATTTAGGGTTTTTGACATTTATTTAAAAAAATAAAAATAAAAAAAACCTAATCCATCCAGGTTTTATAATGTACCATCATAGTCAGCATCTGAAGCTGGCAAATATCTTAAAAGGGATGAAGACTCAAATAGAGGACACACGATAGTGAAAAGAGGAGCTCAGAGAGAAGGAAGGAGAAACAGGATGTAGGGAGGTAATCTCATAATGTTTTCAGGGATATATTTAGTTGTGAATCATGTCTGGCTACTGGACCAACGGCTACAATGAACAATATTGGGGGGAAAAGAACAACACAATAATGGCAAAATTAAGAAGAGGAAAAATGAGGAAATTTATGGCAATAAACAATATTGTAGGGGAGAGAGAGGGGCAAGCAGTGAAACAATAAACATGCAAATGAAACACATAAAAACAGAAGAAACAGAGAGAACTGATGGAGAAGAAGGAAAGTAGTTTTGGGGTTTGCCGAAAGGAAAGGAGGAAAAAAAAGGAGGTGGGAGGTGTGGTTGTTAGGAAGTGCAACGTAAAACTCAGTGTTCCATACGTCTGGGGCTATCATTATTATTAACCATTAAACCATCTGCAGGGACAGGTGATCAATACATTTCTTGCAGGTCTGAGAATTCTGGGCCACGTGCCCTGAAAGAAGAAGAAGGTGAGATGAAGAAACTAACATGAAAGCAGCGAAAACAAACAACAAAACACGAGGAAGATATGAAATAAAAGCAAGTGAAATGGTTGAGCAGAAGAAAAGAAGAAAGAGAGCTGTGCTTTCACACACCACCACTGTTTTGGCTATTAAGCATGAAGGAGATTACTGTGCGGGGGAATTTGCATAAACATGCTTCTCGATTACCGCCCCCATTGTTCATGATTAATGAGATTAGAGTTGCCTTTTGCATGCAGATTCAAGGATGTAATAGCAGCTAATTGCTTGTCTCTCCCTAAATTAGAAGTTGCGCTGTTTGATGTTTGTTTCACCGTGGATTTGCTCAAAGTGATGAAGCTTTCCTTTCTGTGCCTAGTAGGAAGGAGAGACTTAATGATAGGCAATGTGGAAAATAAAGATGCAAAGAAAATTGAAAGAACACAAGAATGGAGGAGAGGCAAAACAAAACTGGCTGGAAGAAATGGAATTTTATGATGCGCTGCAGCAATAAAGAACTGAAAAGGGGCTAAGAAGTGGAAGAAATGTAGTAACAGGGCTTATGTGAGAAAATGAAAACTCTTTGAAAGATGAAGGTGAATTAACTGAAGAGCAACAATACCACTACAAATACAAAAGGGCTCACACACATATATGCACACAAGTGTTTATACTCAGGTGTTTGTCAGATACACACTTAGTTGGATTGCAGTTGCTACTAAATACATCTTGTATTACCATGTACTGTGTACTTTCCAATAATGTTATAACTGTTATTATTATATATGCAGATGTTGTTTGTCTTTGTGGTTTTTTTGGCTCTGTCTTTTCTGTTTCCGCAGGTTTAGAGGTCTAGAGGCAGACTTCAAGGGTGTTGACTCTCTCTATGCCTCTCTCTCTATTCTACTCCTATCTCCATCTGTCCATTGCATATAAAACAAACCCAAAGTAAATTTGAATAAAGTTTCATTCATATATCGAGTGCCAAGCCGCAATGCTCCGCTTGTGAAAGTAAAACTATTGGTCCTCACCACCTTGACACTCAGAACCAAATTCTGAGTGTCACAATGCTGGAAAATTTGTTTGTTTTAAAAAAAAAAGGTCTGAAAACATAGCAGCAACTGTCCTCAATTATTAAAATAAAATATAAACTAAAACTAGCAGAAAGGGAGAAAAGGAAAAGCTGGAAGGACCAAGGTGAAAATGAAAGAGATGATGGTCAGGGAGATGAGAGAAAAGGAAGAACAGAGAAGTAGGCAGAAAAAAAAGACTGGACAAAAAGAGAGGAGATTGCTTTGAATGCAGTCAGAATTGAATCAGAGTTGGCCAGCTGTAAGCTCTGATAGTGCTCTGCCTCTAAATATAACAGGCATTGAGATGGAGTGATAGGCCCACAACAACATGCAGACATGATGAGAATAAAGGTTTCACACACCATGACTAAACGTAGATGAAAAGCAAACTGTCACACATACAGTTTATACACATACCAAAATAAGAAAAAGAAATCTTCTCACCCATTGGTAATGGTTTGTTTGATGACAGTTTCAGCAGAAAAGAAGGTGTTTGGAGCACTAAACATGCCTGCAGTGACACGCTCATTCAGCAGGGATGTATAGTCACAGTGTTGTTGCATGACAGCTCAACAAAGACAACAACTTTACAGCATGAAGATCCACCTGCCCAGAAACAGCAGCAGGAGAAACGATCTCATGGAGCAACAAACACAGCCTTTCAGGTCGGGACTCCAGGGATGCTCGAGGTCTCAGTGGGAGTCCTGGAGTGACAACTTCACCTGAGGGTGAAATCACAACCTCAGCTCACTATACCCCTTTCCTCATCTGATGGTCTTTTTCCAGAGACCCCCTGCCGATGGCAACTGTCTGTCACATACACAGTTTATAAACACACACACACACCCTCCTGTGAGACAGAGATATCCTCAGTGGATCTGTTTCCTCTCGGAAGACGCACGTAGCTCCAGGCGTCATGTCAGAATATCCTCACAGAAGGCTGGAGCTACTGAAATCCCTGTGACATGTCCTTTATTCACATACTTTTTATCTCCCGTTCTCCCTTCAGCTCATCCTTCTCCATCACTCTCTAACTGGCCTACATTAGAAACAAGCAGAACTGAGCTTGCCATCATTAACGTCCAGCATGGAAAATGAATTAACGAAGAGGCCATTTATTCACGTAAACAAGACTTCAGCACTGCACCGAGCGCTGATTCTGTGCACCGTGTGTTGTGTGTAAATAATGAAGATGAGTCTCTCTGGAGGAGGCATGGGGAGTCCTGTGGGTCTTGCTGAGGTCCTTAGGGTGATTCATAGATAAAAGCATCTGTGCTGCAGTTTTTATCAAAGCTTTTTCTTTTTTTCTCTGTTGGTGCTCTGCAGGACTTGTTTGGAAGCTGAGTCTAAACCAAGACGTCAGACTGGTTGAATGGATCCAGCAGGTGCTAAAGTAGAAATGAACACTTCTGCACAAAGCATGCAACATGTGGTATATTAAATTGCTTCGACACATAAAAGGAGGACTCCGAACTTTTGGCTCCTGAAGACATTTCACTTCAAATCGAAGAAGCTTCATCAGTTCTAGCTGACTTCTGGTCAGCGGTCATTGAGAAGAGAGGAAGCTTTTTGGATGGAAACTAAACCTTTTCACTCAGCAAACACTTGAGGGGCCACTTCAGCGTGGGTGAGCACTTAATGGCTTCATATAGCAATGAAGCAGGTTTCTCATCGGGAGGCTTTTACTTATGTAAAATATGTCATGACATTGTGGGGATGATGATAAGATCAACTTTATTGATCACACAGCAGGGATATTCACTGGCTAAGTAATAATGATGATGTAAAAAAAATGCAATGACTATATTCTATCTGTAACATATGTATTTACGTGCATATATACGTTTGTAAATAAGGATGGGAGTAAAACGCTTGAGTCTCGGGGTTGAAGAAAACGCATTTACAGGTCTCTCAGTATAGTTCTGCTATAATGTCCTTTGATCTACTTAACATCATTTCAGAGACTAATGTCCCATTGAAGCGTATCAAGTTTCACTCACCTTAAAAAGGGCACCTTTCCTTTGAAGAGGTTTTCCAGAAAACAGTTCAACCAGTTTAACATTAAACCCCATTGGATGGGGAAGAGCAGCACACCATTTTTTTTAGCCTTGTCTCAGGTCCAGGTTGGATAATTATGTTTCTTCTGTTCTAAAAAGGTTCTTGTAGAAGTTTTAACTTTCATATCCGTGCGTTGCAGATCAGTTGTGACACCATACTGACATTTTTGTGTTTGGTGAGTTCATTTACATATACTGTAATAAGGGAATCCAGTTACACTGGTAAAGAATGATGGGAGCAACTTATGAAAGAATAGAAAGAGTCTGAACACATAAATCATTTCCATTGAACTCCTGTAGAATTCAAAAACGCTGCAGTTTAAGTCCTTAAAATCTGGATACAAAACTTACACAATGTACTGAGTGAGCTAAATCCTGAAATCCAAACTTGTATATCTTAACCCACTTACATATACAGACACTCACACACACACACCCTTCATCCTCCACCCGCAGGCCCACATCGTTCTGCTGAGCATGAACAATGATGTTCTCAAAGGAGCTCTCAAAGCTGCCGAGCACAGCAGGTGATTAATGAGCTCCTTTTTGCTGTTTATGCTTCTTGTTTTTTGACCAATTTTTGGTGGTTTATTCTGAATGTGAAAGCCAGTCACGACAATCTTAAGAAACTTCAGTAACTTTGTTTACATTTACGGCATTGGTTACTCTAATGAATCTTTGTTGAAGCACCTGCCAAGCTCTTACAGGGACTACCGCCCTCCAACATGTGCTGTGCTTTCAGCCTCGCTGATCGCCATCTAGTGTTCATTAGTGGAAGGTTTTCTTCTGGTTATTTAGGTAACCCTAACTGACCTAAAACATGGGAAGTTTAGTCTCATGACAGGGAAGAAAAAAAAAAAAAGGTCCGTCTTTCATTTATGTTTGCATAATACACAGACACACAGAGACACTGGTTGACAGTTAATATCATATAAACATTTATTCTCTGTATAGTTATAAGGAATTAGTGGGAAATCAATAATATCTATTACAGATAGAAAAATACCTTTGCTGCACCATATTCGCTCCAGAGCTGTATGTACGGTAAATAGTAAAAGAAAATTGAAACAGCTATGATTAAAACAAATAAAAAGATGCTTGTGCAAATGTCATTATTAAAAAAAAGACATACAGTGTGTGGTATATTGGCATGTTTGTCTACAAAAAATATTAGTCATAATATCTTTCTTTTTTTTTTATTTCCTCTGCTAGATGTCAATGACTGTGTGCAAATTTTACAACTTAACATCTGGCTTCTGTGATTACAGGAGTCCTGTAGGCCTGTGAGTCTTTGGACTGAGTCATCCTTTCACATATTTGGCTTCATGTGTAAAAATCAAATACTGTGATCTTTGTGTATAACATTGTCCCAGCACATTATTCAGTGTTTCGCTGACAGAAGGGCTTCAGCGTTCCTTTACCTGAATGTTCAGGCCATCCAGACGGGTGAAGCGGGCCTCTTTGACGAAGCAATATGACACATGATCTGTCAGCTTTTACCACAGTGTAAAGGTGTGGCGCAACATTCAAATATTTTCATGTCTTGCATGAACAAGGTCAGTAGGTGTTAGCATGACTGCCCTTGATTTTTTATTTTTTATTTTTTTTGTTTAATAAACGTTTCTCCCTTTGCGGTTTTTCAGGACGTGGTCGATTGGCAGCCTCTCCGGTCTTTCGTCCCCCGAAAGCCACATCATCTCACTCGTTCAAGAGGGTCCTGCAGGTGGCACAACATGGAACGTCCTTCCAACGTGGAAATAGGTGTTTGCAAATGCAAAGGCAGAAATCTTGCACAGTATTTTGTTTGACATCTTCAGTTAATCATTTTGAGGTTAAGGGGCCGGCTGCAGGTCGCTGCAAGCTCACAGGAAGGTAATAACCATGCGAGATGAGTTTTTCTGATAGGATGACCTGAGCCTCACGTGGCACAGTTATTCCTGCGGCGTGACTGTGTGTCTCAGCTGAGGTGGAGGTTACTGTAGGACACGTCCTCAGAGGGTCACATCTATAGTTGGCTGTGAACTGAAGGGCAAATAGACACAGGACAAAGGGTAAAATACACTCGCTATATGGTTTCAAATTTTCAAGTGTTAGATATGATTAACACACGAGGAAAACAGACACTTTAACGGTTTAACTGATCTAATTAAACTAAATAAATTCCACCAAAATGTCTGAATTGTGTTTTTTGGCACAGATTGACACAAAGAACAATCAGCTACGCAAAGAAAAGGATGATAACAATTAATGCGTAAACAATCAATTAATCAATAACACGGACAGTAACCTGCCCTTGTTAAGAAAATGTACATTAAGAAGTTGGATTGTTTCTACTGACGTCAAAAAAAGATCAAATAAAACACATGTGATGTGTTGCAACAGATAAAAGGGTGTCTGATAATCCCAGATTCACCTGCTGATCTGTTCCACTGTGAAGGCTGTAACCAGGAAACGGAGTCAGCGCTGCTCTGTCCTGCCTGAGGTCCTGTACGTGGTGTGGACGGTGTCTGAGCGGAGACCATTTAGGCCCAGTGTCTGGACGCTGATGTGGACGGGGACACTCAGGTCGATGTTCTCCAGAATGCACTGGACACGCACAAAGAAGGTACACTGAACGTTTGTCGGCCGTAGGGACAGGAGAGTGGAGAAACTGAACATCGTTCAGGGGTTTACGTTAGGCCGGGGTTCTCCATGGCTCAGCCTCTGCACTGTGAAGCTGCTGTGTAACGCAAACTAACTTAAAACCTCTTGAGCGACCAGGACTGTGTTGGAAATAACATCATGGCTTGGTGATGTATGCTTATCTAAAAATTCATATCAATAAACCAAGAAAATGATTTCGTCTGCTGTCTCCCTTTTTTTTTAACTTTACTGTCATATGAAAAATCCTTAATTTAATGTTATCTTATTATTTATTCTATCCTTCTATTTTTGGATATATGTATTTAAAAAAATGTATTGCCTCTAAATATAAATGTAAAGTTCCCATAGCAAACTCTAACCACAGAGACCCCACATGCCTGTTAAGTCTAATAAAGACCTGATACCTTGGTGCATGCAGAGCTCATGACGGATTTGTGGAAGTCTCCATCTAGAAACACCTGAGGACAATCATGAGAGTAAGATAAACACATTTTAGATTATGATTAAACAATTGAAGAAAGAGTAAGCTAATCATCCCAAAATCAAAAGTGATGCTTGTTTTTCGCCTACCCTGTATCCATAAACAAATGTGCCGTTGCTGCAGCCCAGTTCGTCGAGTGGCGGCCTCTCCCAGCCAATCAGCAGGCTGCTCTGCCCCACTGTCTTGATGACCTGAAGAGAGTGAACCTCAGCTGGAGCTTCTGGAAGGAATTACACAAACAACAGTTTACACAGTTAAAGCCGCCTCTGTTTCTTTTGTGGTGGGATAGCATGTTACTTTCATTACTCACTTTTATTCAAATTTAGCCACAAGAAACTAAGATGAGCTAAGGACTAAGCTCAAATACATTCAAACAGAATAATCACAAACTGTTGTGTGTTATATGAGCAATAAAAAGGGAACCAAACAGAATGTGCTGCAACATTTTCATTTCTGCAAAAGATGCAGAGAACATCCCACATCTAGATGGAGCTTAATCACATCACAGCAGTGTGAGACACACAAAAAAACAATGTTACAGTGTGTAACATTTTGTGCAATCAAGTGACATAGCTAGAGACTTAGTAGTAAGCTAGAAGTGCTGAGCGGGCAGGGTCCAAGCACAAGAGAGATGCACGGAGAAGAAATGCTGGACTGTTAACATGACTAAAAGAATCTGACACCGGGAGATGGGAGAAGGAGGTTAGATGAAACACAGCAATGATCAAACAGAGGTGTGGATAATCACAGCAGCTCAACCAGACAAGCATGCAGCAGGAGGGGGTGGATTCAAGCAGCGGTCCTGGAAATATCATTTTAGATTATCGTTAACAACTGTTGCGCTTTCAGACTTGTAAAATGAAAAATTTATCTTCACAAAAAAAAAAAAACAACTTCTCCATGTTGGAGCTTCATGTTACCCAGAAGGGACGAACCTAACATTGCTAACGGAGACGCTGATGTGTTTTTCACATCTGGGCTGTAATCTGGCGTATCTTTGAAGTATTTATTTGGTTGCAATCTTAAATGTACATTTGACTTTAAGTAAAAATTAAACATTTACATGCATTTACCTTCTTTGTTGCTTATGTCTGGACCTACAGTACATTCATAATCACGTGCTAGAAATTTGTAGTTGCGTAAAAACTGAATGAATGTTTCTGCACTTGGAGGCAGCTCTTTCTCAAATTATTATTTGCAACTAAAAGTATACTTTCAGAGGTATTTTTTTGTTCATCTGTCATGACTATAAATTTAGACAAAGCTTTCCTTGCATGTTCTTCAGAGGAGACACATCTTACGCTGGTGTTGGTTTCATGTGAACAGTCTTGATTACACACATTACCTGGTTTGGGTCTTGAGGTTTTTTCCAGAATAACAGCAGACTCTTTGGCAGATGTGCTGAATCTCTCAGGAGATGAGGGAGCAGAATGACTCCAGGATGTCGTCGGTGTAAAATCAGGTGCGGCAGGCGCACCATCCATTTTAGACACCGTGTTGAATATGCTAAACTGGGAGGCAGTCATATCTGAGTGTGCGGTGTTGGGTTTACTGCCATCCGAGTTAAAGGTACTTAGAAAAGCACAGGCTGCATTTGTAAAATCAAATATGTCAGGGATCGCCACGACTTTCTTTGTCTGGTTGGAGGATGGAGTTACAGTGGTGCCAGAACACGAGCTGGATCTACTGGGAGCCGCAGCAGCCAGAGGAGAGTTGGAGGATGTAGACGCTGCACTGGAAGGTGTTTTAGATACACATTCTTTAAGGCGACGTTTGGTAAAAACGCTAGGACTTAAGCTTACATTAGCAGATCTAGATGCCATAGCATCAAAAAGTGTCACTGTGAGATTAGAGGTGGCAGACTTAGTTGTTACTGCTGGAGTGTGTTTAGCTGGACTTGAAGCAGAGAGAGAGTGGGTGTGTGGAAAACTGAAAGCGAGGTTCTTGTTCTTTGCTGTGAGCGAGTTCAGATCTGCAGGGACTGAAAGTGACTGACTCCTCCTCAGCTGCTGTTCTCCACCTCTGATCGCTGGCGCCTTAAAGTAAAGGCAAACAAATATATTGAGCGTAAAATAGGAAAAGACTCACTGTTGATTTACCTTCTAAGAAAGGCTTCAAAAAAGTGAGTTTATTTGAAAAAAGACGCATCAATGTACCTGAAAGCTGCTTATCAGAGTTTTCTGCAGTTGCTCGTGTAAGTTAAGGATCTTTTCAGGACTCGTCATCCTTCTGCTTGGACTGACTCGTGCGCTGGCAGAGCGCCGGGTGGGACTCTGTGACCATTCACTGAAATCAGTCAGATCTGAGGAGGACTTCTCTTTAAAGTCCAAGTGATGAAATCCAAATTCCTCTAGTTGACTGGTTGACTGGACTTGTCCACAAGCAGAAGACGGCTGCGGTGGGAGTAAAAAAATTAGTACAGAAACAAATGCAGAAGTTCTTATAATTATGTATACTTTTGTTTGATTGTGCTCACAGACCAAATAATTATCACAGTTACTTGATGACATCATCTGTTTGAAAAAGCATCCTGAATTTTTTTCACATCATTAGTAGATTAACTTAATTCCACCCTAACTGTTTCTTTAACTGTTTTCCAGGTCTGAATGGAAGTAAATGAACAAATGAAATAAAACTGATGAGATCAATCATAAAATATCTTGATCTTTAGTTCATAAAGTCTGTTTTTCTTTTTTCTGAATTGGTCCAACTTTTCAAATTAAGATCAGTGTATCAAATTACGACAGTATAGAAATTACAGTTTAAACATGTGACAGCCTTTGCATCAGTTGCTTTTAAAGACCTCAAATAGTTTTAAAACATTCTAAACAAATGAATAAATACTTGAAAAAAGATTTGGTGTCGCAGAAAAATTTTAAGCGAAATAAACAGGGGTCACGCTTGTGGGGCCAGTTTTCTGGGATCTTCCCAGTTGCACATTTATCATACATTTAAGCAACATTGCAGCTTGGATTTAATAATCAACGTGTCTTGCTGGAATAAATAAATCTCACCTTTGAAGTATTGATGATCATGTCTTTCTGCGGAACAACAGGAGACACCTGCGCGCCTGCCTGGTCTTGCACAGGTGAGGCCGACCCAGGTGAGCTTATCTTCAGTGGACCCGCGGCAGCTTGTGTCACTTCACTGCAGGCTTGAGTATTTGCTGTTGCGGATGCAAATGTTGACATATGTTTTTCGTTTCCAGCACGCTGAACTTCAGATTCAGGCGAGAATGCATTTTGTTGTTTGCTCTCAGTGATGGATACAGCTGGATAGGTTTGATCATGTACGCATCCAGTCCTGTAGTCTTGAAAATTGGAAATAAATCTATGCATGAACTCATTACAGCAATCTCGAGTTTGCGCGATGGTTCCTGGTGCGAATGCTGCAGCGTAGTCCTGCAGAGCGGCATCGCAGAGGAACTGCTTGACCCGCTGAATGAGCTTGGGGTCCACGCAGCCCTGTCTGCACATGGCCTTCATCATTTCCAGCAACACGCTGTTCCTCTCATGACACTTCACCACCAGGGAGGACAGCTTGGCCTGTCGACCACAAATAATAGCTGTTTCACATTATAAACCATGAACAGTGGTGGCACAGAAAAAAAAAAAAACACAACAACTTCAAAAGACATTACCACACGTCTCCTAACCTTTAAGGGTGCAACGTCTGAATCTGTCTGGCTTTTCTTTTTAAGGAGAGCATCATACTAAAAACAATAAAAAAAAAACATACAGCATAAATAAACAAAGGCATAACTTAGAAGGAACTGTGAAACCCAAGCTGGCTAGTTACTGACCTTAGCGCTGATGTCATCGTAACGTGCCCTGAGTGAGACGAGAACAGTACTCGGATCATCCCTGCTGCCCTGTCCTCGTTTCAGAGCTATATACTCTGAGTTCAGCTCCTCCAGAGCAGCGGTCTGTAGGGATTTTACACACACACACACACGCACACGCACACAGTCACACACATCACATCGCATCAAGGGCAAATGAGCAAAACTGTTTCAACCAACAGCAGAACAATTATGCTGATTTAACGCTGTTACATTATAAGCACAATGCCTTCTGGTATTTTTGGATCACATCATTCTATTAGCAATGTGTCAAACATAGTGGGCTGCTTAAAGCTTGTTAGTTTGATAAATATATTCACTTAGAGGGTTTTTTTCTGTACATAAACAATAACATTTTGCCATTCTTACTTTAGCCTTTAGCTGAGCAGTGAGGATGTTGCATTGCTGCTCTGTCTGGGCCTTCTGAGAGAGACCGGCAGTCTTCTCTCTGAACAGCTCCGTCACCTGAAGCACACACAGCTACTCGTTAGGTCTAACAAATAAATGTGCGTCTTTATTTAGCTTTATACACCTGGAAGAAAATGTCTGGAAAAACATCATTCAAATGATGACGATGCAGTCTTTCCTAAAAAAAAATTAAAAAAACACACATTTGCATAAGTTTAGTGTCAAATCATACAACAGTGCCACGTCCAGGTGTTCAAGTGGCCTCAAAAGATTGGAAAATTTGATTTAAATGAGTGATTTTTAGGTTATTTTGAGAGATCACTGATGGCAGGTGTAAACATGGTGAAGCAGCAGCAGTTTTCAGAGCACAGAAGAGAGAGACCAACGAAGGGAAACACCAGCTGAGAAAAAAAAAATGGGGCCTGTAAAGTTCTGAAACTGTGAATGAATGATGCACACAGTCACTTGCTCTAAAAATAGAAGCCAACAATGAAATGACTGACTGACGGCATGCATTAGATCCAAAACTATATCAAGCTCCAAAAGACTCCCAGTGAAAAATCCACAAGCCATCATGATATCATTGGATAGACTTTCTCTCATCCTGCATTTGTGCATTTGTTAAAGTACTGCGTGTTTGTAACAAGCCAAACATGGGCCAAAAAAAAACGAAAAAAAAAACCCCACAAAGCTTGATTCAAGAGTTATTCCTCATAAGTATCCACCTCAGCTGCTGGATTTAGTACACACTGACAATCTTAAAAGGACTCAGGATCAGGCACAAAATAAGCATCCGCAAAAGATTTAATCTTTTTAAGCAAGGGTGGATTTTTGCCTGCTGCTTTGTTCAAAACTCGGTTAAAGATTGTTGTTGGTTCAAAGAGAATATTTCTCAGCTGCTGCACTGTTTTTGTTTTTCAGCTTCTGCAGTGCACGATGTGGTTCAGTCTGAAAATCTCAATTAATCCCTCAAGATCAAGGCCAGAAATCACCTTTTGTGCATGAGACACTGTCATTATCCTATGATCAATATATCCACACGGGCTCAGAGGTACCACGGAAGGTCATTGTCACTCAACACAGTCCACCATGGCATCCAGAAATATAACCTGAAACCGCATTACACAAGCAGGCAGCTATATATCAACTTTGCACAAAAACACAGCCAAGCTCTCTGGGCACAAGCTCATCTCAGCTGAACAGAAAGATGGTGGACATAAACAGAATTCTGTGGTAAAAAAATAAAAATAAATAAAAAAAACTGTTCACGATTTGGTCTGCTCCTGGGAAACAGCGAGATAAGCTTCTGTGTGCCCAAGATGAGAAATGTCGTCCAAGATGTTATCAGGAAAGGCTGCAAAGATTTGTGTCGGTATGGATGTGCGGGTGTGTGAGCCTGCATAGAAGTCATGGTGGTGAATTATTTTGACTGTAACCGTAAATCTGACTAAATACCTGCATTGTCAGGCTGTCATTTTCCTTTCTGATGTCGTCCATCTGATTGGCCGCATCTATCAGTCTCATCACCTCTCTCTCCACCTCTTTCAGCCTGGCTTCTTTCTGAGACAACTCCCTCTGCAGCCTCTTCGTCTGAATATGGACACACAACAAAATAAAATGAAGGAAGCTGTCAGTGATACAACCTGAAATCAGGTCCCTGACAATAACAAATGTTTACATGAAAATATAAAAAAAAAAAAGACTAAAGTCAAAATAAAACATGCTATAAACACAAAAGAAAGGTTTCCTACACTCACCTCTACATGACTATTATCCAGCTTCTCCTGTGATTCCTTTAAATCTGCTTCCAAAGCTTCAATCTCCCTCAACAGAACACTTTGATCCTGCTTTCAAAACCATGTAACACGATTGCACAGTAATCAGCGTCATGTTGCACGATGTGTCAGAACTCTGACAGAATGAGTGAAGTGGCATGAACAGATGTGAAGTGGATACCTGAATGAACCTTTCTCTGTGGCTGCAGGTGTCACATGGCGTTCCAGCGTGATCTCCAGCAGTCTTGCTTGTCTCATTGCCACCATCTGGATTCAGCATCTCTTGCTTGCGATTCTTCTCTTGTGTTTGTGTTTGGACAGGGAGCGTCTGGAGACTGGTTCTGTCTTCTCCTAAACCCATGATCATTTGTGATTCTTGCTTTTCCTCTTTATTCAAGTTGACTACATGCTTATTTATTCTTTTTTCTTCTTTCAAACTGGTAACTGACATCATCAACTGATTATGGTCATGAATTAATTGCTCCTGGTCTGTCTGTTCTGCCAGACACTTCAGGGGCTTGGTTAGGTTATCTCTCTGTTGTTTCATATGAAACACTGCCTGGCTTAACTGGTCACTTTCTGCCTTTAAATCTTGCAGTGACTGCATTATCTGATCTCTTTCTTCTTTTCCTCTTGAGAGAGATTCTATTATTGCCTCTTTATCTCTTTGGAGAGCAGATAAAGACTTAGTTAGTTGCTCTTTCTCCTCTTTTAAGCCACTCATGGACCTTTTAAACTGATCTCTCTCATCCCTCAGCCGGCAGACTGCCCTACCTAGTTGCTCTTTCTCTTGTTTAAGGCCAGTCAGAGACTGAGAGATGCAATCTTTCTCCTCCTTCAGTGCCCAAATTGTGCGAGTTAGCTGCTGCTTCTCTTCCGTCCGCATTTGAACTGACAGTGTGACTTCTTTCTGCTGTTCTTTGAGAGAATTTATGTTGCCAGCCAGTTCTTCGTGTTCTGTTTTCAGGCTCTGGATTGAGTCTGTGAGTTGGGCCACTTGATCTATCATTGAATTAACATGCAAACTGTTTTGTGAGGTTCTTTGTAATGGGTCAGGCTTATTGTGTTGACAGCCAGATGACGAGGCTGGTTTCAAATAGTCTCTTTGTTGAGTGAACCCTGATTCTTCTCCTTTCAGTGCACCAATAATCACATTTTCTGCATGTTGTTCTTGGTTATTCTGCAGATGATTTCCCGACGTTGCAGCTGCATCCTCACTTTGCCAGTGAGCTCCACAATGATGCTCAGGACTCTGGGACTCCTTTTCAGGCTCTGTATTCTTAATAAACTTTTGCTGAAGCTCCATAATAGTATTGAGATCATCTTCAGTCTTTTTGGTCAGTTCTAAGATCAAACAGCTTTGTTCTTGCTTTTCCTCCTCCAGCCTGGAGATGTTGTCTGTGAGTTGCGTTTGTTCCTTTTTGATTTCCTCCCCTTTGAGTTCAATGTGAGCCAGCAGCTCCTTTATGTGATCTGCCAAGGCTCGGTTTTCCAGATTCAGGGCATGGACAAGATCACCCTGAGCAAGCGCAAGAATGGTGTCATCCTGAGGAGGAGATAATTGAGGGTGGCCAGGTCAGTTATAGGTGAAGTCTGCAATAATCCGTACAGAGAGGCAGAATGTGGTTGCAAACCAAACCTTCCTCAACCTTATAAACACTTGAGAGCGACAGCTTGTGTGACATACCTTTTCTTTGGATGGCCTCTGCTCTGTCACAGTCTGTTGTTCCTCTTCATGTTTCCTGAGCTGTGATTTTAGTTGAGCATTCTCCCATGTCACTGCCTTCAACTGCTCCTGTGTGTGCTGTAGCGTGACCTCCAGCTGCTCACATTGCTCTTGGAGAGTTTGGAGATCTTTACCTAACCCTAAGCTTTCAAACGCTTTCCTAAGTGCATCAGATTCCTCACTGGGATTTTCCTCCAAACTCCCCAGTTTAAACTCATTTAAGGACTCTGTGGTGAAGGAAAGTGACTGAGAATTGCCGCTGGGTTTGGAGACAAAGAAGTTAAAAAGGTTTAGAGGATCTTGTTTTAGTGGAATTTTTGACTTATTGGTTGAGGAAAAACCCGCTGCCTTGTTCTGTGTGAGCTCTGCTGCACCCTGGTGGTCACCAGGCAGAACTGCCAATGAATAAAGCTCAAGCTGCTCCTCATCTGCAACTGGCTGCGCCTGCAGAAAGACAACATCCCGTCATCTTATGTGGAACTGAAGCAGACGATACTTGAAAATTATGCAATCATGCATTCTTGTGATACAGAATCATCCTGACTTATGGTGCCAGTTAATTACTGTCAAACACAGGAAAAGCATGAGTGCAAGAACTTAAACCATATCAGATTTGAAAGAGGGACGGTGAATCTGAGCGCACAGATTTAATTCTGAAGAGGAGAAGAAAATAAGAAAGCAGGGACATTTTGTGGACAAGGGCACAGTTGTGAGGGAGAGCAACATCGTATCGAAATGTGAAAATTATTTATTTATGCCCCCAAACATTTCAGGATTGACCATTATGTTGCTTAGGGACTTGAACACTGATGTTTCTAATTTCGGCTTATATAGTTTGATACTGTTTCTTTATTAATCTTACTTTTTATTACTCTACGTTTGCCATGTATTCACTGATTTAATTATAAAGTTGTTAGCCGATATGAATGGCTATCTTCAGGTGTCAGACACATAAATAATGCACATTGGAGGTGTGCTTCCTGTGAGACTTAACAGTACAAACCCAAAAACTGACTTTTCTGACTTACTTACTGAATTTCCATCTTTTTACAGATGTCAGCAAGCATTTGTTTTTTTTATGCTCTATTTCATCTAATAATAATGATAAAAGATAGCTGATATTGCACACCTCTCCCAGGCTCCCGGCTGAGGATTCTTCTCCCGCAGTGGTATTTAAGATCGTGTTGGGGGGGACACTGCAAAAGCCAGAACTACAGGTTGGCGAGCTGGTCCCAGAACTCATGCACATGGATCCAGGGGCTGTCAACGACTGGGGGGGTGTTTGGACAGATGCATCTCTGACAGTCTGCTTGAGTTTCTGGTTCTCTTCTCTCAGCTCTTCAATCTCTTCCATCAGGGAGATCTCAGTTAGCTTCAGCTGACGCATCTCTGCCTTCATCTCCTCCACATTGCTGCCCAGGAAGTGGCTCTTCTCCTGGGCCTCCTGGAGCTGCTCTATTAGTCCCCTCCGCTCGATCATCCCGTCCTCCTCTCTCTCAAGCAGCACCCTGAGATCCTCCTGCAGACTAATAATGAAGCCTTGCAGCCTGGCCTCATTAAAGGAGTCTTTTGTGTCTCTGTTTTGAACTCCCTCTACCCCTGTCTCCGTCATCACCACATCACCCTCTTGACTTTCTTTTCTCTCAGTTGACATACTTGGCTGCCATTGCTTTCGTCTGTCTTCCTTTTTCTCCTCTTCTCCTTCGCCTTCTCCTCTCATCGACGGTAGCCTATCTTGATGCTCCGAGCGTATTCCAACCCCAGCAGTGATTCTGACAGCTCCTATTGTTGCCATGCCAGCGGCAGCACTCACAGTCATGTCAAGCAGCTGCTTTTCCAAAGTATAGATGCGATTCTGTAGGCTCTGCTCTCTGTCCCAGGCCAAGCGGAGCTTGTGATGGAGTTGGGTTTTAAAGCTCTCAAAGTATTGGGACTGGCGACTCATTTCGTCTTCTTTGGCCTTCAGCTGCCTCTGACAGCGCTGCAGCCGCTCCCTCCATACTTGTTCTCTTTGCTCTTTTTCCTGAGTCTGAAAAGGAAGATATAGTTGAGTTATAGTAATAGCTGAGGCAAACAGTGAAGATTATTCTCAACATTATCAAACGAAGCTCACGTCTGTTTAAAGAAAGACACATTTCAGAAATATTAGGGTGCCAAAGTAAAATGGCAGCTAGCTATTTCAAAAGTTTTCTTTTTTTCTATTTTTTGTTCCATGAGTTACAACAAAGTTTCAGCGTCTGGACTGCAGGAAGGTCAACCTGGCACCCAGACTTATCTGGATAGTAGAATATGTTGCTCAAAATCATCCATCCATTCATCATCTATTCCCGCTATTTCCAGTACTGGGTCATGGGGGTCTGCTGGAGTCTATCCCAGCTCGCTTCAGGCGAAAGGCAGGGGTACATCCTGGACAGGTAGCCAGTCCATCACAGTGCTCAAAATCAGAATCTACCTTTCAGCAATAATAATAATAATTATTATTATCATTATTATTATTATCATAGGAGGAAAAATGACTGCTGGGTTAGTAACAGATGCCTTGTGCATAAATGCCATTGTGAAAGTTGACTTCTGTGTGTGTGATCATTGGACAAAAGGTTTAATTTTCACTAACAATAAACCAAGCAGTCTAGGGAACGTCATTCATTTCATTTCAGAGGTACCAAACTGCATTATTATTGATTCATGTAATTGTAACTCAAGTTTTATTCCCTCTGCTACCAAAGAAAAAAGTTAAAGTTATGATGGTGTGATATGAGAGGTACATTTAGATCAAACATTTCTGGGGTCTGTTAGAAAAACAAAACAAAACAAAAACAATACATGACATTAAAAAAGAATAATGAATGATCATTACTGGAGATACTTAGGTCTGTAAATATGTACTTCAGAGAGCCGTTCATTTTTTCAAAGTTATGTTGCATCACAGACCCAAATCACAATAAAATTATCCAGTCTCCATCTTTTTCTCTTTGGCAACTTAATCGTTCACAATTTTTTTTCATCCAGTTATACAGTTCACGAAAAGATGTTAATAAGAGTCATTATTGTGTTCATGACGCTTATCTGCATAGCATGATCAATGTCGATTCAAGTAGTCCTAAAGCAGAAGCAACATGCTGCGTGTCACAGGTTCTTTGCAGAACACTCACCATCGTTCGGACCTCATCCCTCAGCGTGTGGAGTCTCTGGTCGAGCCGCTGGGAGTGTTGCATGCTGGGGAGCTGGGAGGCAGAGTCTAGCTGGTCACGCTGTAGCAGCAGGCTCCCTTCAGACCTCCCCAACTCTCAGATCCTTGTGCAATAAAACAAGCTCCGGTTAGATCATCTTAGCATCTTCAACCAAACTTGAACAAATGTAGTCTCCTCTTGTGATTTCAAATTCTACTTAACAAACTAGTAAATTCTCCTGCAAACAATGTGCTCACATGCAAGTTTGCAGTGCAGTCAGTTGTGTGTGTGATACACGATATCACCTTAGTCAAACATGAGTCTATAGTGGCAAGTGTGTGTGTGTGTGTGTCACTGGATCCCACTGCTAGGCTCTCACCTGTTCCGCAGTTAGCTCTCAGACTGGATGGCTGAATATGTTTTCTCCTCCAGGACCCTAACTCTGGTACACGGAACCCACAGGTCCAAGTCAGTGTCTACAGAGTATGTTACCATGGTAACCGCTATTGGAACCTGCTGTCTGAAGAAGTGTTGGGATCCTCCACTGATCAGCTCGTGTCCACTGAGTGAGTTTCACCTATGTAATGTATAGGACAGGAAATAATGGAAAAAAAAAAAGCCATTCAAATCACGTAAACCTGTAAGAAACTTTCTTATCATTTGTCCTCCTTGTTTCATCAAATTATGATGCCTGTCTACATTAACATCAGGATACATAAACACAGAAGAATGAACTTAAAATGCAGCCATCTATTATTCACCATGTCAACAGCTTGGCAGCAAGATGTTGAACACGGGTATCTCAGATTACTCAACCTTCTAATCATCCAGAACCTTCTACTGAACCTCTCAGCATGAAACATTTCATTCCAGATTATTTAAGAACAGTTTCACTTCTTTCACGACAGCTTTTAAACAAAAAAACATGACACATGGGTTTGTTAAGAGCACTCAGCCATCACCCCGTTTCACCCCTCTGGACCATTTCACTCATGCGACCTACACTTTTATGTTTGGCAAAAACAAACAAGCCAGTCTGGCAAATGTACAACCCAGAGCAAAAGATTTGTCCCGAGTTATATCACATTACTTTACTCTAACCAGAAAGCCTTACTCCTGTATTTTCATAGCTAAAATATTACAAGAGCTTTCACATATTTGTGGAGCAATACATTTTAAAATGAGAAAATTATGAAAGGTAAACTTAAATACTGACCTGGTTTTGAATTTTGACTGATTGCAGTTTCGTGGGCTTAATGCAACAAGTTCAGCGTCTCATCTGTGGACTTCACTGGGCTGTGGTTTCCTTAGAAACACCACAGACACTGGACTTCGCCAGAGTCTTCCACATCCAGTTGGCACGCATCCTGTTTACCCCCTCACTCAGCCCTTTGGCTTTCATTCTTCTCCCTCCATCTTTCATTTTCCAGTTGGCCTTCCTTCAGCTGAGGCTGCAACTATTGTCCCCTCTAGTAAAATCTTCTGATGTAGAGTTTTCTCTTTGTGTTTGCTTCTTGCGATGGAGCTTTACGTTCCATGTTCAAAAACCACTATAGTACATTGTAATTATGAATAAAGCTCACTTTAATCTCAGGTATATAGAGTTATTTGTTATATTTTCAAATATGTTTGCATTCAAGGTAAGTGTCTTTTGCGAAAGTGCGTGATTATCAAAAAAAAGGCCATATGGTTTGTTGTTTTTTAAACTGTCTACAAATGCATAAAAAAAACAAGTTTTGTTTCCTCCTTGTTTGTCTCCATAGCACCTTAACACCTAAAAAAAATAAAAATAAAAGTATTCTGAATAAGTGTCTTAATTCTTTTATATTAAGTTATTAGAAGAAATGTAAGTGTGTTAAAATTAAGTTTTAAGCATTACCTGATTTGAGTCCATGTTTTTTTTCATTAAGGCCAAAGAATAAATGCTAAAGAGAAAAACAAAAAGAGGAACAAAAACTAAAGGAATACAAAGGGTTTAATTGACAAGTGGCAAAAGAAAGGGAAGAAAAGGGTTGTTAAATTAGTACAGCAACGCACGACATCAGCACAGCAGATCCTTTACACACTTGTTCTACATGAAATGAAAGAATGAAGCAAAGAAAATGTTGAGTTTGTACCTTTTCCTCTATTTCCTTTATTTGTCTCTTTTGCAAGTCAATCCTGTCCTCCAGCTCTCTAATTCTCTGTAACGCAAAGACAGAAAAGATTAGCTTTTAAAATCATGTTAAAACTATGTAAGTCAGAGCAGGTTTTGTTTGTTCAACGGTTTGTAGGACCCCATCTGTCTTGTATTTCAAAAAAAACAAATCTCCTGCCCTCCCACTATGCCCTCGGTCTCAGTGATAGCCATTTTAGAAGACTACGCCGCCATGGCAACCAAAGAGCAAACTTAACTGTGAACAGAGAACGGGACAGAGCAGTAAGCTTTCTCTTTACTCAACATGTGTGAGCTGCAGCAACTGCACACTGTACTTCTGCACCATAGGGCAGAAATTATATTTTCAATTTATTCCTCAAATGTGGGAAGAATTTCGTATATATTTAAACTGGATTTATGGTTTATTTTGCAGTCTTAAGTTCTATGCCTAAGCTTGTTCATACATAATTAGCCAGGAAGTATTTTGTTCAGAGGTTAGATGTTACAGAGTTAGCATGTTAGTCATGAAGTTGTGGTTGTGGATGTAGTCAATGAATAACAAGTGCACAGGCATGGGTGTAAGACTACTAAGAGTACGGCTTGACTGGACAGATACTGAAGGAGTGGGGGTACTAGGAGCAAAGTGAATCTCACACACACTCACACAGAGATAGTCATTCTGGGTCATCTTTCACTCTTCCTCCTCTACATTTGCACTTACAGAGTTACAGGGAGCACACAGAGGGATACTGCATCTTTTTCATGGCACCAGATGTTTGGTGGGGTCAAGAGGTTTCGGACAGTTACCAAGGGTCAAACTGAGCATGGGCAGGACTCAACAACCTGAATGGGTCTGTCTTGAGCCTTACCTGCTGAGCCTGCTGTAGGAGCTCCATGCGCTCCTGTAAGATTTGACTGTCATACTGCCTGCTCTGCCGAAGAATCTGACGCCGCAGCTTGTCCACAGCTAGCCTCAGCTCCTCCCTCTGCCTGTCTGTCAGCGACTCAGCCACCGCCTGGCATGCCGGCTGCTCCTGCTGCAGAGCGCTATACAGCGTGGCCTCCAGCTCCTCGATCCTCTGCACATCCAGCCACATATACACCCATACAGGTATGACATACACACAGTCATGCAACATGCGCATGCAGAAAAGACACACAGGCAGGCACAAGCACGCACATGGAGACACACACAGACAGGATACACAAATGCACACATACACACACTACTGTGACCATGGTATATATGGTGAACAGCGTTCCACTTAATACTGGCAGCTAGTGAGGCTTGAACTTTACATGGTAGCTTTTTTGAAATACCATCCGGTGAATTTGCACTTTCAACGTGATGGAGGCAATACCATGTAAACACCAAGATTTAAGCAAGACAATATCAAGTGAAACTTTGAAAGACAAGCAAACATCAAATCTGACCAAATAAAATGGTTAGAAATACATGGAGAGTGCCCTAAGTGTAACCTCTGCTCTCTGCATAAAGTCTTCCTACGTGAATGAGAGGAAAATGATACAACTTTCTCATGCTAATAAATGTATCATTTATAATCTTAACAAAACACTTTTGTTTAGAAATTTCTTCAGGTTTCCGAGGATCTGGCCATAATAAACAAGAAGGCAAACATTCCTGCCGACTCAGTGGCTCAGCTCAGTGGTATAACTTTGACTTCAGTGGTAAAAGATGCAGTATCCCAACTCAATTTGAAAAACTTTACCATCATGGAGCGTGTTGCATTCATGATAATTAATGCCATCTGAAATGATTATGTGTCATGCTGAAATGACAATGTTGCGTCCCTGCATTCCTTAAATCATTTACCATGAGTAATTGTGCTCCTCACACCGCCTGGTCAATTTATATGTGAGTTCAGCTATGTTTTGAAATAAAAATGTACAAGTTAGAACTAGACTGTATAAAGCTGCTCCAAGCTTCGTACCATGTAGGCCTGATCCAAGGCCTGCTTCCTGTAATCCAACTCCTCCTCAAGGAATCCCTTCTGCTTACTGAACAGCTCCTACAACAGTAGCAAAGAGAATAATGAATGGATCTAAAGCCAAAATAATAGGCTTAATATCCAAAATACAAGAATTTTAATCTCATTCCTGTTTGAAACTCTTGGGAAAAAAAATCCCACTTCATTTGTGGTACTGGTATAACAATCAATAACTAAAATCACAAAGTGCGCAATGTTTTTCTTTTGAACTGAGTTCTCACTTTGTCATTTTCCAGGTCAATCATCTTCTGTGTGAGGGCGGCCTCTGTATTATCAATCTGCTTCAACCACTACACAAGACAGAGAGAAAAAGAAAAGACTCATTCAAACTGTCTGAACTGGTAAAGGCAGGTTAGAGGGAATGTCTTCCCAGTGCCTCTCCAAAAATACGATGTGCCCAAGACACTTTCAGTTTACCTTTTCACAGAGAGAAATCACTGTCCCTGCCTGGATCACTGCCACCTGCTCCTCATTTCTGAGATTCTACAGGAATAATAAAATTACTTAATACATTTTTTCTTTTTTTTAAAAAAAAAAGGAAAGATGTATAAATCTAACGGCGTGACCAAACTCACCCCATTATCTCCCAGAATGTCCAGCTTCTTCATCAGCTCTGGGATGATTACATCCTGCACATAAGTGAAATGCAGGACATCCCATTAAAATTACATAAATTAACCTTCAAGTAAATAGCAAGATTTTTTTTTTTTTTTACAATAACTATTTTACCTTGACACCCTCCTGGCGACAGTAGCTCTGCAGAGCACTGCTACTGTTCTCGGCAAACGTAGACATGTGGAGATTGAGGGCAGGTGATCTGCGCTCCCTCTCCTACAGGAGCACACGTCACGTCACTACTAAGTAAACCTTCAGTTATATCGCTGTAATATACTGAATTATTGAAACAACGATGGCGGTGGCTAGTGGAAAAACTTCAAATGACTGATAATGGATGTAAATAAGAGTATGCGCAAAGTGACATGGAAGGGAGTGAGGTCTTACTTACATGAAACTGAACATATTGGTCAGGATCTGCCAAAATGAAGGAGATGAAAACCCAAATATTTCAAAGGGACAAACAAACAGGCAGGGACTCATGCTAACTAAGAATGTGAGCCATTTTCCCTACATGAAAACAAAAGTGCAAAACAAACAAATAAATAAAAGGACTGATACGGTGATGTGTGTTCACTCTAATCTCCAAAGTTCTTTAAGGGGCTCTGTAGATTACAGACCTTGTAATCCTTAAATTGTTATCGTCTTACATTTTAACCCTCTTTGTATATGTTGAGACAACAGCTTATGGGATAGGCATGCATATGAAATGAATGAAGTTTAAAAATGGATGGTGGACTTAAATATATTTATTTAATTAAAAATTATATTCATCTTGACAACATATGTTTATTTAAAAAAACAACAAAAACAACAACAAAAAAAATAAAACAACAACATCCAGTTCAGTGAAGGGGTATGCACACAGCTGCCATGCAAGACCAGCAAACACAGATGGAAACACTGAGGAACAGGCAAGAACTGCATGTGTGTATAGGAAGAACACATGTCTGGGTGGTCACTGTATGTAGGTTTTGCGTCTGGAGCTCAGACTGTTGTTGTTGCCTCCTGGTGACAGTTTGGTGTTGGTACAGTCTCTTACTTCCAGCTCCAGGACCCTAAATTCCAGCAGCTCATTCTGGTCTCGAGCGTCCTGAACCTCAGCCTGCAGACGCGACTCCGCCTGTTGCAACGCACACATCTACACACACAAGTGCCCCAGAAATGTTATTTTAATGGCATTAATTATCCACAAATCAAGATCTTTCAGATCCATGTTCACTTGGATAAAAGGCTAATAGATGGTTAAGCTCTCCGTTGGAGTAGCATCTCTACTAACTTCAATGCCCATGAACTGAGGCTTAATTATTGGTAGTGCATCATAAGCCCTGTATCAAATAAAAGTATGTCAGACATGCAAAAAAAACTGCATTAAAAGGTTGGTTTCTCAATTTAAATACAGTTTAGTAGCCATAAAGAAGAATACTAAGCCATACCTACGGCTAAAACTGAATTGAATTGTCAATTATCAGTCTTCTGCATGCATTTTGCTGCTTAGACACTTGAGAGTTTTAGCCTCTATGTCAAGTAAACTTTTAAATTTTATTCTTAGCTTATTTAAAAAAAAAAGTAGTGTTTAGTGAAAAGGAGATTTAAAACAAATACAAGTTATCAAAGTTAGGAAACTCAGAAGTTGGAATCCTGCTTAAAACTGTATCACAACTGAAGAAAGCAACCCTAGCAGACAATAATTAAGGCTTCAAATCCAACGGCTAAGGTTTGGTGTGATTGAGTAAAGGCTATGCAATCTACCTTCTCATGCAGCTCCTGGTTGGTCCTGATCAAGTATTGCTTCTCCTCCACCCACTTTGAGTCCTGCCATAACAACCAAACACAACATCAGCGAGAAATGATGATGGAAGCAACCTGGGATGAAAGGATCCCCAGTGACAGGGTGTGTGTGTGTGTTTGTGTGCATGTGTGTGTGTCAACGATGCGGACAGCAAAATGGCATGTCAAATCAAAACCTGCTACTCTCAAACAGTTCTGAATGTCAGATGAAAACTTTACACAGACAAAAAAAAAGACAAAAAAAGAGTGCCAATCATGCAAGTTTATTGATCCATGCAAATAAAGACCAATCCATCAAAAAAGACAATAGAAGTGTACCCATGTACAACACAAGATAACAGAAACAAAAGAAACAGAAGGAAATCTGAGCTGGAAAAAACAGCAGAGAGAGAGAGACTGAAAATAAGAGAGGCCTAAGCAACAATGGAACATGCAACATGCAAAGAAACAAACATTTGACAACAAATTCACGTCAGGCTACAGATAAGAACTGTGATTTTTTTTTCTTTTTTATTGGTTACTCATCATTTCAATCCAAAGTAATTTTGGTGCTTACTCTGTTTGACTGTACTTAGTTGAAACAAAACAGCTGCAAATTTTCTTCTCTTTACGATGACGTTTACTTGACTCAAAAAAAAATCAACCTAAAACGAAATGAAATTTCTAGTAACAGACAACATTATCTTTTATCTTCAGCTCTTCAAACCTGACAGAAATGTGGTTAAATCCTTATTTATTTAGTCAGCATCATAAAAAGGCCAGATACGAAACACCACCAACCACCCAAGGACAGAGGGCGAAGCAGAGCATGCAGCCACAGAGCTGTGTGTTCACACACACGGGGTGACATCACAGGATTCTGCGGTAGACCTGGTCAGCATAGCGCCATCCCAGGAACAAAGCAGCCAGACAGACATGCAGGAGGGTCAACAAGAGCAGGATCTGTGAGCTCCTTTCCCCGTCCCCCGTCTTTATTACCTGCCCCTTCTCGGCCAGGGCCTTCTCCAGGTCAGCAATCTTGGCCTGGGAGCTACTGAGCTCCATCTGAAGCTGCTCACGTGTCTGTGGGAGGAAACATCAGCTACCAGTCACTTGGGGGGATATAGATCATCCAGCAGAGAAACACACCTAAAGAAACCTAAAGATGAAAACAACTTCCTGCAGCAAGTCTATACAAACCCTGGCCTCCCTCTCAGCATCCAGAGAGCCCCCAGTCTGCTCCTGTAAGAGGGCGTAGGCTCGCTGCAGAGCTTGATACTCTCTGGTGAGCTGACGGAAACGAAGCTCTGACTCCTCACGAGAAACACTCTGTAAATCAGAGAGGGGCAGAGTTACGCTAACACACTTCACCTGCCTTTATTCATGATGCAGTCTCATAATCTGCATGAATCATTTCAACTTAATTTGTTTCAGTCAGTCAATTTGACATTCATCCCATATGTTATTCAAGTTCCGTTTATTGAAGACAGAAGACTTTCCTACTTCTTCCAAATCCTCCTCGGGGGTGGCGGGCGTGCGGTCGGTCAGGTCAGTGTTAAAGGAGGTAAGCGAAGAAGTCTCGGAGTCCACTGACTCCTCGTCAAATCCAAAATATGTCTCCACAACATGCCTCTGCAGACAGAATTGGAAGACAAAGACACAAATAAAAGCATGTACTCTTTAAACCACTATGACATACTTGTTCACAGTACTGGTATATTCATCCATATTGCATCTAACACTCTGTCGAAAGCAGTCACTTTGAAATTGTCTTGTGTCTAATTCTATGCTAATCAGATCAAGCTGTTTACTCCTGTCTTGTCATTAGCTTCATTTAAGTCCTTACCATCATGTTTATAAGTCATCTCCTGGCAACCAGAGAAATAAAGGCAGACCAGAGCACACAGGCAAATGAAGGAGGAGAAATAGAGGATAAGAAGGATGTACTCTGTCATGTTTTCAAATCAAAAACACCAGGATTTAACTTAAAGATGAAGTCTTTAACATCTGGAAGTCATGGCCCACAACAGTTAATCTGCAGAGTGTACTCCACACTTTCAGCTCTGTCCACAAAGTACAACTGCTTTCTGTCGCACTCCCACTAACAAAATGGAAAATCAGGCAATAAAGCCTCTGGTAAGAACCAAACTGCTCCTGTGAAAAAAAGCAGAAGACCAGCTGATGAGTTTTATCTTTCTCCTCATGTATTCTGCATGTGTTTCATATTCCCAAAAAGAGAAACAAATTTCCAAGTCCAAAAGCCAAGTCGCTGTGCCAAGCTGTTCTCGCTGTCCAAGCTAAAAACTAAATCCAGGAGGAGAGCTGGGAGGAAATATGTCATGGAGCTACAAACTCCTCCTCTTAGCAACATCGCAAACTCTAAAATGTCCCATGATATATAAGCCCAAACATGCCCACTCAAGTGTACATCACAGCATTTTTTTTTTTCCAATACGTCACCCAATTAGATATATTATTATTAGATTTATCATATTATATATTATTTGCTTTGACTTAATTCACATAAAAGGAAGCACCTTTTTCTTTTTCAAAAATACACAGAAAATGAGTCAACAATCAAAAAGCTTGCAATCAAGAAGCTTTTGTTTTGCTCGTGCAGATATGGGGTGTATGCTCATGGTGCCATCGCTGCATTTAATTGGGCTCAGGGGACAAACACACACAGTCTACCAAGTGAATACAATTCTTAAGGATCTGTCAATCACAGGCGGAGCAGTTGCTTAGTTACGTACTACTGGATTGGCTGATGTGTTCAAAAACTCATAGACACTTACGTTTCTCAGTTTGGAAGGTTTCCTTCTAGTTTTCTTGCTCATCACCAAACGATCACGTTCCTACAGACAAATAAGTTGTCATTTGTTTTTCCATGGAAAGACCACATCCGAAAGATGTTTCAGTGGCCACAGAATTCACATAGATCCACTGAAAAATGATCAGACATCAATATTTAAAGCTTCATATAGCAATGTTCAACCAAGTCTGTTTGTAATTAGTCTCTATAATGGGAATCAACATCTGGCTAGGAGATGGGTGAAAAAAATCCCATTAATAATATAAAATGTCCTCTGAATTGAAGACAAGTAAAGTAATAGTAAATTTCTCCATACGCAAAAGCTGATCTTTCTGAAAATGTATTTATTTCCCTCAACCAGGGTCACTGAAAAGCCAGAGACAAGCAAAAACCTCAGGCCAGTACTGTTGCAATGATGCATTCATGTTTGTATGGAATTTTTATAAAAATAAAATATAAATAACACATATATGACTACTAATAATTAAAAAAACATAGATTATGAGCCAACTTGAAAAAGTTATAATACTACCACAAAACATATTCCACTTTTACGAAAGATAAGTGACTGACTTGTTAACAAACACACTTTTTATTGTCAATAAAATCCTGACCTGTGTGAGCTCATCAATAATGCCACGTTGCTCAGCAACCTGCATTTTAAGGAATTCCAGCTCCTGCTCCTCGTGGGCATGGCTGAGGTCAGTCAGGGAGCTCGGCCGCTTCAGCTGGGGCTGAGCGGCCTGCTGCTGCGAGGGGGGTCGAGACGAGGAAGCCTTTTCCTTCTGAGAGGAGAAAACAAAACAGAGACCAAATTACGTTTCATGCTTTTCCTCAACTGTCCACTAGAGGTCCTGTTTCCTAACTGACAAAAGCCTCAGCGAGACCCAAAGTGCAACAACAAAGTCCCTCTTCAGTTATTGATTGGGTATAAAATATTTACGATGGCCTACCGCTATCTGAAGCTTTATTTTACAGTCAGTTTAATGCGCAAGACACACGAGACATGACAGAGCGTTAGGTGGATTCATCTCACCATCTCGGCATTCTCACGGCTTAGGTTCTTGAGTTTTTCTTCCATGCGCTGTAAGGTTTGCAAGAGGTCATCATTTTTCTTAGACAAGCGCTTATTTTTTTCAAACATTGGCTTCATCTGGCTCTCTGCCTCACGCACCCGCTTCAGCTGAACAGAGGAAGGAAACAGGGAGAGGAAAGACTGCAATCTTAAGTCTTGACCTGTGGTGACACACAATCTCCAGTTTGTGCAGAAGGGGCTAGATCATGGCTTAACGTTTCATTTCACATTCATTACACGTTTCACGGATAAATACATGTAGTTTTACGTGGTTATATCTATGCATGTTGCAAGTCTTTGATGAATGCAGATATCCACAACAGCATGAGTGTTCCTCACTAGTTCATTCCTTTCATCTGCCAGCAGTGCATTTCTGTCTTCCAGTTTCCTAATGACTGAATGGAGCTCTGCAATCTTCAGCTGGAACCTCCTCATGTCACGCTCCTCCACCTCCTGTTGGGCAGAGGGAAGAGGGGAGGAAGAGGAAGACAAAAACTGATAAAGGGAGTACATGCAGGCAGGTAGGTAACGACATAGACAGAAAGAAATGGGATGAAAGATGAGTTGGCAGTTCAAAGTGTGAATGCTTATGTGTAACCAAGAGTAACCACGTGTTTTAATTAGGAGGGGTGTTCATCTTCGTCTCTAGATAAAGAAGTGGTGGACTGAACAATATCCTTAAAATATAAAGCTTTCAGAAATGTCAGGGAATCAGGCCACCCCAGTGTTTTTTAACTTCTACTATACAACTTTTCTATTCCTTCAAAAAACTTGTAAATAATTACACAAACCAAGCAAAGTGAGAACAAAATCAACAGAAAACATTAGAAAAATGCATCTGCTTTTAAAAATAATTTGTAATAAAACTGTTAATTCACACACATGTAGCATATGTAATTTAGTCTTGCACGTGGTTATACCTGGTTGTTGAGCAGGTCTGGGTTCTCTCCCAGCCCGAGCACCACTTCTCTCTTGGGGCTGCCGTGGTTGTGTCTCTCAGCCTCTCGTACCTGACCCAGCTGCTCATCCAGAGCTTCCTTTTGCAGCTGAAGCTTCTGGGCGTAGCCAGCCTGCACCCCAAGCTCCCTCTCGAGAGCGCAAACCACCCGGTCTTTTGCCTTCAGCTCATCCATCTACAAGAGGAATGGACAGGAAAGGCTTTAGCTCAGGGAATTTGGTAAACAAGACAGTTTTCCATTAAAAGCTCCTTAAATATTACTAAAAAAATACATTGACAATAAATGATATTATTAACTAACATTCACTATAAATGATGAAACAGAAGGGAGATATTTCTGGTATTAAGTTGCAAAAAATATATCACAAACTACAGGTCTTTTTAATTCATCATAAGTCTAACATAGTCTGATTACTGCACCCAGAATGTGGGAATATTAACTGTTCATAAAGTGCAATGTGCAACTATTATTGCAAAGAGAAAAGCAGGAGACTACCAGATGTTAAGATTTAAAACACTGTGGTTTAGCTGAGGCTATATTCTGGTCCACAAAATTCCATCCGACATTGTTACCCCTTTTACATCCCTCCGTTTTTTGTTCTTTAACGGCGGTATTTCCTGTGTAATCTGCTCTTCATTTGTCAACTATGCTCTATTCTTTATGTTTCCTCACTCAAGCATTCCTTTAATAACAATAGTTCCTGTTATTATAGCCTTACTGCATGTACTTAAAAAAAAAAATAATCAACTGAAACAGGTAACGAGGCTTTTATTTTTAGGTAAATAAGCACTGCACACTGAAGATAAACAGACACCACAGCGATTAACCTTTAACCTCCATAAAACATCAGTGAGATAAGTTCAGAGCTGCAACTGAACTTCAGGAAAACAGATGTTAGCATGCGAGGACTGATATTCAAATGTAGTCAGGACAGACATGGACTATAAAAATAACTGCTGCTGAGTTTGACAAGTGAACCTCCCACAGGAAACAGAATGAGCTGGTTAAAGTACCGTTGAAGATTTGTCTTTCATTTCATAGCACTTCTCCATATTTTGTCATTTTAATAATTTAAGTTAATTTCAGGCGAGATAGCTTCCCTCTAATTGTCAGATTATAGTTAATAAATTAGAAGGTATCATGTTAATTTGGTTTCTTTAACCAGAAATACATCAAAAGTATTGGCAAATGTTAGTCTGAGTTGCTGACATGAAATGCCAACATGACACACCAAAGTAAATACAGGGTGACGCCTGAACGCTCTCCCTTTAGCTTCCTCCAGCTGCTCTGGGTCTTCCCTGGATGCATGTTAAATTGGTGATTCTAACGAGGGGATAGTTGAGTGAACATGCATGGTTGTCCATTTTCAGCTTTGCAATGTAAAATAGTAGAAGTTCCAGCCTGTCGTAATCCTCTAAGGATCCAGTGGCAGTAGCTCATATATGTAAAGCTCTTCTAAGGAATACCACAATGATCTGAGTGAACACGCTGTCACCAATCTTGAGAATATTTCCCTTTATTCGCCACTATCTAAATTCTTAGTCGGGGCAAGACAGGTGTAATGTTTGGAATATTTGTAGTGTTTTCTTCCTTGTTTCTTGTCGTCTTACCAAACGGCGGATGTCTTTCTCACAGTCCCGTTTAATGCGATGCACCTCATCCTGGTGCTGTTGGTAGGCTGTGCGGAGATCTGCTGCTTTGGCTTTATCAGCTTGAAGTGCATTTGCCAGCGCCTCCTCAGCCTGCTTTCTGGCCATTTTCTGCTCCTGAATCTAAAGCAACACAAGCAGGAAAGCATGACGATGTTAATATGCTGAAAAAAGCAAAGGGACAGAGATTCAAGACTTTATTAACATGTCAGCTTAATCATCTACTGTAGTTGTAGACACTGTTTGTCTAGGGAGGCTACACTAAAACAATAGCTTGGCAACAGGCTTTTCCACCCCATTTCCTGTTTTTCAGCAAATTTCAAAAAGTTGCATATAGTCCCGTATGAATCTAAACACACATGCACACTCACTTAATGTTTTTCTTTCCACAAGTGTATTTATATTTGCGATCCACAGTTCCATCAGAAAACAACTGGTCCTCAACATTGTATTCACAATCTTACATGGTGCACAATTCACAGTTGCTCCGGTGCATGAGGAAGGAATGCATAATACGCATTCTGACACCATCATACCAGATTAAACCCACCTCCTGCTGTAGCTTCAGTCTCTCTCCATCAAATGCTCTCCTGGCTTCCTCCCGAGCTTCTCCAAGAAGAGCATTTTTGAGTTTGTCTGCTGCTCCATCCCTCAGTGCGTTTACAAGACCCTGCAGCCTCTGCACCTCTGTATCCTTGATCTTGATGGCCCTGGCCAACTCGGCCTCATGCTGCCGCACCAGGGCCTCGCGGGCAGTCGCAATCTCGCGCAGCTTTTCTTCATGGAGCTTAGCGCGCAGGTCAGTTAGCGCTACGGCATGTTTGTGTTGCTCAAGCTCCCGGGCCTGTCGCTGCTCCTGGAGACGCTCGCGGAGCTTACAGACCTGTGAAGAGGAGGTAACGGACATATTGTTCTTGAGCAAGCATTGAGTACATAAGGACGAACAACTACATCCATGCATTTTGTCATCATTTTTCAATGATTTGGAGCGCTAAAATGAATTGCTGTTACCATGAATGATGAAAGAGAGAATACAGTAAGTTTATGTGAAACAAGTACAACCACTTCACTCCATCTCAGTCTCATGACTGCACAGCAAAAACAGATTATTTATGTTTGTTGTAAACCATCCACATACATGTTCAGAAACTTGCTAGCTGGTTAAATCCAATGATTGCTGCACCTCTTAAAGGGAATGAGCCTACAAGCTTGACTCATCTTTTTTTTTTTAACTTTCTTCCTGACAGTAATGTTCCTGCTAAATCAGGCTGATTGCAGACTATTGGTGTGCAGCCATGTTGGAAGTCCGTCAGATGCTTTAATGAGTTCAGGTCCACCAGGCCCACACTAGCTCGCTCTATTACTTTTAGCTAACTTGGATATTAGATATGGGACAGATTAGATATGAGAGCTGTTACAACTATGACTAGTGCATGCTGAAGATCATTTCAAATCGGTTTATTAGCAGATATATGACTTTCAATATGTAAACTAAACAGAAAAGACTGAGAGCTTCAAGAAAACAAATTGAGATTAATGACAACTGAATATTCAGTTTGATTTGATTCAATTCTTCATTTAACCCTGTTTAAAGTGTCACATCAGCTGTGACATACTGAATACACTGGTGTGCGTCTTCCTAAATACGTTAAAGGAATTTGCAAGTCAGTCAAGCTGTAAAACTGAACAACTGATAGGAAGAGGTCGCAACTATAAAACTGTGTGCATCATCAGGTGTTAATGAGAAACGGTGGAAAAAAAACAACTTGTAGATGAAAATCCAACTTGGAACATGTATGACATGTATAAGCTAATACTAATAATAAGCTAATGCAGATGCAAAACTTGTAGAAATGTGTGCATTGAACAGCAAATATCTGCTGGACAGAACTTCTAATATATAAATTTGAAATCTCCCCCGCCTCTGTTCCTGTTGTGATGAGGGATTATGTCTCCACAATCAGGTGTAACGTCTCTAGCGAAAGTCCTCAACCTTCTGTTCGTCTTCCTCTTCTTCCATCTCACCTTCCCACGTTCCTGTTGCAGCTCGATCTGAACATCCATGAGTTTGCTCCGTAGTTCCTCGTTAGTGACCTGTGCCGTATCAGCCATCACCTCTGATTTCTCCGGCTTCCTTCCCTTTTTAGGGGGCTGGGCCGACGGCGGTGTGGTTGATGACATAGCACTCGATCTGCCCTATCAGGACAGACATAGAGCGTAGGTGTGTTTTGAAATATGGGAGAGAGTCAGTTGCTGTTCCTCCTCCCTGCAAGGCTCTGCATCACCATCATGTCTACATTGTCGCCAGACGTTGTTGAGGCTTTCTGTGTGAGAGAGACAGACAGGCAAGAGCAAAGATGGAAAAAAAAAAAAGGGTGAGTCAGTCTTAGAAACTGGGTTACACCAAACTACTCTGTAAAACACTCTGGGCCCGAGCCATGTGACGTACCACAGCCTGGGAAAACGGGCTATTTCAGGATGAACATTTACACTCGCCTATGTCAGTCTTTTCTCCTCATACACACACAAGACATTTATCATCATCTGATTCCACTCCCTGGGCTGCACTCAGAAGGTCCACAGTGCATGAAAATATGCCTGGCCACTGATCTGCTCCCTTGTCAGCAGAGCCTCTCTGTACCTTTCTTCCTTCTCCATCCATTTCTTGCTTTTTGTTTAAAATGAACGCGTTAAAAGTCTAACTTCCGGCAACACATTGAGCCAAATGTATGTCTGATGATGGGAATATTTTCATGCTTGAAAGAGAAATTTTAACTAAAAACCAGGATTTTATTGGCAGTACCACAACACATGGAAGCATCACTAAACTGATGATCTAAACTGTAAACACAAAGCTCCGACATGAATTCTAGATAGCTGAGTTTGGTGTGTTGAAAGCAATAATGTAGCGGTAGAATTAAAGAAGCTATAATTTGCATTCGCATCATCAGAGTAAAAGTCCTTTTTACCTTTTTTTTCTTACAGTTCTTCTTCCTTTTCTGTGCGTCTTAACATTGAGATTACCACATACTGGGAGACTGACCACGTTTTTACTTTTCTGGCTGTGGGAACCATGACATCCACCCAGTCTGAGAGCCCAACAAGATTAGTAAGAAAGAAAAAGCAACTAAAAAATACCGAGCAGTTATTTCCTTTGACTAAAGCTGGTTACTAAGAAACACGGGCAAACAGAGATTGATTTAATTTAATGATTACCAACCCTCTCCATTTGTTTTTGTCTTTTTCCATCTGAAAGCATTCATATCTCTTGCACATTTTGTGGTAGATGTGTTGCTGCAATAAACGCACATCAAGTGACTTGAAAGAGGACTCCTATAATCTCTTCCAGGAGCGAATTGTAACCCAGTGACCTTCCATGTTTTTCTGACGACTATTAGATAAATAATGCAACGATGAGAGAACTAAAGCATTCAGACCACAGACGCTCGCATTCTTGTCTACACGCACTTTTTTTTTTTTTTTTTACAACATACACAGATGGGAGAAATTGTTACCAAGGCAACCCTTGCTCTCAAAAACTTGTCTTCACACAGCAAAGGATGATGGGAAGGCAAAATCTAACGGTGGACACAAAATGTACCGTCCATAAACTGTATAAAGGCTGCACATCTAAATAATACAAAAGCAAGTGCACATAATTTTGTAAACTTGTCCCATTTTCAAACTGGGACTGGCTGAAAGAAAGAGACATTGATACTATCGAGCAAGGAAGCTTTCTTCGTGGCGTTTCTACACTACAGTGTGGAGACGGGAGAATGATGGAGGACGATTAAGACAGAGGCAGGACTGAAGTAGAAAAATAATGCGGACCTCTACTTGCCCCAACTGCATCATCCTCTCTCCTCTTACATTACAAAAGCTCTCATTTCCACTTGCTGGTGATATAACTAATTTATCTCTCATTCACAGAGACAGACAAGAGAGGCAGAGAGGGAGAGAGAAATCATTCACACACTGAGGGCAGTGACACAAGCTCGCATTCTCTGAGCCTTAAACCCAACAACCAGGGACAGACTGACACTTATCCACAAAAGGCACCAGACGCCCCCATCGCTCATTCACAATGCGAACAAACGTATTTTCATTTACAGTAGGTCAGACTCGACTTGCAAGCATTTGTAGTGGAATTTGTAAGTGAACTGGAACGTTTTGTGCATATTTTCAACCCCGCTGTCATGTCTTGAGCATATTTATGCCTGTCTGTCATCATCAGAGACCAGGTGTACACGAAAGGCACGATGGCTGGATTCATAGGTTTTTCATCTAAGAGTAAGGGGGGAGGGGAGGCTTATCTTTACAACATCAGCGGTGCAATGTTCTTCCTGAAAGCTCAGATGCATGTCAGTCATTTGGACTGTAAATTTTAGCTGTCTGAGGTTCAACCAGCGCCCAACAAGACAGATTTTAAGGAAATGAACTTGCTACAGTTTTGAGTAACAGTTTCTGTCTACTGGGGTGTAAATGAGCTTGAGAGGGGTTAAAAAAAAACAAAAAAAAACATCCACAGTCCCCAAAATCTTCTCACAAGTGCCACATGTTCCCAAGATGGCAACCAGGCACTAAATCTTGAAGTTTGTAGTTCACTGAAAACCAGGAATGTTATAAGGGAGACTGGAAAATTTTATAGGGGCACGCTAACAAGCACCTTTAATGCTCCCCGAAGCAAACAAAAGTCGGTGCAGGTTACAAGTACACTCTTGCTTACAGTGTAGTGGAAAGCCTCAGAGTGGAAGTAAATCTTTTAGCATACAAAACTTCCAGACTATTCTTCATCTTCCTTCCGTCACACTTAAATAGCTGATTAAAAAAAAAAAAAAATCCCACATTCCAAACTGAACAATTACAATGATTCATTAAGTCAATCAAGTCTTTTGTTTGCAAGTTTTATAAAACGGAATCATAGATCAAGAAAACAAATGAACCTTCGAGGACTAGTTAACTTCATCTGATCAAGCACTGAGCTACTACAGCGACTGCAACAGCAAGAAAGAGGTGATGATGCAATTCTGCAGCTCCAGGGTGTCAGAATGAAGAAAACCATTGCTTGAGAAACTGACTCTGACGTTAGGACCATAAAAGAGTCAACAACATAAAACAATTTACTGGCACAAGGTGAATTGTTTATGTAAGACACAATCAAAATTTGAGTTTGTATCTGACAAATTTAAATAAAGATTTGAATATCAATCCAAATCAGGGTGAATAAACTATACCAGACACACGTGTAGTTTCACAACTGCCTGATGAAATCAAATCCCTCCTCACTCTGTTCGATGTAGGAGCCCTAACTACATTTAAATATTGGATGTTTAAATGTTGGTGTGGTATTTTCAAATGTACAAAAACTTGTCTACTAGTCTTACTACCAGCACGTAATATAACCGGCTTTACTTGCCAGCTAGGCGAGTAAAGTAGGTGACTGTTGGGGCCTGTTGAGCATGTTGATCATGCAGTCCTTGGGAAAAGAAAAACAAGTGCGTCTGCCTACCACCAGACAGATAACTTTCTGTCTTTCTGTGAGTTTGTGACACAGCTTTGTAACACGGTCACTAGAGTCTCTGCAAAATGAGTCTTAAATGTTTAATGTGCTTGTTTTATTAATCTGTTAACGGCAAGAAAATTTCATTCTCAGCCTTTTTTCCCCCAAAACTGCAGTAAAGATTCAAATAAAAGATACTATAATACACTGTAAGGAAAACAAAATAAAGTTTATTCTAATCAAGAGTGAATTTGTTCATTTTCTGCTGCTTTACAGCCTGATTAATCATACTTAACAATTATTAGAAACTATACAGTCATAGTTAGCAGACACCACTGCAGCATTCTCCGCCCATGTCACTTTTAATAAACTTGCTGGCGAGGTCAAAGGTCAGCGATGAGTCGCTCCTGACTGCATGCTTCTTGTTTCAGTGGGTCAGTGGGATACAAGCAACTGTGCAAGACCAGAATCACCATCTGAATGTACTGTTGCTCAGCGTCTTCCTAATAAATGGCTGTAATAGCATAACTCTTTATAATTCATTCAGAAGCATAACCCAGCTTTTTCTGGATCTACGGCCCAAAAAATGATAAGACTGCAGACCCATGTCCTCTCTGGTATTTTTGAAGAGACATTATGATGTCGCCAAACAAACTGAATCCACTTCTGTTAAAGTTTCACATCTTTGTGTAAGACATCAAAATATACAGAATCTGGTTTTGTGTCGTCACAGCAGTGCAGAGAATATGTCAATGTTTCTTGTCTTTGCAAAAAGGGGGAAAACACACCGAGCAGTTTCTCCGCCTTGTTTCTGCTGTGTTCTCCTCACTTCTGTTCATTTATCCTCTTAGCTTCCAAACTTCTCATTTCATCTCGTCCTCAGAGCACATGCAAATTAGCCCTAAAGCTTTATACTGCTGGGAATGGCTGCTTCAGTCTTCAACGAGGAACTTACAGGTCCTCTGACATCGCCGTCCTGGAACTGTAGATGGCACTCAGCAGATTCAAAGTAAAAAAATTCAAAAGCAATGAAGCATCAACAACTGACTTTCATATTTCTTGTAATGCACAAGAAATCAAAAAGACATGTTAAAACCTCAACTAATCTTGAGTATCTTGAGACACCTCACTTCTCTGCTTGATTAAATTAGACAATCAACAGTGAGAACTAGGCTAAATTATCTTTTACAAATAATGTGGTTATGTGCTGAATGTGCGTGTTCTTACTCTTAATTCCACACGTTTTTTTTCTGACATACCTTCACACTGCATCCACATCAGCAGATGTGAGGACAGATCTGGCCACACTGCAGATGTTGTTCCTCAGTCCATAAACATATCAGCAGTCCAGAGAATTAAAGACACGCTAAGGATGGCTTTTAGAGGCTGACTAACGTAGCCAAGAGCAACACTAGTGGAGCATATGACCTAAAAACTACCGTGTAAACAGTCACAACAAGTAACTGACCCCAATAACTAGTCAACCCAAACAGATGAATCCAGAATGAAGCATATTTGTGGATTTAGGTCTTTTACACTCCCATGGTGTCACAAGTTTTATTACTTAATTCTTGCCATTCACAGCTGGAGGCATTTGATCTGCAGCATATGTGTGTGTGTTTGCGTGCATGGGTGCATCAGAATCTATGTTAGTGGTAATCTCCTCACCTCTTTTGAAAGAGATGACAGTGCATTAAATTTGTATGTTTCCATGCAACAGTTATTACAAAGATTGTGGACCAAAGAGCTAGTCATAAAGTTCACTGGATTATTCTGATCACAGCCTGTCACTCAGGTTTTTTTAAAAGATGATTTTTCAAGCTGACCTCAAGTTATATGTTAAACAATTATGAAGAAAGAGTGACCCCCACATTTCAGACACCCTTCTTCCACAGCTCTGACTGGCTTTGGCTCAGTTATCAACTAGCACACATATTCAGCACAGCATGCAATCCAAGCCTTTGATCAAACAGAAGTCAGACACATGTTGGCTGTCCACTGAGGCAGGTTTACAAGCCTCCAGAGCCTCCAGATACAACAGTAAAGCTGTTATGACAGTGTCCCTGCACAAGCAGTGGACAAACTGCATGCATGAAGACGCTGGTAAAGGATACTGCAGTCTGCGATGTGGCCAACCCTCTAATGGGCTGTCAAATAGCAGATTAAAGAGTCAGGGGGCTGCTGGAGGGAGCACGTTTACGCAGCTGACAGCCTGTTTGTCCGGCTTGCCAACCACACCCCGCGGCGACATGTGAGGGGCTGCTGCAGCATCCTCCAGCCCACAGCCTCGGTCTCATAGCTGATGTTTTAATGTCAGGCATGAACGTACAGACTTACACTGAGCCTCTCATGTTTCATCATCGCTCTCCCCTGCAGCGGCCAGGGCAAGTGAGGAAACCTCGGTAATAAACTGACGGACACCGTTATCATCATCAGGCATCGTGGCTCGTGCTTCGCCTTTGGCTAGCTGGCAGACTCGGCCAGAGGTGTCCCACTGATTCAGCATGTATAATCACATTATTGAAAGAAAAAAATCATTCACTGGGTCCAAGAGTGGCTCGACAGTTGCTGCAAGAAACCAAAAACTCCCCACAACGACAGCCAGAGATGATCAACCCCGATGGATGCCCCTCCGCTGATGAAACACGGATACCGGATGTGTGTGAAAGCAGCTAACCGCATGTCAGTCTGAAAGAAACAGTCAGAAGTTGCCGGATCAAACGAAGGTAGTAAACTTACCTGAGATAGACGACCACAACCGGTGGTCACAAGTGCCTGGCTGAGGTGAAACGTCGCTGCTTCACATCCAGGAAGGGAGGATGAACTTCGGCGAGGAAAGCTCCGTTAACGCCTTTAACGGATATTTACAACTTTTTCCCCTCTTCAACACCTGCACGCGCTTTTTCATCGGTTAACACGCCGTCTGGTAGAGGCTTTCCGTCTTTGACTACATTATCCTCGGGCTAAACAGCTCCAGCCTTCTCCTCCCCTCGCGCGCTCCACGTTATTTTCTTCCACGCCCACACACACACACACACGCACGCACGCACACGTTGGGGAGTGCTCGCGCTACGTCTTCCGTTCCCATACATTTTTCCCCGCGGTAGTAAAATGAATAAATAAACGGGTTCCTGACAGTGTCGGCGGAAGCGTGCGATTAGAAAAAATAAATAAATAAATAATATAATTAATGAATAAACGTGAGGGCGTAGCCAGCAGCGTGAAAGAAGTGCGACACCTGACTGCGTGTTCAAGGATGACACCGCGCTCGGTGAATGCGTGGACACGCAGCTGGTGCGGGAGAGACTTACGTCAGGGTGCGCGGCGGCACACAGACGGATGCCAAACACATTATTATTTTTGAAGGCTACGTGATTATTTTTGTCTTATTGCATGGGACCAGTTTTTAAATGAAAGGTTTAGACAACAAAGATGACTCTAACTCTAAATAAAAATCCCCCAATTAATTGTCCATGTGCTTCCCTCTCTGTTTATTCTCTGTGAGCAACAGATAATTGAGAAGTGCGTTCAAGTCATTAAAGAATGAGAAGGACACGAGGGTAAGTGGAGAAAAATATCAGACTGCAGTATATTGTAGAAATCAACTTCTTCATCCCCGATGTTTTTCATTTTTATCTTTAATAACGACCCATCTATCATTAAAAGGTGGGGCCCATAAATGTGAGCTGCAAATATGGCTCTCACATAAACTAGTTTAGGGCCTACAATGGAACCCTGACAATCTCCCCCTTTCTTAACCCACATTTAATTGGTCCACTTATCCATTATGGGGCCCATACAGTGGGTCCAGAGGCTTCTCATTTACAATTGAAACCTTATGGGACCCGTGACATTTGTCCATTTCAGGTCCAAACTGACATTGTACCCATGTGGACCACTTTCAGTCCAGGTGGAACCCATATGGACAAACTGGCTGGGAATTCAGTAAACATTTCTTTTTCCTTTTTTTTTCCCCTTTTTTTTGCAGTTTCTTTAATTTACGGTATTTTGTGACATATTCATTCAATGAATCTGTATGTTAATATATTTCAATATTCCTGGATCTTGTTTTGTTTTGTACCTGACATGCTATTTACATTATTTGATCATTTAACAGTGATGACAAAAACTATTTAGATTATCATTACCAGAATATTTTATAAGATCACTGCACCTGAAACATTGTGAAAACGGTTTATTCATAATAATGTATCTTTTGAAGATGATTTAGATTGGTCATCTTCATCTTTTTTCTTTTTTTTTATTTTCTTCTGTGATGAAAAGCTTAAAGTACAGCTACCATATGGCAGCTGAATTATTATTATTATTGTTATTTTTATCTTGGACAATATGTCTGTATAAATGCAAATAAAATAATCTGACAATATGAAAGTGTTGTGAGTATGACCTAGTTTCTGGGAGGATGCATTACTTACGCACAGCTGCCTGTCTCTGCCTTCACTCTGCCAGTCTCCCATTCACCGATCTACAAACACATGCTCACAGCACTCAGTAGCAGTAACATATGCAGACCATTGCTGCAAAGCACTGTGGGCTGTAAGAGTTAAAGCACGTGGTCAGGGATGGATTTCAGTGGTGTACCCTTTGTCGTCTCCCATAGTGGCATTTTAGAGGCCTTTAAGAGCTTATTTTGAGTGACATGAGACAAACAAGAAAAGGGCTTGGGTTTTGAGTATTGAGGTGCATTGCACTTACATGTCCCTGCTAAGACCAAGCAGACAAACACAGATGGAGTGATAATGTTGAAGAAAAAGATTGTGGGTGCACACAGAGAACAGTGAGGACGGGGGGAAGTGTTGGTTCTGCTTTTTTGGTGAATAATTGACTCAAGGAGCGAATGAGTGTCAGATTGTCAGTTAATTGTTTTTGCCTGAGGTATTTTTTGCCTCTCAGTTTTAGGAAATGTTTATTGGCCTTGTTTTGTTTTATGCTCTCTGTGAAAGAACAGGACGGTTCACAGGATCATGAAAAAGGAAAATTTTCTATTTTACAACAAACTAACTTCATGGTAAAACTTTTCCCGTTTCTCTCCCTCAGATAAAAGAACTATAAGGTGTTTAAGGTAATACGATTAAAGTGTTGCAGTGAGGGTACTCATAGCTCATAAGACAGCAAAATATATTTTTCTGCCAATTTCCTATAACACATTTGCAGTGATGAGGAAGATACATAAAACAACCAATTCTTTTTCTTTTTTAAAATTTCCTGCTCAGTTATAGGGAGCGTGGTGGTAGAGGAGACAGTGTTTCATTTTAATTTCACATAATCGTGTCAGATTTTCGGAAGATCCTAATAAGCTTAACATATTCATGACAGTGAGCACATTACAAGCTTTCAGAAATTGGACTTAGCATTTGAAGGGACCAAGGAATCAAATTAAGAATAAATCGTACTAACCTGCCATCTCGTTTAATGGAAACACGCAGACATACACAAACACAAAGAGACTCTGAATGAAACAGCATCCACCTTTCGGGCCATTTCTGGAGCTGCCAACCAAACTGACCTATTTTACTTAATGCAAACCCAAGTGCTCATGGTGATGTAACAGTTTCATATGAAGGTAATTAGACTTCCCAGTGGGCATGAGTCACCACTCTTAGTCTCTGAGCCTGATGTTCCATGTCCTTGCCCATAATCTTCATTCATTCTATGAATGCTTGACTTCAGTGGTCTCCAGATTTCTTTCATTTGTCGAAATTCAATAAAAGTTCATGGTGGCAAAGTAGTTAAGTATTTCATGGGCAAATGTTGTATTACACACACAAAGGCTTTGAGTGATCCACATACTATTTTAATGCTTGTACCCAGAGATATAAAAGATTTCCAACAAAGCCTCAGAACAAGATGCGTGGGTCAACATTGACAGCTGGGAGTGGTTCAGTGTGGTAGGAGCATTAGTGGAAATTGGAGGTTGCAAAGTATGATTTCACAGTTTCACAGCTCTTTTTGTAGATTTGGATAAGTCTTTAAAATATAAGTCTGTTTGTGTGAATTACATTCAGACTCAGAATCAGATTAATAATGATTCTTCCCTTTAATTTAATTGTTTTGATTTTCTGTGCCTCAGTTCCAACTGGATCACAAAAACATTGCAGATAAATAAATCAATTGGGAGCACAAGCTAGGACCATGAGAGAATAAACAACCAAGTTTTCCCCATCTAGAAGAGGTGTAGACATTCCCAGGGAGTTCAACGGGGGTTCAGACTGTTATCACAGATTTACACAAAGTGCTGGTTTATTCAAAGATTTATTAACTACACAAATAAACCGACACCTCCTGTTTAAGTCTTTGAGAAATGGATTATTCCTTTGGCCTCAATGTAAAGCGGATCACTTGGACACTGTAGGTTGGTTTGACAATTAGTTTGATAAATAAAAGAGGTGGTGGTTTGTAATTAACAAGAAAGAAATATACCCATATTTTTGAAATTTGACCAAAGTATGAGCTGATCACAATCCTTTCGGTGTTATGGCTCATTTTTGCTTCGACAAAGGCAGCAGCATTTTCACAGCAAATGTCCATCTTCACTATGGTTAATGTAAGCTTTCTCTCTCTCGTATGAGCTCCCTGGTTGCTATGGCTACTGATTATTTTTCCCGTCATCCTCCGCAGGTCTCTCCTCTTGGCAGAGGAATTGCTGAGGAAGTCCGTAGGTGGGGTCTACGTCACCAATGCAGAGACCTGTTGGACAGATAGAGAGGAGGCAAAGAGCAGGATGAGCTCCTGCTGGACTAATAATCTCTATTCTGCTGCATCGTACAGTCGATGGAGCGGATTATAATCACTGCCAGGGGGAAGGGTTACTGGAAGAAAAATAATGAACAATTTCTGTCACTTAAGTTTTGAGTAATTCTTTTCTAGTGTGATAGAAGACGGAAAACAAGCACGGCAGAGTAACAAAAACAGATTATTTCAGTTTAAGTAATCACCACATGGTAAAAGCTGCAAGCTTCGACTGTGTCCATCTCAAGCAGAGGCTGAGTGGGCCTGACGAGTCTCCAAAAGGATTTGCATAATCAAAAGATTTGGCATCATAACAATCTCATTATACCAAGTATTTGTCTTGATCTACTTTACTTAAAAAGTGATGTGGACCCGTGAGTGCACGTGTCTAAGCCTATTCAAACAGCTGATTACCTGCTATAGCAGAATGAGCTGTATTTATGGTAAATGGTTTGCATTCATGTAACACTTTTAAAGTCTTCTTGTCCTTCGAAATGCTCTTACAGTGCAAGTGCGCTTTCACAAACGCATTCATACAGCATTTTCTTTGTCCACAGTTTTTCTTTAAGTCTGTGCAGTGGCTTTTCTCTGTCATCCACAAACCCATACACCACTGAAAACATCAGGGGTAATGTGAGGTTCAAAGTCTTTCCCAAAGGAACTTTGACTGTGGAGGCCATGCATCAAACCGCCCACCCACTGCTCTACCTCCAAAGATACGCCTCCTGCCCCTAAAATGAAGGTGCACATGTGAAAAACCAAAACCAGTAAAAGGGCCCTGCTTATCCTTTAAACTGGATTGTGTTAATCTACTAATAGAGAGGTATTTACATAACTGCGTCAATGCAGCTGCAGTTAGGCAATTAAGGCCCTCATTTCCTTTGTGTGATTTCTAGTCTTGTTCCCAGACTTTGAACTTTGATCTCAGTCCTTCCCCTGAGTCCCGTTGTCTAAAATGTCCTTTAATTGTCTGTTCTCCTTCCTGTTTAACAGGGTGATCCTTTTGATTATTGTCTGACATTTAATGTTTTTCTTTTCCTAAATGTTTTCAAGATAATGTCAATTTGTTGTGAATGTTATAATGTTCAAGCTTCACTTTTTCACATTATTACTAATCTCAGTTTAGTTTTAATTCTTAAAATGAAATGTTCTATTGGATTCAAATCATAAAAGTTACATCCAGTTTTTAGTTTCTTGTTTTGCAGAAATAACAACCCTTACTTGTGTGTACAGAGATCACGCTGTGGAGTTTGGATCATGTGATTTCACATTGTTATTGGACAAACACTGAATCTGATTGTTGGTAGGTATAAGCAACTTATATTATTAATTGTCTCTCTGTGCCAGTACTCCCATTCCCATTCCCACTAAATGTCAGAATGCTACCCTTGTTGAACCCACTGGACCACTTTATTTTAATGCATAAACATGATGACTGTGCAGTCATAGATTATATTAAATTTCTAAAAACGAATGGTGGCACTTAAAGTAGATTGGTCAGATTAAATTTATTAACCCTTTGATACACCTTCGATAAAGTTACCTTAAAATCTCTTCGCACATAATGTGCACATAACAAAAACAAGCTAAAAAATGCATTTTTCAAACCAACATCAGTCCTAAATCACATATATCAAACACTGTTTTGTTTTGTTTTTTTAACGCTTAAAATGCAAAGTTTTTGTCATGATGCAACTCCATTTCACGGTCTAAATACACAATAATTGATATAGGCTACTTTCAATATATTTACAAAAATTATACCATTGGGAAGTGAATTCATCAGAACACAAACCTAAAACCTCAGATGAAGTGGAGAAATAAAAAGATGCACACTTTATAATTTTTATTAGAGCATGATCAAAAACAGTGATTTAAGCAGAAACCTATATGCACATTTTTGGGCGGTGGGTCTTTAACGTGAGAATTTTAGTCCACGTCGTTTACAAAAGTCTAAAAAAAAAGATTTTGAAAAAAAATTAAGAAGACTGATGGATGATAAATACACAACGTTGCTTATATCATCAATAATTTACATGGGAAAAAAAGGATAAAATATGCAATAGCCTAGATTAAACGCCAGAAACAGACAAATGCGCTTGGATGCATCAAAGGATTCAATTATATATGCGCATTTTTTGTTTGTTTGTTTCAATATGTTTTTAGATTTATGATTATTCTCTTTAACATTTGTGAAGATAAAAATGTTGTGTACTGCCATCTCCTGCTGGAAAATTGATACTACGCTTTTACAGACAAAATAAGAGATAGAAAATGATTAAATAAATCAAAGCATTTGAAAGAATCTTTGAACTTGAAGTTATATCATTTTAACTAGGTGTAATGTACCAAATGACCTTAAAAAAAACAGCTTTTATGCAGACACATGAAATCTCTCGACACTTGATTATTCTCGACTACAAAGTGATTATTTAAGCTTCCTGTCACTGCAACCAATCATATTTAGTTAAGAAAAATGAGTCACTAGTGTCGTCCAATAAAAAACACGCACAATGAAAAAGTGGGCGTGGTTATTGATTGGAGCAGTTGACTGGTTTTTGTGTGTTTGGAGTTTGACCGCACGGAGACCATAGCAGAGGACAGGACAACCTGATTTTATACAATTGAATAATGACTTGGGACACTAAATGACGAAGACTCCGAGACATTTCTGAGAGTCATTTCATTTGGGGAATATAAAAAAAACATAAAGCGGTGCTTTCTTTCGCGTTACAGGTGAGCGGTTAGATATGAATGTTAGCATTTGCTACGGCATCGCCGCTAACAGTACCTCCTCTAACTAACATCCTGCTGGAAGGCAGTCACATACATATTACATTGTTATATCGTTTGGAAAATAAGCATCACACGTAAATTACAAGCCCATTCTGCCTGTAAGTGTTATCGGAGCCCGGTGTTGATGCCCAGCAGGGGTTTCCCACAAATGCAACAGGACACTTCCAGGAAAGATGTCACCTTCCCTTTCCAGCTGCATAGGACTCTCTTGGTGGTCTCCAAAATAGGCTGTAGCTGACATGACGGGTGGTGCTGAGAAAAGCTTCGAAACGGATAAGCAAAGCTAAATATTTAAAGGGGAGAGAGTGTAGAAATAATTCAGATTGAGGAAAGGACTAGAGCAGTGCAGACCTAAGATGAAAGTTAACAACTGTTTTCTTCTCAGAGCCCTGCTGTAACGTGATTTACTCAATTCTTTGGAGTGTGCTTCGTAGAGTAAAAAGACAACAGAATTTGGTCACTGCATGTAACATTTATGTGATCACCTTTGGGGTACACTCCTTAGATATCTTCAGTGTAAAAGACAAGTGAAATTGCTGTTTGAAAACATGTGTTTCAATGCACGGTGTTGGTGTCCAGCTAGTTAACTCTGCTGTTTCAACCTAAACTGATTGTTTGATGTCTTTTCAGCCATGGAACCTTCACCTAATGGCGACGCATCCACCCCAAAACTCAGTCCTTCCTTTCGAACCAACATGAGGCCAAGTCCCTCCTCCATCAACCCATCTGCTACCACGTCAACCCCAGACTTTCATAAACCTAAACTCACCATGCCAACACCTCCAACAACACCTTCATCTTCTCCCTCCACCACCTCTCCTCAGACGTCTCCACGTCTTCTTTCCCGTCCTTCCTCCCTGTCCACACCAACATCCTCGCCTGTCCACCAGCCAATCAGGAGCTTCTCTCAGACGGGCAGATCTCAGCTCAACGCGGCCTCCACAGGGAGCCTCGTAACTGGGTCTTCAGCTCCTGGAGCTGGTGCCACAGTGCCACAACCAACTCCCACTCCTGCCACACCTGAACCAGGTGAGAATCAAACTCCGACCTTTGACCTAAAAGAAAAGTCAGACTGCAATGTTATTCTGCATTGTCTCCATGACAACTGGAGGCATTTCCCACATCATGTAAAGCAGCCTCTCCCATTTTGCTGACATGCGTGGAAAGAAAAAAATTTCACTTCCATGTCTTTGATTATTTATTTATTTATATATTTTTTCAGCTGACCAAATATAGCCTGTAGACTTCACACCACTGGATGTCCCTTATCTGTATTGGAAAAAAAATGTTTGAGTCTGTCAGATGTCTTTCCAGTGATATCAGGACATGTAAATATTGAGTATTACTGGAAAGTACGAAATCTGACACCAGGCATTTCATTAGGTCCACAGTTTCCATTGCTACGTTGCTGGTCCTCCGGAAAATAAATTTCCTGCAGTATGTGTCCAGAAGTATCAAATATATCAGTTATAATTACAATAAAAGTGTAGAGGAGGATTGGATTCTCTGCCAGTGAGTTACATGAGAGAAACCAGCAGCTGCTGTTGACGGCGCTAAACAAACACTTATTTTAGGGCTCAGGCAGAAGGTTGAAGTATGAGCAGCCCACCAGCAGCATTGCCAGGTCTCTGATGCAAGTCATTGGATATCATTCGTATTTTCTTTGGCTCCCTTAGGCACAGGCAACCTGCCACTTCACTCATCGTTATCACTTACCATTAGTGATTTGAATCTTGGACAAAGAGTCTCCACGTTCTTCATTTGTGCTGAGCACAACTAATGTGACACCTCACTTTTACTTTAGAAGAGTAAGGTGTGTTTTTTTTTTTTTTTATATGAGCTCAATCTTTTCTGGGGATCTGGGATTTGAGGGAAGCAGAAGTCATTAGCCTTAAAGAGGAGAATCATTAAAGCATATTAGGCTTAATAACACCAAAGCTGCTTCTGGAAGGATACGATTCATGCTGTGACACTAGTTCTTGACGATGTCTGTCCTTACTGGCTTCAGTTTGCTTATTTTTGTTTCTCTGAACCAACTGTGCTGATATGTTAAAGGCAAGAACAACAAGAAGAAAAAAGTTACAAGTTATTAGAACAAAATTAGTCAAAAAAGAACAACACATTTGCATAATAGACTCATGGTTTTAAATCATTTTTACAAATAGGTATTTAGCAGATCACTGTTTTGTTTTTGTTTTTTTAATCAAGTGTCACAAAACCATTAAAATCTACTTGCCAGTGCTTAGAACAGGATTTTCTGTTTCAGAGGAGCCAGAGGATGAGAGCAGTTTGGAAGATTTGGAAGCAAAAGCAAAGTCAGGTGATGCAAAAGCACAAACAAAGGTCAGTGGCAATGGACACATGGCTAATTTTGTTGACTGTGACTCAAGGACATGTCAGTGAGCCTCAGCAGTGCTTGTCTGGCAAATTAACTTTTTTTTCCTTTTTTTTTTTTTTTGCATGCCTGTCCAGATGGGTCGTTACTTCCTGGCCCTGGCAGAAGAAAGCAATGAGGAATTGAACAACTGCACAGCAGTCACTTGGCTGGTCCAGGCTGCTAAACAGGGCCGCAAGGATGCTGTCAGACTTCTGCAGCAGTGCTTAGCATCCAGGAAAGGTCATAGTAAACATTTAACCTTGAGTGATGTTAACCATTGATTATGAGTCTTCTGGGGCTTCACTTTTATCTTTGTATGACCTTCAGGCATCACGTTGGAGAACTTTGAGGAGGTGAAGAAGCTGTGCACAGAGACACGTTTTGACAGAGGTGTCAGGAAGGCAGCTCTGCTCATGTACTGGAAGTTAAACCCAGAAAAGAAGAAGTCTGTGGCTATTTCTGAGTTGTTAGAGAATGTTGAACATGTCCACTCGGAGCCAGGTACAATAGACAAACATATGTATTCCAGCTCTTATTGTAATCATACACGGTAGATTAAACCATGTACTGTCTTCCATCCACAGGGAAACCTGTGTCCTCTGGTCCACCCAACAGCTCTACTAAGAAGCAAAGGCGAGTCCTGGAGACGATGGTGTCCAATGAAGGTATGTGCAGCCTGAAACAAGGCTGTTAATAATCTATATGAGTGGTAATGCCCCACTTAAATCTCTCTCAAAAAAAGCTGCAGCGAGATAAAAGTTTCCTCTGTACCGCCTTGCAGCTAGTTCCCATGTGGGTCTTGACGATTTTGTTGAGATGACGAAGAGGTACGCTCAGGGAATTGCACCGTCACCATTCATGGCTGCTGCAGCAGATGATGATGACGATGATGATGAAGTTGTAGTGAAGAATCCAGATGAACTACCTCTGCATCAGAAGGTGGGGAATTTCTTTGTAGTTAATTTCCTGTCAAATCGACCTCTTGTCTACTTATTTTCATGCTTTAAAGTCAAGTTAATCTCTGAGGTACATATATACATGTTTATATATATAATATATATGTATACATATACATATATCACTTTTCTAATTGACGAATAATTTAAGCAATCTTTATACAATGTTTAAACAAAATAAATGTCTACGGTTTGTATATAATACCAAATTACGACACTGGCAAGCCAAGACCCATTTACATCATGCAGTCTAGAAGTTACAAAGTTAAAGAGACCTTAGAACAAGCGCTTGGTAACTGTAGGGAGGAATTTTAGTTTTAGTCTGTTATATTTGATAAATGATTGACCTGTGGAGACGATGCTGATGAGCCGTTGCAGGAGAAATAATAACGTTAGTTGTTCTTATTCAGCTGCTCATGTTTCTTCTGTTTTCCTCAGCTGCTGAAGTTTCCTCTGTACACCTTGCTGGAGATTAAAGAGCATCTCATCGACTGGGCATCACGAGCTGGCATGCAGTGGCTCAGCGCCCTCATTCCCACCCACCACGTCAACGCACTTATCTTCTTCTTTATCATCTCCAACCTCACGATTGAGTTCTTCCTGTTCCTGATCCCTCTGCTGGTTTTCTACCTCTCCTTCTTTTCTATGGTCATCTGCACACTCCGTGTATTTCAGGTTGGTGATGACTTACATGATTCTCCTTTTTTGTATTTTTTGCTTAGGTCTGTACAAAGGATGTACATTCTTAGGGAGCAGACAGAAATTTAAGAATTAAATACTTTTTCTCGGCAGAATTCAAAGGCGTGGGAGAACTTTCGGGCTCTCACAGACCTACTTGCGCACTTTGAACCTGGTATTGATCTCGAGCAGGCTGAGACAAACTTTGGATGGACACACTTGGAACCCTACTTGTAAGTTTAACTATGTTTAATTCAATTCATTTAATTCATGTGACTTTTTTGGGTTGACTCGAGTCATTTTTTTCCTTTTTCTTCTTTTTTTCCCCCCGCAAATTCAAAGGGGACATTATATGATCCTTCCCTTGAAGCATGTATTTAAAGGTCTAGAGTGACTGCCAACTCAAACTCTCTCAACCTTGTGACTTTGTCCAGGAAAATGTTAATTCACTGAGCCCTTCAGATTTGAAGGTTACTGTGACACTAGAGACCCAGATCAGAGTTATCCAGTGTCCTTTTATTGTCATTCAACTTCACATCAGTCTGGATGGATAGCTCAAAGCTGTCCTCCGATCTCAGAAAAAGACATGCTCTGCACAAGAGGGGGATGGAAAAGAGTTGATCTAAGATTAGATGCTATGAACAGAGGTTTAAATATATGATATGACACTGATGTTTCAGTAATTTGTGCAAGCTTGTGAAAAAAAGAAAATAATATGCCTCCTTTAGTTTGGAGTTTTGTGTCGATTCTTTTGACTTTAAATTAATGTGCACTTATTTAATGTATGAAAAAAAGTATAAATGTGCCATATTATTCTAAGAAGAAGTAAAGCCCAGAAAAGAGACTGACTAAAATAAAGATGAAAAAATCGTTATCTGAAGAAGAATAAGTACACCCGGTCTGTCTTCTCAGGTACTTCCTGCTTTCTGTGGTCTTCGTGGTTTTCTCCTTCCCTGTGGCTGATAAATCCTGGATTCCCTGCTCAGAGCTGGCGACCATCGCTCTCTTCTTCACCATCACAGCCTTCCTCAGCCTCCACGCCTCGGCTCAGCTCTTTGCTCGTAAAGCCCTCCTAACCGAGGTCTTCTGTGGAGCGTGCTCACTCACTCAGCTCCTGCCAGGCTCCTTGTGGTTCCTCAGGATGTTTGGGATGACTTTCATCACGGTGCCTCTTGGAGATGTTGTGGCGTTAAACGTAGGGATGCCATGTCTACTGTATGCACACCTTTTCTATCTCCTCTTCCGTATGGCACAGCTGAGAGGCTTTAAAGGAACCTACCTGTGCCTGGTGCCTTACCTGGTTTGCTTCACCTGGTGCGAGCTTTGCTTGGTGTTCCTCAATAATGCCACAGCCATAGGACTCATCCGGACCTGTGTGGGCTACTTCCTCTTCCTGTTTGCCCTCCCTGTACTCTCACTGGGCCTGGCTGCAATGCTCATGATCCAGTTGCTGCAGTGGTTCCTGACCCTGGAGCTAACCAAGATGGTGGTCACTTTGACGGTTTGCTTTGTACCAGTAGTGCTGAGACTCTGGACTCGATTCAGCCTCAACCCCATTGTGGTTTTTCGGTCTTTGTCACGGAGCAGCATTGTCAAGCTTATCCTGGTGTGGCTCAGCGCGGTGGTGCTCTTCTGTTGGATGTACGTCTACAGGTCAGAAGGCATGAAGGTGTATAACTCAACCTTGACCTGGCCTGAATACAGCAACCTCTGTGGCCCTCTGGCCTGGAAAGAGTCCAACATGGCCCAAACTCAGATTCTCTGCTCCCACCTTGAAGGACACCGTGTCACCTGGACAGGACGCTTCAAATACGTCCGCGTGACTGACATCGAGAATGGGCCGCAGTCAGTTATCAACCTGCTACCTGTAGTTGTAGGGAACTGGATGCGGTGCCTGTACGGTGAACCTTATCCTCAGTGTAATGAAGGGAGAAACGCCACTGCTGAGTCCCAGCCACTTCCTGCTCCTGCTCCTCCTCTGCAGGACCCGCTCTGTAAACTTAAAAAACTGGCCAAGCACGAATGCCACGTCAAGCGGTTTGACCGATACAAGTTTGAGGTCACACTGGGCATGCCGCTGGAGAGGAAGGCCAAGAACGGCACAATCATAGAGGACGAAGACGCGACGAAGGACATAGTTTTGCGAGCAAGTAATGAGTTCAAATCCATGCTCTTACACTTAAACACTGGCAGCTTGGTGGAGTTCAGCACCATACTGGAAGGACGTTTAGGCTCCAAATGGCCCGTGTTTGAAATGAAAGCCATTCACTGCCTGTCATGTGGCGACGACCGCGTTCCCAGCCGCAAGCAATACAAGATCGAACATGACTGGAGGCGCACAGCTCAAAATGCTCTTCAATTTGGTTTTGACTTCTTCTTTAGTCCCTTCCTGACCATTCAGCTAGAGCAGCACATAGAAACAGAACCAGTAACTGAAACCACAATGGTGGAGGACGTGTAGACTCTGCTCTGCCAAAGAAAAGGTGCCTCTAAGCAATAGCACGCTGATTGTTCAACACTATCCTGAACTGACTAGATGAGTAAACAGGTCCTCAGGCTTTTCTTATATCTGCCATGTTTGTGTTTTTATAGCTTTTGAGCCAAAATGTACGTATGTGATAAATAGAATGCGTAAATCAAAAACATTAATGGGAGTTTTACTAACACTATGTTAAAAAATATATTTCTCCTGCTATCAGCCGTAGCTGGATGTGTTCTCTGTTAGTGAAATCAGTTTTATATGCTGCTTCACACAAAAACTACTTATGTTGGTCACTACACACTTTATGGATAAAAATCATCAGTATTAAGATTCTACTTTTTTTGAAGGAAAAGTTGCTTTTCTTTAAACAGAATTCATAAGTAAAAATTTCCCTTTGCTGTGGACTTAAAATGATTTACCTTTAAACCGTGTATCCTCACAATCGTTGTTGAAGTGGTTAGTTTGAAGTGCCTTAAAATGCTACCTGAGTTTATAGATAAATTGTGAGGTAATGGTCTAAATCTCTAATTCTTAAAACCGTTCTTTGCATTTATGACTGAACTGAGTGAGTTTATCTGTTCTCTTATCTCTTTGCTCCCTCTCTCCTCTGCTCTTTGTTTCCATCTCTGCTGTGCAGAGCTTTAAAATGCTGAACCCAAGTGTTGATGTGCTGTAATTTGGGTTGACACTACTGTTTTCTATAATGTGACCTATAAATATGATGAAGCCTTGACTTTTTGCTGTTTTTGTTCAGCGTGAAACGTATTTTATGAATCTTGAACATGAGATTGAAGCTTGACTGTTCGCATGTTGTAAGTGTGAAGTTACGCAGTGATGGCTGCTTCAGCGTCAGGCTGGGTCACTGTTGGGAGTCATTGTTTAAAAATAAAAGTTAGAAAATGCTGTGAGAAGAGAACAAATATGTGATTGATCGTGTAAAGAAAGGAGGGGAAAAAATTAAAGTGAAGTTCAAAATGAAAAAGCCTTGGTGGTAGAAAATGTGACTCATAGAGCAAACATGCAAGTCAAATGCAAATTATCGTGTTTTCTCTCGAGTTCACGGCCAGCAGAGCAGACGACATGATGGTGTCTGTCCGTTAGCCCAACAGAGACAAACGAGACAAGCAGCCATGAATCCTGAAGTCATGAACAATCAACTAAGAAGCTCCGCTCGACCTAACTGGAGTGTTTTGGACTGAGGGAGGAAACCCAGACGGATACAAGATGAACGCACAAACTTTACACTGAAAGAACTCAGCTGGGTCCATGGTAGAAGAGACAGGGCTTATCACGTGCACGATGAGTATTTCAGGAAAACTGATATTACCAGGGAAAATGCCCGTGCAGGCTGTGCATTTGTTCATCTCTGTCGGTAATGTGTTCATAAAGACACTTGGTGGCGCTTGAAACTGCACAAATGGAACCAGAGAAGAAGAACAGTAGCCAACAATACTGGCAGCTGCAATAAAAGTCACAACTGCATCCTCATTGGATGCAATTTCATTGAATTATTTATTCAGAAAAAAAGCATATTAACTTTATTTATAACCGTTCATTTGACAATCATGTTAAAATATATTAAGAAAAAAATGTGATTTAACATTAGTTTGTTAAGGATGTGGTGTACAACTTACAGATGTTCCAAAAGAAATTTAAAAAAAAAGAAGCTATTTTTATTACATGACGGTAATCAATGAAGAAGGCTGAAGAGATGAAAGCATCTCTTTGTTGTAGCTTTGGAGGCAATCGATACAGACAAATTATTGAGTCTGCAAGTTGATAAAAAACAAAACCTCACACGTTAGAAACAGCTGATATATGCAGACACAACTGAGGCCCCTTTATTATTGTTTTTTTTTGTTTGTTTCTTTTTACTTGTAGAGTACAACATATACCAGAAACATTCCCCATTTTCTCGGTTCTCAGTTTGAGTGAGTAGAACCTGATAAGTGGACAGTTTCATTCAAAATGGACGTGTACGTGTATAAACCGAACACGGGTAAACATGCTTCGGTGCCCGAGGACACAAAATAAAGTTTTGAGGGCTGGCCATCTACAGTTACTCGTGCTGCGAGGAGCCCTGGGGCCCCTGAAGCCTTTGTACAGCTGGCTCTAGAGGGTTAAAAAGGCAGCCAAGTCAGTCAGTTTTTAAATACTTAGGCTAAATCTGTTTGACATGCAGCATCTTTTTGATTGATTGTTAAACGTAGTTAACCTTTTTTTTTTTCCCTCCATGATCTGAGTTTAACACATCTTATGCTAAAGCAGCACACAAACACAGCCCAGGACCAGAAGCAAACGATGGAGGAGTATGGGCCCGTTTCAGCAGAGTAAACATTCGTCACTGAAACGCACTGTGTTTGCAAATTTGACCGCAAATCCTTACGCTGTAATAATCCACAAACCCATGAACTTCTGCTTATACCTGCAGGTCTGCGTTAACCGTTAAAGCTCACCGAGGACACCCCGGGCGTCCGTCAACTCTCCTGAATCAGTGAGGCGTCTGGTGCACTTGGGTTAAGAAGAGGATCACAAGTTTATCCTTGTACATCACACATATTTCACGTCGCCATCGTCATTATAATCACCATCGTCGACATCATTTAACGAGAAGTTACAAAAAAAAAACAGCATCTGACGTGAAATCAAAGAAACAAGTTATATAAATGCCCCATTTCTCATCAGTGCTGCTAGTAGACAAACCGCAAAGGGTTTTTGTAACACAAAACAGTGGGCAAGGGATAAGAATAGGCTTTGTTCAAGTGCACAAATATAGAGGAGAGGAGAGGAGGTGAGGAAAGCAAAAGAGCTTGTGGAGTTAAAGAAAAAGAGGAAAAAAAAAGTCTCTCTGGTCTGGGGAGGTCTGATCCTCCTCAGAAGCTGAGCTGTAGCAATCAACGCACCATCAAACACAATCCACAGGTGAACAGTTAAGAAATCCACAGTTACACAGTCCATAATCCACCATGTAATCTTGCCAGTTCCCTTTCTAGCCCTGTCTAGGTCCTTTCAGTTCTGGGAGGCTGAGGAGGAGGTGAAGGAACAGATGTGTGCATGTATTCTCATAGTGTGTGTGTTAGGCATCTTCGTGGGTGGTTGAGGGATTGCATGTATGCCTGATAATAATGTACATTCTAGCATAGTTGTGTGTTTGTGTGTAAACTCGTTAGAATCCTCCGCTGACATCTGGCCGTTAATGCATCTCAGAGTTGAGTTTGTCCTGGAAGATGTACAGGTTGTTGGTGGCAGCGATGGCAATGATGTTCTCACTCGGGTGCCAGGCCGTGTGGAGGATCTTCTTGGTGAAGTCCAGGCTGTCCACGCTGATGTCATCTTTCCGGCGCTTTCCCCCGGCGGCACAGACCCTCCGCGGCTTCAGGACAGCTCTGGGTTTACTGCTCTCCCTCGATGCCTCCAGAGTCACATCGCGTTTGGTGTTGCGGTCGAACATGCGGAAGAAGTTGTTGTAGGCGCCTGTCATGATGACGCTGGGCAGAACAAAAGAGGAGATCTGGTCACTTTGGTCTTAAAAGTTTTATTCACATCAGTCTCAACTTTAAATACAGTCCAGGATAAAATGACAAACACAAGTGTGGATAAGCTGCAGTCTTAGATTTAAACAACCCTTGTTTTCCTCTCTCTTAGAGATGTAAAGATACTTTAATCCATGCCCGCGTTTTAAGATAATCTCGAAGAGGTTAAAGAAACAACATCAGCGTTTAAGAAGCACTAAAAAAACATTTAGGACTTTTGGGTTGATATACTACTATGTTTCTAGCTGAGCACATGAAGCAGCAGCATGTAACATTTAAACTACACTGCTTTGTCCTGACAGCCCCAATAAAGGATTCACATTATTTAATGGTTTACAAACCCAGTCAGGTTTTTCTACGAATCTGATCTTCAAAAGGATTCAACCACTCTTTCCCTTCAAGGTCATACACACAATTCTGCTCATGTTGAGTGGGAAGAGTCAGCGCACAGCTATTTTCAGGCTTGTTTGGCTTCTGTACCTGCATGATAACACCATACTTGGCCTCTGCGACTTCAGAACTGTTAGCTTTACCTTACATGTCATGGAGCACTACCAGTATTTAGGGGTGCACCTCAAAAACTGGTGAAGGGAAACTTCAAGCGATCATTCCTGCACAACATCTCAGCTGAGGCCCAGCAGAATAAACCTTTGCTCTCCACCGCTATAAATATTATACTATTAATGTGTCAAGAGTAGCATCATCACACCACTACCTGTGTATACTGTTACCTATACCTGTTTCTCAGTGCCAACCTTTACTTCACCTGATTACTTATTTATATTGTAAATCTTTTTGTAATTGCACTGGTTGCTATTATTGTTATCTCTTGCTGCTATGACAAAAATGATTTCCTTCATGGGATTAATAAAGAATATACCTAAAATGTTTATCTATCTAGGAGAAAAGGTGTTTTAACTCCAAGCCCATTCAACAGTATAGTTTTCTACACGCATCTCTCCTCCTGTTCTCCCAGTCCCAGTTGCAGAAACACATCCCCATCATCATCGTCAACTATTCAGAAATCTTTCCAAAACGATCCACCATAAAAACCCAACTGGCTGAGAGCTGCACAAACGGCTTCCCTTTCGAGAAGTTCTTTCCGGCTCTACAAAAGGATCTTGAATATATTATTAATAACAGCAATCAGGCTATATGTCTGACATATCTTGCCTCAGAGGAAGCTCGCACCAGAGCTCAGCTTTGTCTACAGATCTGTGAAATCAGATATTTCAGCCTTTTCATTTCAGTACACATAAATATCTCGCTTCGTCACTGTGAAAAGAAAAATGAAAAAAAAGAAAGCAGTTTTGTTGCATGCAAAATGGTCTGCAAAATCCTTCAGTACACCACAGAGTGACCTGTTCTCCGTGTCTTTTGGTGACATTCAGATTTGTTTTTTTGAAGAGAAAAAAAAAAAAAGCAAAGAGACAAACACATGACATCAGGTACCTGTCTGAGCCGTTCCAGGCACACTCAAACTTGTCAAAGATGCAGTCGTTCTCATACAGGGAGCATAACTTGCTCCGGAGGTAATCATGAACCTGAAAGAATACAAACACACACATATATATGATAAAATGAGTCACACACACACACACACACAGTTTTACTTCCAGGTAAAGCGCTCATTGTTCTATAATGTGGCTAAAAATGGATGCTGAAACAAAAACCTCCCTGACCGCAGCATCATCAAGAAAGAAGACAAGCCCACGGCAGCACCAGGGCCAGCAGTACATTTTAATCCAAGGTATCTTTCTATTACATTAAATCCATTAACATCCAGTCCTCTATCATCACCCCCTCCAATGTGGTAATAACAGAGCTACAAACACACACTCACGTTCACTGGCGACAAACTCCTTTGCTTGTGCTTCATACGACCTGCCTGTGTCAGCGCTGTGTCAGTTAAGTGATGCAAGGGCTTGAAACCTACACCTCGCAGCTCTGCGTCGAGCCCCCACCTCTCCCTCTCTGCATAAAGTCAGCAGTCAACAGCCGCCTTTCAATCAATAAACGGTCAAGCTGAGGTCGTCTCACGATTATACATCGAGCCCCAGGACATTTTTTGTTTTTCCCTTATGGGTCTTTCTAGACAGAGTGAAGAGACACTGTCAGCGAGAGAGGAAAAATACAGTCTTTTTATAATTATTATTATTATTTTTAAAGTCTGCACGGGCCTTGATTTACAGTACCCCTCTGAACTGATGCAGAATCCTCATGGTCCAGGAGGAATAAGAGTATAAATTTAGGAAGACGTGCAGCTTAGCCCTGAAATATTTCTTTCCATCATTTTATTGCAGTTCAATCAATCCACCTGCTAACGGTGGTGAGACAGTTATGTGAGCCGAGTGGAATGAAATGCGTCTTTTGGTCTTAAAACAGAACCTGATGCTGTACGTAAGGACAGTCCCATTATGAAAGGCACATTTTCTGAGACTTTGCATTAGATAAACGTTTCTTGGACGCAGCAGGTTGGTTTTCAGCAGCTGTGGCTCAGACCTGCTTCACATTTAGGTGGACTATGCACATGTCTACGTGTATATTCCTGTCAGAGCAGCGGCGACTTCTGCAAGTCTGAAATAGTCGCTTTTTTGCATGAAGTCGCTGTTGTCGAGACACGTGATCAATGACACACTGTAAAAACTGATTTCTAAGAAATACTTGTTTCAAGAAAAATGATCTTACATTGAAGGAATACATCTCACTTTAAGAAGCATTTTTTTCTTACCCGATTGGCAGATTTTTGGTTTTTGCTTAATATAAGACATTTTTGACTAGACTTAAGAACACTGTAATCCTACATTCCTAAATCTAGTCAAAATGTCTTATATCAAGGAAAGCCAAAAATGCCAATGGGGTAAGAAATAAAATGATTGGCTAGAATTCTTAAAGTGAGATGTATACTTTCAATATAAGACCATTTTTCTTGAAACACGTATTTTTGTTTTACTTTCTTAGAAATCAGTTTTTGCAGTGCACCGATCAACATACGCGTCACCCTTTTGAGTTCAAACGTGCGTCACCGTTAAGTGCAGGGTGGGGGGGCTTACCCCCCTCAATTCTGTTCATCTGGATCCAAGCCAGTTCTTCTGACAACAGAGGTTGTTGTTTTGACTGGAACTGTCTCAGGTCATGGAAATCATTTTTGAAGCTGTGAAAACTTTGATGGTGTCAGAACTCACGAGATCTGAGTCTAATAAATGTAGAATATGACAGGTCTTCGTTTTCCAGTCTTATTCTTTCATCTTTTTCTCAGAGCGTGGTTTTAGTTCCAGTCATAGTGAAGAATACGTTTTAGACTTCAGACAAGATTTTATTTCTTGTTTCTATCTGGAAAAAGAAAAGTAATCAGTGAGCAATGAAGTTCTTTTTAATATGCAACTTATTCTCAAGTTTTGTTTTTTTAAGGTGGTAATGGGATAAAAAATCATAAGAGTTGCAAATCAATCTATAATGCTCATCCAACTTTAATATAATATTTAGGATGATTTTTGTCATGTTGGCATGAAACCATAAATTCCATACCAATATGAAAGAAAGCACAGAAGGAATACAACAACATAAAAGTCTCTATTTTGTTGCCATCAGATGTTTATTGTTGCTAGAAAACTATTTTCACCCGTACTGCCACTCTGTGGCACAATAAACATTGACTTACTGCTTTAAGCTAAATTGAGTGTCGTTAATTGTAACTTCAGGCCGAAGATTAATTCATACCATCATAGGTAGTTTGAAATTATTTGCATGCCACCCTTCTCTGTAGTCATCTCATTAATTCCCTGACATCCTTTCCTCCTCTCTTCACACCTTCCTCGCTCAGCCTGTCCAACCCACACCCCTCGTTCTACCTCTTTCCCCCTCTTCCTCCCTCTCTGTGCTGCATTGCAGATCTAGGTGGCAGCCGCTGGGTAAGGTATCCCTCCTTCCGCTTTACTTTATGAGTGGAGGCTCAGCAACCTATAAATAGCCCCAGCGTGTCTTAGCCTCCCACTGCTGGCTGCCTCGGGCCCTCACATGTCAGGCAGACACATCCACAAACACACATGCTCACCTACACGCCTGCGGCAGCAACACTGACTGCACAAAGAAGTGAAAAGGTTGGTAAACACGTCTATTACCCATAAATGAATAAACAGAAGTATGTGTGGCCTGTTGTATACACTCTAAGGTCACAGACAGACAAGTAGTTCAGGAAAACAGGCTATTTTCTCATCTTAGTACTTCATAAGTGTACATTTGCAGCTGTATATCAAGCCCCTGTAGTCCTTGTCCCTCACAGCTTTTTAATTTACACTTATTTGCTGAAACCTGTACACAGTAATGCTTAATATTTTAGTTCAAATGTATGAACTTGAGCGCAGTAAGGGTCTGGTTGGTGACAAATACAGTTTTGAAAGTTTGTCAGACAGTCTTCATCATTTATTTCTGTAACTCAGATTCTCCAGATATCCTCCTTCCTTAGAGCTACAGTTACTAACACAGCAGGACGGAGAACAAGCAGAATTGCAATCAGAATAACACAAACACGCCAGGATTCAGCGTTTGAAGTCCAGAAATGAACTATGTTGCGCATGCAAATTGTTTTTGGTTTGTCAAAATGTCTCATCACCGCAGGTAAATCTGTAACCTTTACCAAAGTAAACAGAGAACTGCAGTTTGTACAATTCCCTGCTTCTGGAAACTATCCGAGTACTTCCAGTGGTTTTTTTTCATCGTTTTGGAGGACAAAATGTGGTAAAGCTATGAGAATAAAAGGTATGTATTAAATTAAATGCAGCATACAGACTTCTCTTGTAGAAAAGAAATGTGTTCCTAGTAGCAAAGTATGGAGAAACTTTTTTTTTTCAGTGTTTCCCTTCATATACAGCATCTGTCCTCTGTTCAGTCAGTCACACACCTGGTACGTCTCCAGGGGCTTGCTCTCCATGTTGAGGTCCCACACTTTGGCAGTCAGGTAGTCTCTGGTGAGTAGGTAGCGACCGCTGTGACTGAACTTCACATCCGACACAGAGGAGATGATTTCGGAGAAAAAGGAGCGAGCGCTGGGGTCTTCAGGCTCCTCGAATACTGCAGAAGGAGGGTGAGTGCAGTTAAGCCAAATATTGAGCAGAAGCTGCGCGGTCACATGAGGACGGTCTTTATTTCAACAACAGCGATAAAGGGACGTCTCCTGTGTGTCTTTGTGATGACTGTCATCTGTACGCAGAGAGACCAGTCCAGAGAGCTTCTTTATGCACAGAGAGATTAATTAAAATTCATCTGAAAAAAATAAAAATAAAACACAATGAAAAAACAAAAAGTGGAAGCTTTTTAAGCACAGTTCGCGCTGGAGCGCCGCACCAGTGACTCATGGGTAGAGCTGCAAATCAAATGGAAAACATTTCAACAAGAAAAAGAGGGTGGAAAAAGAAAAGAAAAGAAAAGAATGGATGGATACAATGGGTCTTAAATTAGAGAATAAATGTACCATGAATTGATTTCTTGCCCCTTAGGAGGGAGAGATTTATGGAACAAGCAGCCCTGTTCTATATTAATGAACAAAAACAAAGCTGAGGTAGAAAGAAGAATTGAACAAAGAGTAAACATGCTGAAAGGAGATACTGAATATTCTTTTAGAGCGAGAGGAAATCTTACACTTTACATCTGAGATGACTAACCCTATAAAAAAATAGCTCAGTGGGGTGTAAGCTGCACGCACTTCTCCCAGATACAAAACTACACAGCAACAAAGCAAATTAATGTCAGCCCAGCAGGTGGGTGATTTTCATGCAGGCACGTCAAAGAAAGACGTTTGTGTGGCTGAAAGCGGAGACAGTGGAGCTTTAAATCCTAACAAGCTCTCATGCTGAACCGGTAAAATGTTTCCACGTTATGATTAGCCCCACACGTTTCAACAGCGAAGAACAAATGTGGCCAGTGGAAAAAGTTGCTTTGCAAATTTCATTTTCTTCTGTTTCTTATCAGGACGACTAAAAAGTGTGGAAACTGTCAGCATTCAAACGTTGAGACTATTGATGCTGATCTGGATCTTTCTATTCTGCTCTGCTTTTACAGGTATTTGGTATCAAAGCAGCTGAAATACCAGTTTGATAATGGTGCTAAAGGTCACCAAAAAGTCTTACGATTAGAGCTGAAGGGGCATTAATGTGCGTTGCAAATGTCACTGCACCTCCTGCAAGAGTACAGATCAAGGAGTACCAAAGTTATCAGGATTCATCTCATTGGAAAGATAAATGCTGCAGTTGTGTAGATTTCTTCTTAGACTGATGAAAGTGGTGAACCAAAAAGTAATATATCACTGCCAGACCACAAGCCAAAGCACACTTCCAAAATCTAACACAAGATCACACATTTGGAAACTTGAAACTGTCCACAGCTCTCAAAGAGATTCCACAAAGATCAACTGGTTTGCATAAGTAAAGAGAAACAACATAAACGATCAAACATAGTTCAGGCTTGTTAAAAAAAAATAGTTCAAGCCATAGTTTTTATTTTCTTATTTCCTTTTCATCAAAGCTGCAAAACTACGTGAATCCAACATGTGAAGACTCTTTAGATGTATAAGGTGAAGGTCTCAGTTACTTACATTTGGAGTGCTTGTCGCACAGCGCTGCTTCCCTCATGTCACAGAGGCGCAGCGTGCCTTTGCTGCTGCTGTAGACAAACAAGTTGCAGTGGTGAGGGTGAAACTCAGCCGCTGTGATCACCTCCGTCAGATCCTCCATGTTGGCTGGTTTGATATCCACGATGTCTGATAGAAAGGGGCGTCGCTCAGGGAAGTAACAGAAAATCAGTCTACTTCAGCCAGAACCATTTCATCAAATTCATTCTTTTTTATTATTAAAAAAAACAAAAAAAACTGAAGAGATAAGTCGTTTAATTAATTTGAACTGATGAAACTATATTTTACTTCATGTAAAAGGCCAAACAGGCCCATAGAGCACATACAAAGTGTATGTAAATATAAAGATTAGACAACACGTTGTAAATAAACTTACAGCAAGACAAAGCAAACCAATAAATATATATCTTTGGGGCACGTTGGGAGAAAAGTAATTGCATATTCAGATAAATTGCAATAATATAAATTCTGTCTGGGTCAGGGATGTGATTGTTTTGTGTTGAGCTGGATTAGAACTCAAAGAGGAGCTGAAATATTTATGATGCCTATGAATTATTCATTAAGATAAATTTTTCGCTCCTTAAGGTAAATATCCCCCTCCCCCAACACTTTGTATCTCTGTGCATTTCTTTATGTGACAAAGTGGGATTTGCAGAGTGGGAGTTTTTTTTTATGTGTGTGTGTGTGTGTGTGTGTGTGGAGGGGGAGGGGGGGTATTCTGAACATGTGTGAACATCTAGAATAGGCTATATGTGAATATTTGCATTGATTATCTGTGTCCTTGTGCCGCACTCCTGTTTCTTTTTAATGTTACTGAGCATGTGTGTGTGTGTGTGTGTGTGTGTGTATTCAGGCACCCGCCTTTATCACTTCTGATCACTGCCGCCCACAAAGGATACTGAAGCTGCGGTCAGTGATGTCCAGATGCCAGAGATTGATCCTCAGGTCATCCGCTGACATGTAGGTCTCATAGTCGGAGTTGACGGAGATGGAGTTGACGTGGTAGGTGTGGGCGTTGGCAAACACTCGCCGGGGGCTCACCTCCACCATCAGGTCCATGGGCTTCAACACTGGCACCTGGAAAAGACACACAAAAGAGTGCAACATCCTTTTTAGCTGCTTAGAAGAAGAAGAATTGCCAAGACACAGCAAGTATATTAAAGTAAAATCCTTTTATTCTGTCCTAATAGAATATTTCATGTATTATTTCATCATGAATATTTAATGTTACACATCCTTTCACATCAATAATATATAACCTATAGAACAATAACAGCTTTTCTTGATAACAAGCACAAGAGCCAATCCTGTCTTTGGCTCAAAGCTTTTTTTTTGGCCACATTTTCATACATTATTTGTTGACATATGATGATGATTTCCCCACATGGTATGCCTGTTTTACTTCAGCACAGTGGTAGCACAAACGCATACATGTTCTTACATCTCTACCCAGACAGAAGAACTGTAAAAGTAAATGCAAATAGGGGCAGGCTGTGAGGTACTGATCGCTAAGATTTAACTGCCGACAGAAACACCGATGCACTGACTTCTATAGATCCAGTGCAGATGTTATGCGGCTGCTCTGCGTAGCTGGAAACAGAGGATTTCACCACCCCCACACATTCATACATACTGTTGTGTACCTTGTGCTAGTGACCCATTTTTTGTAAATGCAAACACAGCTGTATTCAGTGACCCAGTTTTATCGGCCAGTGCTTACGATATGATAAGATAGGGTAAGGTGTGAGAAAAAAAAAAAAGACAAAAGCAGATCGACAGATACCTGCAAGGAGGTGACTGTGGAGATGTCCTTGATGCGGCCTTCCTCATCCTTCAGGTTGTATCCCTCTGGCCGTTTGTCTCGTTCACTCACCTTCCACAACTTAATAGTTTTATCTGGGGAAGGTACAGCGTGACTTAAGATAAACTATACAGGAGATTTCTAAGAACACAACATCATCTTACGCCAAAGGAATTCCTCACAGTCACGTTTCAAAGCTGACAGAAATGTATGTGGATAACGGAGGAGGAGTCTGCTGCCGGCGTTTCCTTTGACTGGTGCAGTCACAAACCAGTCTAGTATCGCTGACACGTGTATTCTGTTGTTGACATTTGTCAAAGCAGCAGCCTCCCTGAGTTGTGTGGAGGTGTGGGTGAATGTTTTTGTATTGTAGAAGGAGACAGTTGTGAAACATTTGATAATTTGTTCTGTTAAGGGCTACAGTTAATCTCCCACTTTAGCTTCTCAGGTCTGACAGATTTCTTTTTTGTATCATTCTAAAAATAGCGACAGGAAGCTTCTCAGCAACGTCAATACAAACTGCTGAAGCAGCTCCTGAATTTTTCATAGCCTCTGTTATAAATAATATAGCACTTAAAGAAATCAGTAATGAGACTTTCGGGGCAAATCTATAGGTCTTCTAATAAAGCCATAAAGTCACAATATAAACTTGATATTTTAAATACTGCAAAGCAAAAGCCGTAACCCTCAGATGCTATGCATTTCAACACAAGGGCCAACTCTGTGCCAAATAATTAAAGGTCTGTTTAAATGAAAGTCTTTACTAGACACCACAGCTGTAAGGCTGAAATGAGCACCCTCCATGGATAAGAAACACTCCTGAAATACGACTGATCATGATAAAGGTTCTGAGCTGCTACCAGCCTCATCCCCTCTGTTTCAGCCACGTGGAGCTCAGCTCGGGGAAGCCAGAAGTGTCACACTCGGTCGGACAACCTTTTCTCTTCTGACATGTATGCGATTGTGTGCGTTTGCGTGTCCCTCACCATTGGTGGAGAGAAGGAAGTGCGCAGCGTTCTGCTGAGGCAGCCATCGGATCTTATTGATCTTCTCCTCAATCTCCAAACTCTTAAGGTAGTCGAACTCGGGTTCATGGCTCTGAAAGGTGCTGTACACGTTGTACTCTCCCTGGGAAAATGGCTCAGTCTTGCTCTGTGGAAACAAACGCAGATAATTAACAAAACAGTGCAACATAAAACTCCTGGTTTAATTCTGCCAGCCTGATTGTGGGAAGAAACAGCTACAATGTTCACGTTTCTGACACAACAGCAGCATCTGCTATTTATGAAGCAATCTATCATGTTAGCTGGAGGGAAACATAGTTTACTTATCACTACTTTCACAATGGCAGTGTGATAACTAGATGGTTGGTGCGTTTCTGCGTACCTCAGGCTCCCTCTGAAAGATGACGACACGGCCCCCTTTGTCCCCTGTGGCCAGGAGTTCTCCTGTGTGGTTGAACTCGACAGTGGAGATGATATCAGCTGGAAAAGCAAGAGGCAGAGTATCCTTTAGGTAAACTGTCTGCACATCGCATTAAATTCATGGTTTAACAGACTTGAAATGACAAACATGACATATTAACATTTAAACAGATGAAATTTGATATAAAGAGCAAAATGATATGCGATCACTATCATCATATTATGCAGTCCAGGTTTAGGAGCCCTTAAAATGCTAGTTAAAAATACACATATGAAAAAAATTAAGATACGCAACATACACAGATTTTTCTCAGTAGGCGCAGGTGTTATTCGTGATCCACTGTGACACACAGGCAATGACACACAAGATTGCAGTGTCACATGAGCTCATTATGTGCAGGAATAGACAAGCGCACTACAATCTCTGCAATGTGTGAAGGTTTATACAACCCCAAAGCAACCCCAAAGCAGTGATTAAATATCTTTTTTTTTCATGTTTTCTTAATCATTTTTGCTTGTGATCATGCCCATTATCAGCAACAGTGTATATATAGAGAGCTAGCACATAATTAACCACTGACTCTCCTATCACTGGTCCCTCCTGCACCAAACAGAACCGCAAACCTGAGGTGGAAAGCTCACAGGTGTGACGTTGCATGAAGGGCATGAAAGTGTGACATCTGAGCTATGAATCTGGTCTGACATTGCATTTAATCTGCTCCCTGTCCTTCTGTCTTCTTATAGCATCCCCTTCTGTGCAGAAGATTTAAGAGGTAATAATAATTTATTTGAAGAAAAATCTCCTCCAGAGGAGAAGTATGAGGATGAAACATCTTTCTAAGTGATTTAAACGAAAAAAGGCCTCACAATAAACCCCCTAAGATCTTCAGTCCTGTGGTTGTGAATGGGTGAATTCTGCAAAATACTGGAAACGTGCAACGTATTCAGGTCAGTGTGAGTTTTACTTTTTTTTTTGGTTTGTTTTTCCTACCAACATCATTGCTTCTTAGTTGCCCTAACCTCATTAAGTGGAACAAAACAAGTCTACTGGGACGTTCTACTGAAGCTTTGGCTCAGTTGTGAAGTTTCAAATCTGTAATTAGCATGTTTGTAATGTTTAAAAAAAAACACTGTTACCATGGCAACAGCCCGACCAGAAAAATGAGCTAATGCCCAAGCATTCTTTGTTAAACTCTTTCTATATGTTGACCCTCTCTCGTGATGCCCACTGGGTCCTCATGCAAGCAGAAGTGTTTCCATTTTTGTCCAGGACTTCAGTGGCTGGTGTGAGGTTGAGGCACCACGAGCTCCATTTGCTTCTGTCTTTCAGGAGGATCAAAGCGATTCAGCACACATGCCACCGTTTTTGAGAAACAGGTTTTGGCTTACTGGATTTCTGCCCTCACACCAAGAAGTTAGACAGATTCCACAAAGATTACAGCACCTGAACAAGAGGCAGTTCCAGGATGTTACCCTCCATAAAACCACACAATCTATTTTGTTTTCTCTACCTGTTGTACAGTTAGAGCTTTAGAGCTGCTGGTAGGCTTTCTTCTTACGTTAGAACAAGCCTCTGTTTCCTGTCTAAGCTAAGTGGCCTCTAAGTCTTCTTCTTCTTCTTTGCTGCATCTTCTAAGTCATTAAATTCCTAAATATTTCATGTAGCTTACTTGCACCTGTATGCTGGTCGTTTCTGCAACTCTGCCAAAACTGTGTTTAAGTTTAAGTTCTTTACTGTTTTTCAAAATCCTTTTTGTCTCTCCAAAGGTCTGCGGTTGGATTTGAGTAAGAATTAATTGCTGGCAAATTGCTTTAAAACAGTCCATCTTTTAATTTTTAATCACTCTTTAATGGCACTGGGCATGTTTTAGGATCCCAGTAAAAGAGTCAAGTACTCCACCTCATGGCAGGTTTTTCTGTAACAATACCCTCCAAATGTTTTAGTTTTCAAATTCTGTGATGCATGCACACAAACATTGAAAAACAACTAATTAAAAACTAAAAAGCCCAATGACTTTGGCTCATCTTTGCAAGTTTTTTTTTTCTTTTTAAACACCGGTCTTGCTATTTTTGAGCCCATCAATGTTTCCTTTGGTTCTCACACATGAAACTCTGAAACCGCCACTCATGTCAGCCTGAAGATCTGATGAATCTTCTTCTGTCTGCTGTATCTCTAACATACAACCAGCTTTCATCTTCATCACTCAGCGCAAGAAAATAGAAACAATGCTACCCTTTATGCAGTAAAACCAAAATTGCTTCATTAATGAAGGTCATAAAAACATTGAAAACAGTCTAAATTGTTTCTTCTATAGTAAATTTTGTTGTTTTTTATAGCACTTTATTAAAGAATTTGTCAATGCTCTTTGGACATCTTATTAAAATATGCCAGTTACACATTGTCTCTTTTAAAGGATGTTCTATATTTCCCGCTGTACTATTAAGGAGTGTCAATTCCTCTCACAGGGCTGTACAAAAGGAACAATAATAAACGATACACACACACCAGGCTTAATAGAGCACATCTGTTTCATTTTTTTTTTTACGTGCAGCAAAAGCTCAAATTTGCTACCATCCTTAAAAATGTTATGGTTTAGCATTGGGAGATCTTCTGGGCTCAGTTGTGATAGGTTAGATGTCCTCAGTATGCTTTGTCCTCAATAAAAAATAAGGGATGAAGTGAGTTTTATTGAAAACCAGAGCTGCAGCTTTGTCTGTTTGTGGTGGCCTTGAGAGGGAGATTTTATGATGAGTGGAGGCAGGGACTGCTCTTGATCCTCGATATCACCACAGCTGCACTCACTATCATTATGAACACTATTAAAAATATAAATTTACACCTAAATGACTTGACTTGACTCTCTCTTTATATATGTACTTTTTATGAATACACTGTTACCTGATTTTCCAAGTCATTTAAGTGTAAATTTATATTTTTATTTCAGGCTCCAACTCTCTCCTACATGTTCTTTTGTCATCTGTCATCTCATGCCCCTGAAATTCTTCTTCCCATTTCACTCTTTCACTTTCCTCTCCTGTCATCATCTGTTCTCTCGCGGTACTCTGGCTGGATGCAAGCGTGTACATGGTGGTGGTGATGCTGGAGGTGGAAGGACAGGAAGCATGGAAAAGGAAGGTGGAGGAAAAGAGGTGCATGGGTGGACGTTGTGCTGGGGTTCTCCTGTAAGTGAGGGTTGCCATGGCAACGTGCTGAGCCAACCAGTGGCTGCTGTACTCACAACAGTTTCACCGTATATGGAGGTATGAGGAAAGAGGAAGTGGGATTCATCAATCAAATCCTCACAGGAAGAAGCAACGTGGTGAAGTAATTATGCTGCTGCAGATTTGTCCATGAAATAACGTAGATGGAGTATTCTGGACCTCTGGATAACGACAGCACGCACACACAATACTCACATCTGCCATGCGTGCAATCAAATTTGCAAACATCTGTATGGACACCGGGGAGCTTTGAAGGCACACAGGCACGTAATGATGCTAAGTGGATGTGTGTGCTAGAGCCTCTCTGTGTAAGTGAGTGTCAACTGCTTGCTCAGCTCAGCAGAACCACAGGAGCAGCACACAATGCAACCGCATATAATATTGAGCACAGGCTCCCCAGTCTCATCCTCTTGTCTGTTCTCAGCCTCCGCTCTTCCTATCCCAGCATGTCTTTATTTGCCCCTCCTGCACATACACAAAAGTCACACACATCTCTCATTTACCCTCTTTATTAGAAAAGTAGAACACAGCAGCCACTGCTAACAAAACCAGCACTATGTTTCTCCTCTGTGGGGCGCTGTATGTTTAATATGTATGAGTGTGTTTGTCTGATAGATCGAGCTGTAAATCGCCGTGTTGTGGAATATACATTTGCCTGCTAGATTCCAGGCAGCGGTGTCCGTCTCCTACAAGCAATCCTTTAGCATCAGCCGGCTTCTCTGACTCATAGTCACACTGCAGAAGCTGAGGGAACACACTGTGACCGCTAGTGCATGTGCCCACACTTACAGCGCACAGTAAGACTCAACAACACCAATGAACTCACATGAAAACATGCAAACACTCAAATGCGCAATGAAATGAGAGCAGCTCATTAATGATCAAAGAAACCTAAAAACTAAATAAATCATTGTTAATTAAGTTCTATTATAGTAACTATTTGCAGAATCTGAGACACAAAGTCTTATGGGTTGCTAGGTCCCAGGCTGCTCCATGACTTGCTCCTAAGTCATGGTTCATATGGGTTCACATACTGGCTGTTCATGAACTGTAACTGGCTAATATTATTAATGTCATTTATACATCCTCATAAACCTTTGATACTCCCAGTTTTGAAAATTTGAAAAGCTCAACAATTCTTATTTGATCTAATTATAGAAATAAACCAAGACACTTCTAACAGTTCAGACAACAGATTAGAGATTTGAAGTAGGAGGAGAGGAGAGGAGAGGAGAGGAGAGGAGAGGAGAGGAGAGGAGAGGAGAGGAGAGGAGAGGAGAGGAGAGGA
>JBAMYA010000002.1:7346290-7375887 GCA_037176975.1 Arrhamphus sclerolepis | reverse complement strand
CAATGGAAACGAGAGGGACGGGGGGGGGAGAGGGGAGAGGAGAGGAGAGGAGAGGAGAGGAGAGGAGAGGAGAGGAGAGGAGAGAAGAGGAGAGGAGAGGCTAGTGAGATAGATGAAGGTGGTAGTAAAGACACAGCAAGGGGAAATCCTTTTATCTAAGGTTTCTATAGGGACAGAGCGAAGCAGACATTCCAATTATAGAAATCTCAGCTCTGGGTGAACACAGGCCATTAAAGCCGAGCCAAAAACACACACTCCTTAAAAGCGAGGACAAGCCAACACTCAGCAGGCGATAAATGTGTGTGTGTGTTGGGGAAAAGTGTGCGCATGCTGCAGCTCAAGCAAGCCACATTTCCTGTGTGCGTGTGCACAAGCGTGTGTACTCAATTACACTGCAGATAAATAAACTGGATGGCGGGAGGGAAGGAGAAAAGGGGGAGTAAGAGAGATGAGGGGAAAGACTGCCGGAGGGAGGCGTTAAATTGATCCCTGTCCTGCAGTTTTAGAGTTATCTGGAAAAAAAATAAAAAAGCGGTGCATTTGTTTGTGTTTGAGGTACACGTGTGTGCAGAGGAGTGACTTAAACCTGGCACAGCAGGGAATCTGCCATTTCTCCAAACACACATCAGCACAATGGGCCAGAGCCGGTGTGAGCCTAATGGTTTCACACACAAACAATTAGACTCCAAACCAGCTTCACCACGTGTGGAATACACCTGTAATCCTGCTTTAGCTGCAAAAACATCCGAGAACTTCATGAAATGTGATTTTTTTTTTTCATGCTTGCTTGTACACTGGATGTATTAGACTGCAACATAAAAGAACATAAGGAGCTTAGGTGGTTTACACCTAACCCAACCCAGGGATAGTAAAAAGTGAGATTTGTCGGCACTTCACAGTAATCCTTCACTCTCCACCCTATTCTCTTCTCTGTCTTTAACTCTCAGACACAAACTGTGGATTAACAGATTAGTGAGTCTAGTCATGTGTCTTTTTATGTTACCTTCTCAGATTAAATTTTATTTTGACTCTATCATAATATCAAATAGAATACCGTGAGAGCCAAGGAAACTATTCACTATAGGAAACTTCAGGCATACATTTTAAAGACTCTACAGTAATTCTGTAAATACTTAAACAAATAGGAGATGACTTGAGAATGGAAAAAAAAATCTATGCAGATATACGTACAAGAGATTATAGATTCACAGACGTGTGCACATTTTGTTTGAGTATGTTTTGACCTAAATCTTGAAAACGTGAATTAGACTTGATATCACCGAGTCAAATTATTTTTAGAAATGCATCACACATGCACACATGAAGAAAGCAGACTGGGACAAAAATAAAGAGATGGCTACAAAAATAGGCACACCAAAGGGATGAGACAGTCAGACAGAGACAAAGGGATGTTTCAGATATTTATAACACTCAAGCTCACATGAGAATTCACCTGGCTCTAACTACTCCTGCACGCATACGCTTTGCAACACTCTCACATGCAGCCTCTCAGACACAGCTGCATACACACACAAGCTCCCATATCTCACCCTGGGGTCAAGTGGCGCAAATGTGTGACACAGATATGACCTTCGGGATAAAAGAGTATGATAGAGCACACACCTTCAGTGTAAGAGGCAAACGGCTCAGGCTCCAGAGAAAGGGTAGTGATGTCAGAGCACAGGACCTGGATGGGGCTCAACATCCTGGGGGAGGACTCCAGGGTGAAGAGGGGTGGACAGGATGGGCGGAGCTCTTCAGGCTATAGCCAGGAGCAGCCCTGCAAGAGGAGCAACGATGGACGGGAGGGAAGGGAGGGAGGAGGGCAACAGGGAGTCAGAGGGTCAGGAGGGAAGGAGGACCGGGCAGGGTTAAGGGCAGGGACTGAGTTACTACATCACCACATTCGGTCATGAGTACTCACCAAAAAAAAAAGAAAGAAGAAAAACCTGCTTGTAGTGTATTCATGATGACACTGCTTATATGAAACATGAAATAGTCACAAGTAGGGTTTGGAAGGAAGGAAGCAAGATATGAGTGATGAACAGGGATGGACATCTAATAGTAGTCTTACTTTGTCTTGATTGGTCTCTTTTAGGGAGATTTTGCAGGTAACGATAAGTGTGCTAATACTTATCATTACTCCTAACACAATGAAGGAGAGAAAAAACAAGATGAGTGCATTACATTTTCACTTTTATTTCGAATATTAATGACCTTAATATTTTGAAGTTAATATTTAGAGATCTGAAGATACTAAAATGATGTAACAAATGGCATAAATGATAGAACAAAATATGAGATGCTTTTGTGTCAGTGTTTATGTTTTGAGCTACATGTACAGTTGATGGGGGAATGTACGTGGGGACACATACAGCCGCCACGTAAATTACTCTATGTGTAAAATTGATTTTCTTTTTTTATACTGTGTGTATTGTGGTATGTACATGGCAATAATTAGATTTCAAATTGAGTTGTTTGTTTGTTTTTTTGGCTCATCTGTTACTGGCAAGTAAACTGAAACTTTGACAAAAACAAACTGCATTGTGCCTAAAAGACGCAAAATAATTACCTCCAAACTCAGCATCACCATCAGATTTTATACTTTACTCTTAAGTCTTTCTACTCAAAAAGCACAGACAGACATTGAAGAGTAGCCAGTTTGGTTCAGTGAAGTCAAAGGAGGAATCACTGACAATAATAATCACAAAAGAAAAAAAAAACAGCACTTTTGTTCCTCAGTCTCCTCCATCTAATTGTGAACCTGTTTAATTACTGACTACCTGAAAATACTGAATGACTAAGTTTCTATCAATAGATCTTCTTCCCTGGTGGCACAGACACTTTCCAGGATGACAATGCCAGGATTCACTGGGCTCAATTTAAGAACGAGTGGTTCAGGGAGCATGAGACGTCAATTTCACACCTGGATTGAAAACTAGATTTTTAGACTCTTTCAAATCTGTCACTCCAGGCTCTTTTTTTTTTTTTTTACTATACAGAAAGAATGTAGGGCTTGGCACTTTTGCACCTGGCACAGAATAAATGAGGAATTGATGTGTGCACATTTTATGAGATGTAACAAAAATCCCAAATTTGAATTTTTTATTATTTCATCACCCATCCATGAACCCAACGCTACTCCAACTGTAGGGAATACGTTGTGGTCCAGGTTGATTTTTTTTTTTTTTTTAACAAAACATTTGAGAGGGGGCAGCAGAATAAGAGATGAAGGGAAGGAAGGAGGGATAGCAAAGCAGAGGGAGGTTAAGCTTCCTTCCCCTGAAGGAGTTAGAGGTCAGGGGAATCCCCATGGGAAGATCTACACACTCTGTTATGTATGCGCACACACCAAACACCTGCAGACACTCATCCATTCATAGACACAGACATGAGCAGATGAAATTTTATACACACACACACACACACACACACGTGATATGAATGAAACAAGAGCAAGACAAAAAAATCGATCAAAAACAAAAGGAAAAACACCCAAGCACAAACTCACATGTTTCGGTCTGACTCCATCACCCTCTGTCTTTCTCACAAACATCCAGAAACATAATGTCTGAGCAGCCTTTGGAGGGCTGTTGGTTAATTGTTTGGCAGATGCTCTGCTTCAGCACCGGGCAGCACCGTTAGTTACACTAGAGGACCGATGGGGACGGAGCAGGAAGGCAGTGGGGGATGGAAAGGAGAAGGAGGGGATGAGGGGATCATGGGTGAAGTGAAGTGATGTGGATGTCAAGGACGAGGCAGGTAATAAAATGTTTTATTTGTGACTGAAAAAAATTCATGATTGTCAGAGGAATTTCTGTGGAACTGATTTTTGGAGAACAGTCGTTCTGCTCTCGCTCTTTTTCATGACACTTTCAGACCAGTAGTGCTCGGTGATGTGTCCACTTTGGTGTGAGCGCATCGTCAATTCACCATGAATAATGTCTCTGTCTGCCCGAACTGCACGGAATAATTAATACCTCCATTATTGGTGGGTGGAGACCACCTGTCAATCATACTGGCCAAGCATGAAAAGCAGCATGTTTATCACCACTGAGTGTTTCTATGGCAATAAAATATGGGTGGTGGATGGTAAGACTCACTTTCTACCTCAGACACTAAAATTTCTTTCTGAAATTGACAAATATTGCATGAGAGGCAAAAGTGAAGCACATTCACACATAAAGACACTCATTACAGTGAAGAGAAGCACTTACACAATCAGCAGGCAAAACTACAAGTCTCCCCTGACTATCATGTGCTTCTGCCAGAGTAGAAATGTGACAGCTGAGGCACTGAAAGCTTAATTCGCTTTCTACAGTGATATTAGAACCATAAATGAGCTTGTAACGCATTCATGACGCTCTAATCTGGTGATAATCTGGTGTGAGAAGCATGACAAACATTGATCTTTAAAAAAGAAAAAACAGACAGACAAGGCAGGAAGGCAGACAGGGAAGCCAGTGCAAAGGTAAGATTAGTGGTGTTATTTAAGTCAGTTATTCAACATTACGGTTCATCTGTTGCATGAAACAAACCACATTCATGAGTTTACACAGTTTGTTTGCTGCTGGGTCTTTCAACAGCCCCTGATCTGCAGTGTTACAAATTCACCTGGTATAGAGGGAAAGGGTGCAACAGGGAGAATGTGTGTACGACTCAGTCTGGATGTGTATGGTGACATGCAGCTCAATACATAACCAAAAATGCAGTGGAAGTTTCGGGCTTGTTTTTTTTCTGGAATAATCTACATCCTTGATTGATTACAGAAAAAAAGAGTGCTCAAGCTGTGCGGGATACAGACACGATCTAGGACAAACATAAGCACAATTGGACAGAGGCCAGATCAATTCTTCCCTGCAGTGTAACAAAAAGCTGTGTCACAATAGCAAAGTGGCTATGAAAGCACAAACAAAGCATAAATGAAAAACACAAGACACAAAATAAAACTTTTTTTTTAGAGGAGGGATGTCTAAGGAGGTCTAATTTTTCTCCATAGTTCCTGTTGCTTTCTCTCTCAGCATCAACATAAAGCTTGCAGAAGATTAAGAAGCCATCCTAAAGCTTGTTTTGTCCTGCTGGCATGTCTGTGACACACATAAAATCTTCCAAAGTCTCACTTACACACGCACACGCACACACACACACGCCTCTTCTTACCGTCAGTCACATAGTTGTGGTCGGGGAGGAAGCCGTGGTGGTTGAGCGTCGGGGTGGCGTCAGTGTCTTCGCCCATCAGCGGGGCTGGGGGGGGCGCCCGTCTTGGTGGGGCAACGTGGTGGTGGCAGATTGGTGGTGGAGGGGGTTGTGGGGATGCCGGCCAGTACAGCGCCCATGCTGCTGCCCGCCGACGCCTCCTCAGCACAGGGGCGCACAGCCGAGCATCCTATCCCTGAATGAGGATGAGTGGCAGGTAGGCAGGCGGGGATCGGGCCAGTCCCAAAGGAGGAACGGATGCAGCAGCTTCTGAAATCCAGATGCAAACCTGAAGAGGGGCGACAATTTGAAACCATGAGCTTGTTTGGAGAGCGCAGATCACTCGTGGAGAGAGAAAGGAGAAAAAAGCCCTGCAGTTGTTGATTCCAGGTGTGGCCACACCACTCACTCTCACACAAGCACACACGGACCACGCTTATACAGACATGGGTAAAGTCCCTGTTAATGGATTTCCCAAGAGAAGAGGAGGAGATGAGGAAGAGGAGAGTAGGGGGATGGGAGGGAGGGATGAGCAGAGCCTTTCGTAGGAGTATCTGCAGTGCTGCTGAATCTGCAGTGAACTCACAAGCATGGACACACACACACACACGCACATACTGTGTGATAAACACACACAAACACACACACTCACCTACACGTTCAGCAGCTTGCAGGTCAGATGCTCCCCAGAGGAACCTCCATAAATGACGTCTCACCTTCGCAGCAGGTAACTGTCTTTCCGGTTTCACGGTTGTTCCAAAATGAGGAAGAAAACCCTGTTGGCCCTTTGCTCTGCTGCAGTCTGAGCTTTGGTGTATGCATGAGAGGCAGAGTGAGAGCCAGGGAGAGGGGGAGGGAGAGTCGGAGAGGATTCGTCTTGCTGCGATGGTACGTTTGGATGATGCATCGACAGAAGCTCCGCCCTGCGTCTGTCACAGCCAATCATCACAGACTTTACATCTGCCTGACCACGGACTGCAGGTGATTAACAATGATACAGGAGCAGAGAGGATGGAGAAGAGGGTGATAGAGTGGGATGTGATGGGGATGTCTTATAAGGTTGTGATTAATTAAAGGGAGGCCAGAAAGATGAGAAGAGGAGGCGAGAATGTATCACTGATACTGTATGAACCACAGCACTGAGACAACCAGAGAATCTGCCTGGAGACATGCTTGAATTTATACGGAAGCAATCAGAATTTTAGCAGTGTCATCAAAAGGTCTTATCACCTTATCATTGTACATATTGCTGTTGTTAAACAAATCCACTTCCTCCCTGGAGGTCAGAAAACTTCAACAACACACCACTAGAAACAGCCGGCCAAAGTCTTAAACTAGCATGTGATGTCTTAATTTGTTTAATCCGCACTAATACAAATTAATACACATACCAGTTGTGCTTTTATGGTGGGTCATGTACCACCAGTTGAAATGCAGAAACTCCTGAAGAAATAGGTCACCACCTGTCCTCAAAGAAACCCCACATTCATTTTAACAGGGATTAAACAAGCAAATTAAGATGTGTTAACAAGCCGCCCCTGGCTTCAGCTTCATATTCAATTTACAGGTTTGCAGCTTTGATCTTAACTAATTTCTACATGAAAGTATATTTTAAAATAAACAAAAACTATCTGAGCCATTTAAGTCTTAGTATGATCTTATGCAACATGGAAAATGCTGTACAAAAGAATTATATGCATACTTTTCTATCTTTTTTGTGGTAAGTGTTCAATTATACCACAGGGGCCTTTCTGTGTGGAGTTTGCATGTTCTCCTCGTGCTTGCGTGGGTTCTCACCGGGTACTCTGGCTTCCTCCCACAGTCCAAAGACATGCTTGTTAGGTTAATTGGTGTTCCTAAAATTGTCCTTAGGTGTGAGTGAGTGAATGGTTGTGTGTCTATATGTGGCCCTGCGATGGACTGGTGACTTGTCCAGGGTGGACCCCTGCCTCTTGCCCAAAGTGAGCTGGGATAAGCTCCAGCAGACCCCTGTGACCCTGCACAGGACATAGCGGGTATAGATGATGGATGGATGGATGGATGTTCAATTATATTATGGGGAAAACTTAACTATATTTTCTGTTGACTGATGTCTTTCCCTTCTGTATCTGTAGTTTGTTAATTGAGCCCTTATTTAACAGAAACAAATACAAAGCAAATGATTTTCAAAAGAAGCATCACCTTTTTATTTTTTAAGCAAACCTTGTTAGAAAATGATTAATCAGATCAAAAATAGAGAATTGCAAAGACCTTATGTCGTTCTATATCTGCAGTTCATTATAACGTGAAAACATTTTAATCAACCCAACCCAGCACTGCAGGGAGAAATTTCACCCCAAGCTTTTCTAAGAAAGGAGGAACCTGCATGTCAAGTCTTCACTGTCAGTTTGAGAGGATCTTCATGCAATTGTCTAAGTAACTGAGCATTTTTGTAAAGAAATCTGAAATGTGCTCACAGCCTTCTCTTGAAGCCTCGAGGGCCGCATTTTGATTGAAAATTAGCACGCACACTCAGATGTTGCGTTTCCATCAGTGCCAATTAGAAGCAGAGCCAATAGTTACCCATGACAAATTAGTCTTTTTACATGAGATTGAATGCTGATTTAACACTTTCACATTGCACTTATGAGCCAGATGTTAGTGGGGGGTTAACCAGTGTAAAAAAAAGGGCTTAACTGAATGAGGAAACACTTAAAACACACAGAGACACAGAGGCTTTAGTTGATGTGGTGGCAGAGAGTGTGAGCTGCCAGTGACAGTTGGTGCCATCACTGCTGCTGGCTGTCTGCCACCAGGCTTTAACCCTCCTTCCCAGGACACAAGAAGTGCTGTTTATCAGACTTACTGCAAGACTGCCAGCATTTCCCTCCCCCAACTACGACTTACAGATGATGAGCAATGCTCCACACACCACTGCCCTGTCTGCCCTTAACTGCCCCCCAACATGCCACCATTACATTCATCACAAGGCTCCCCCACGTTTATGGAGTCGCCATAGCTACCTACACCCTTCACATGTCATGTTACAACATTCCCTCCTGGTTGATTTTGTAGTTCCGTCTAGTTGATGCTTTTACCCATCTCTCCATCAGTGTATAATCATTATGATTAGGCCTGCAGAGAGGCAGGGATACATAGAAGTACAAATATTCTTAGTTTTCATTTGTCCTCGCTACACTTGCATGCCTACTGGTCTAAGGGGTTGTTGGCAACAAGTGCTACAGTATAATAACTATAAATATTGCTCCAAGTGCGGTTGTGATCTCACAATAATTGTGATGATAACAATGGTGACAAACAACATTGTTGGAATCCTTCTCAGTGAAGTTTCAAGAATTGTTAAAAAGAAACAAACAGCCACTCAGATTACACTGGGATCAGTCCTCTTGAGCTCTCTGTGGGCTGCTGAAAGATGGACAGCGTCAAGCCTGTCCTCAGTTCAAAGTCTTTATAGTAAACACAGCTTACATCAAATCTAAATTGTGCAGGATGATTCTTTAATGTTCTGTTTAGTGTTTCTGGCTTCTTTTTGTATTTTCAAATGGGAAATAACAAATCTTCCCACTTCTGAAATCACCCACTCTTGGCTGTATGCATATATATATATATATATATATATATATATATATACACTTTTAGTTTTAAGTTGTGGAGTGTATCCGTGGTGGATGGGAGACTGAGAATTGATGTAGGAGTATGAATACCTCGGCGTTACCCTGGACAACAGACTGGACTGGAGATGCAACGCTGATGCTGTTTATAAGTAGGGACAGAGCAGACTCAAGGAAGCTTAGATCCTTCAGTGTTTGCAGTGAGATGTTACATATCTTCTATGAGTCTGTTGTGGTAAGCGCAGTCTCAACTGCTGTCATCTCTCAGGGCAGTGTTTTTCAAGCCTGGTCCTCAAGGCACACTGTCCTGCATGTTTTTGATGTTTCCCTGCTCAAACACACCTGGGTCTAATTAGTGGGTCATTGACAAGCTGATGGCCATCCAATCAAATGTGACTGAACAGGGAACCATCTAAAACATGCAGGCTGGTGGCCCTGAGGACCACTGTCTTAGGGGAGCAGCAACAGAGCTGCTGACTTCTTGTGAATAATTATGACCGGACAGGTGGAAGTGAGTTGACGCCGTTATGAAGCCAAAAAGTCAGTACATATACAAGGGCAGAGTCTAATCTGGTTTGTCCCGAATTTCTTTTTTTCCAGAACACCAAATAGTACTTGTCAAATATCTTAAATAAAATCATTGTTAATTTAAATGGTTTTGCCTCTTGAAACGTGAATGGACAACATCTGTTGCAACAATGCTAATACTGTATAAATACAGTGCACAACCTGGGTTCTGCTCCCTCTTTTCTTGAACGTCAGTCCTTCAGAGCAAAGAATGAAGATCTCACTGGTTTCAGCGTTCTTCCAGCGTTCGCCTCTGCCTATCCTGCCAAACAGGATGCATTATGGCCTTTGACCTCCAGCCCAGCTGCAAGGCATATCTTGCCATGAACATGTTAACCTCGCCATCATGCAAAAGGCTACGTGCCCCAACTGTGCATGCCTGACAAAGGTGTAGAAGCATATTCTATGCTCAACAGAATAACAGAATAAATTAAACTAGTGAAACTAATCATCATTTTAATAGTGTAGATTAAAATATTAATAAAAAGCATGTATGATCTATTCCAAATCTTCTTCTTTTTTTTAAATTTTGGCTATGTTTTTAAAATACTAGAAAGATTATGCAGTTACACATTTTGTGTGGCCATTGAAATTAAGATCCTCATCTCGGATCAGGCCAAGATTCTTTACACAGTTTTTAGGTTTTATTGCCTACTTATTAAGGTCAGCGCTGACTCTAATCTCCCTTCTGTATTACCAACATTTATATTTGGGTGTTCTCATTTTCCAGTTGAAGCGTGTTTCTTCCAGTTGTTTACTTCCTCAGGCACAAACATAACACATTGATAAGACCATGGTCATTATGTGAGCGTTCTTTGTAGATCTGGGTATCATCTGCATATAGCTGCAGTAAGGAAACCCATATAACTGGACAATATGAAAAAGGGGAGGAATGTACAAGTTGAAGTAGGGGGGCCCAAGGATTACTCCCTGAGGGACTCCGTATGACAACGTTGGTTCTTTTATAGTCATAATTACCAATACTTTCTATCTGAGCGCCCAAAAGCCCAGTCCACCTTTCCAGTCTATCTATAAGTAGTTCATGATCCATTGTATTAAATGCTGCATTAAATTCAAATTATAACAGGACGTCTCAGTAATTTATTATATAATTATAAGCCTGACTGAGAGCTGTCAAGGGTGTCATTCTTCTCAAATGAGTTATTGATTTTATGAAAAACAATGACTTGACAATAATCTTACCTATGGATATAAGTTTGAGATGGGCCTGTTTATACTTCATGTTAAAGCATCCAGGTTTCTCTTTTTTGTAGGGGTCTGACAACTGCAGTGTTTTGTGACACTGGAAAGACCCCAAAGAAATAAAAAAATAAAAAAATAAAAAAATAAATAAAACACATTTCCCCCCCTTAAAATCAAATGTGCATGTTTATTTCACTGCTTTAAAATGCACCAAGACATGAAGCTAAATTTGAACCACATTCTCCAATATGCTACTTTTAAAACAGCAATTTAAACAGCTTTAAAGATGATTACACAAAAACCCAGAGATTAGCCAGACTGCCCAAACAGTCTCACACTGTAAAATCATATTAATATCTTTTTGATCACCATTTTCTCACTGCATGAGGTATATTTGTCCAGGTACAGTAAATCCAGTTCAACTTGTCTTTGTTAACCTGCAATGACCTGCCAAGGTCTGCCTGCGTGGCAGCAGTCTGTCTCCTGTGTCATTCAGGCGTGAAGCCTTGGCCTCTGACCATCCAGTTACCTTGGTGACAGCCACCAACCCCTCCCTGACTTGGACTGTTGCCCTGCAAGAACACCCAACCTTGTATTCAAAGAGACAGAGGAAAGGCTAGACTTACCATATTGCTGGAGTCTGCAATTTATGTGAACAAAAACTTGATAGTGTGAAGTGAATAAAGGGATGATTTATAGTCAATCTCCTGAATCCCAGAAGACTCATGTTTAACAGTTTTAAATTTCACATAGCTCTGTACAGCTTCAATCTTTGAGAAATTTTAAATGTTTTCATACACAGAATCTCAGTGTTTTGTTCTGTTTTTGCTTTTTTTTTTCCAATTACCATCAAAGCCATACAACAAAAAAAAACAATTATCATACCCTTCAGTTGAATCATAATAAAATAAGATGCAGTTTAAAATTAGATACGTCTGATGAAGTCACTGTTAATTATGGTAAAAATAACCAAGTCATCTCAACAGAAATCGTGTTTTCAAAAGTCAACTTAAATAAACACAGTTTCTCTATGCATACTGATACTTTAAGTGTTTTAAATAGTGTTTCATTTTAATGTCTTCAACAGCCATTTCTCATTCAGGTTCGCAAGAGAAGTAATAAATTCTGTAATTCTAAGAAAGCCTTAAAAAAGTAAAAAAGGTCAAATGAAAATAAATCTCAATAACTCATTATATAGCACAGAAATCGAATCAAAATAGTTTATGTGTTTTGATGTAACACACACACACACACACACACACACACACACAAACAAACAAAGTAAAGTGCATAAAATGTGTCTCAGAAGTGTTGGGATAGGAGCGGGTTGACCAAGGTGTTGTTTTAATTCAAATATATTTTATAAAGTGTTAATAAACTGAAAAAACAAACTGGTGTCATTACGTCATTAACAGTGAAGTGTTACAGCCTCCATATGCTACTCAGCAGTTCAGGGCTTCACTGGTCTTTCACAGTGCTCCAAGTGTTTCCAGTAACTGACAGATCTGGGCTGCAGTTAGACAGTTTGGTCCATTTCTTCTTCTTATTATTATTATTACAGAACGATTATCTTGTAAAATGTGTTTTGATGCAATATCGTAATAAACAGGACACTTCTGAAAAAAAAAAGAGTCTGGGTTGCAGCATATGTTGCTTCAAAATCTCGACATATGATTGAGCATTTGTGTTGTGAAAGTTATTCACTAATGCTTCCCCTCAATTTTTTAACTAAGCAGGTTGACATGAAACTGTTTTTTCCAGACGGGTCCATGGTGGATGTGATTTACTTTTGATGTTGATTATGTTCCAAATCTGGAATCAGAACTTTCTTTATTTTTAATTTTAATCCAGCCTACCTGCAGGAGGTTATTCAGTCTCTGGTTGTTCTCATTGCATTATGTCTCATTTACATTCAAACATTATTTCAGCTTTTATAGAAACAGGGCTGTGTTGGTTCTAAGGAGTCTAACACATTACACCAAAACCATTTTATCAATTTTCAAAAAAGACAAATAAATATATTACGTAAATAGCCCTGTTCTTACCTATTTTTGATATGTGATATGAGATATGTAAATCAGACACTAAAAGGTAAATGTGTGTAACATGATTTTATGATAATGTCACATTATAATAACATACTTAATAGCATTACTCTATAATAATATATTCTATGTATAGTGCATAAAGTGGTCTGTTTTTTGTTGTTTGGGTTTTTTTTTTTACTTGTGGATTCAGGCAAACATTTATGGATTGATTGATTTATTGTGCAAGAATTGGAATCCCCAGCTGTTTAGATTAATAGATTTTACATTTACATGTAGAAGCAAAGTAGTGGACTTGGAGATCCCAACATGGTTCCAGCTTGCTCCCAGTCGCCATGATAATGATCAGCATCAGACATCACAAGCAAAATATGTGTCTAATCACTTGCAGCAACGTTTGTGTCTGCCTCTGTTGACCTGGTGCTTCTCTCCCATCCCACCCCCACTTGACTGTGCAGACACAAGGTTGCTTAGCAACCCAAGAACAGCCTATGGAGAACACACTGATACGTGCGGTTTCTCACACAGACACTTGGAAAACCTTGGAAATCTGGGGGAGGATGATAATGTGCTTCCACTCCAGCCCTCCACCTCACTTGGTGCTCCCCAAAAACAAGAGGAGAGGCAATCGAGCATCAGAGCCTGAGGAGAGCCAGCCCAGTTTGACACTCTGACTGCTCTCCACTGCCGTCACATTAAAACATGCCCACGTAAGGCTGAGCGCATGAGCAGAGAGTCGTCTTCTGCTCAAACACTGGCATCTTTTAAAGTAAGCTATTATTCTGTCACGCACACAAAGACAGCTCTATGAACAGAATCTCCAAAATATACTTGTTAATTTTGAATGATCACAAGTCCAGCAGCCATGAAATGAAAATTTCTGACAAAGAGCTTTCAGGGCTGGGACGTAAGCTCTGCAGTTTCCCCACAGCCCGACACTATTAGCACTTTGAATGTTTAAATACAGTCAGCATACGATGGATCAACCAGTGCCTTCAGCGGCAGTCCGCAGTATAATTCTCTAAAAGGGGTTGGATGTGTGTGTGTGTGTGTGTGTGAGCCCCTGGGGAGTGGTGGGACTGAGTAGATTATGAGCAACCTTTGGGCAGCACTAAATCCCTTTGAGAGCCAACACACAGAGACAGAAACTGGTATGTAAATAAAACCCATACTTGCATATATGAAAACATTTTTAAAAATTCATCTCACGTTAGGTATATTTACATTACATCTTTGAAAAAGAGGGCGGACTTCCTAGGTGTCACGAGGATCATTTGACACCTAATGGATTATGAGATGGTAATGAAACTGCTCTTTGGGCTGAAGGCGTAGAGACTGCAGGAAGTTAATATAAAAAAAACATATACATATACTGTATGTATGTATATTGTTTTCCTTGGTAAGTTTTGAAACAGTACTGCAATCTCTGGGGTAAGACAAATGAATTGATAGATGTAATATATCCCCATTAAAATATAAAATGAGAATACATGGTAATAAACATTTACTGGGACAAAATAAGCTAAGCTATTCACAGGAAGAAAGGACTGTGAGGCCATTAGGCCTTCGTCAGATTTCATTAAACACCAGCGCCAAATGTGGGTAGAACATCTAAGAGCAGCTTCCACTAATAATATATCTCCATATACATCTTACCCATATTCAGAACTTTTACTTTCACACTAAAGGCTTCCCAGGCTGGCAGAGTGTTTATATGATGTTTTTTTCTCCTATGGCAAAGCTGCTTAAGCTTAAAGAAATCTGGAATAATCTCTAAATTTATGTGTAAATACTGTAGTTTAACTGTGTGCATTTAAAGGTCTGTAAGAACCTGCTGCTTTACTCTCTGGGGATTTAATCCTCTCACATTCACAGCAGCGAACACACACACACACACACACACACACACACACACACACACACACACACACACACACACACACACACACACACACACAGCCATGATCTACATCACAGATTAATAAATTTGACATTTTTTCAGTGAGATGCACAATTTTTTTTTTAATTTTGCCCATTCTTATATCCTTCATAGTCAGTCCAGATCCAGCTTGTAGTTGCAGACTCTAATAGATCAGTTTTTATAAATGAAACCAAAACCCAGAGGGACACACACACACATATACACACACAGGTGACCTTTAAGGGGGAGGGGTAGGTCACTCAATGTAATCTTTCTATGAGCAACCCGAGGACTCAGCAGCCTGGGGAATACATGCACAGAGCCTGACCAGACCTTGCTCAGCAGCAGTGTGTGTGTGTGTGTGTGTGTGTGAGAAAGACAAGACTGAGAGACAGGGACAAATATCCCATCAACCTCCACACAACCCACATGCTCAGGACATTTTTAGAGCTGTTATTAGAAGTTACTGTTAGACAAGTTGAGAAGGCATTTTCTGCACTTGAAGCAACATTTTTCTTTTTCTTTTCTTTTTTTTTTTACTGCTCCCACACTGTTTCCATTCCAAGATGCAGTACAATGATTGAAACTCAGTTTCATACACATCCTGGATTCTCATTGAACATCACTGACAGCAGAATCCTCCTACAGTTTATTTTAGGTTCAAACATTCAAAATTAGTTTAAGTGAGTAAAAATGTCACATTGCAACACAGAAAGTGGGTCAAAGACGGCAACCCAGGATGCACATTCTGATTTTACCGCATAAGCACACGCGTCCAGACTCAACTCTTTCATGAGAGAATACATGATGACACAAGTGCATAGATCATCGCAAAAATATCTGGAAATATAGAGTAGAACATACTAAGAGCCAGTATCAGACTAAAAGCTGTTCTCAGACATTTTCTGTAAACCTTTTCTGTATTGATAGCGCCCCCTGGTGTCTGACAAAAAACAGTGCAGCAAAGTTCAATACTAACTTCTCAACATAAATATTCTTTAATTTCACAAAAGAGGATGCAAAAGAAGACAGCCTTCTTTAACAATATTGTCACTCACTAAAATAAACCATTTCCATTTCACAATACTGTGTTGATGAGTTGTTGTTTTTTTAAGCCATAAGCACTACTTTAGGGATATTACCATACCATGTAGAAACCAAATACCAACATGATTCTACATGAACATCTGTTGTTCTGCCACTTCAAATAAGAAAAAGATGCTCAGCCAGTGTTCAGTGACTTTTCATTTGCAGGCGAACAACACAATTGTAAGACAAAGTCTTTACTTTTTTTTTTAACAGAATGATCAATGGGCTACTTCTTATTCATCAATGATTACAACCAATAACAATATATTGCAAGAAAAATATGTCAGTCTTAAAGTGAAATATAACTGTAATGCTGTATCAAAACAGAAAATAAAACCAAATAAATTTACTTTGGTTAAAAACCATTCTTTACAGAAATTTAATCTGGATTATGGTTGTCTTGCATCAGATTTGAAAACACAAGCAAATCCAAACTATTTTAAGTGCTCAGTATTAAGTTTGGCTTTCCGTGACTTCATTTAGGAATAACACTGGAACCTTTTCAAATGGGATTAGAGCCTATGTCAGGCTCAGGCTGATCATCTATGAAGTAAGGATCTCCTTGATGGACTCTGTGATTGTGCACCCGCAGGTTCCCCCTGTGGGCAAATCTTTTTCCGCATTCTGTACAAGCAAAGGGCCTCTTTCCCATGTGAACATCCCGCTGGTGAGCTCTCAAGTTGCCGCTGCGAGCAAAACGTTTACCGCACTGAGAACAACCGAAAGGCCGCTCTCCTGTGTGTGTGCGGGTGTGCACAGTGAGCTCAGAAGGAGTGAGGAAACTTTTGTCACAAAACTGGCAGGGATGTAGTCTGACTCCTGTGTGGCGTAAAAGGTGTCTGCGCTGATGGGAGGGATAGGCAAAGCACTTTGTGCAGTATGGGCAGGTGTAAGGTCGTCCATTACCTCCACCCGAAGCTGAAGGGTGGCCAAGAGGGTTAGTGTGCCGTAGAGCAAGTGACAGGGAATTTGACTGTGGTCGCAGAGGGTTTCTGTTACCAAAATTTGAGGCCTGCCGTGTGTTATTAATGGGGTTTCTCCCATCCCTGTCCCCTCTGGTTCGCCATGGTGACTCACCAGAAGGAGCCTGGGGATGATCCTGCTGAATTTCCCTACAGCCCGTCGCTTGACCCTGCACTGAGTTCTGATTGGAGTTCTGGTTCTCACGCTCCTGGTCCAAGAAAGGGAAAGAACTTTCTTCATCTTCATTGCTGGCCTGGTGTGATCCAAAACCAGTTTGGAAGCAGGACGAGTCTGTGCCAGACCTGTCTTCAGCTGGGCCAGAGCAGCCAGTACCATCTGCCTGCAAGTTGCCCAGTCCCGAAACACCGTTTCGGGTGGTGTCCAGCCCTGATAACCAGTCTCCTGAAGGTGGTAGGTTGGGATCAGACCTGGGAGAGCAACGTCCACTCTCAGTGATGGACAGAAAAGGAGTAGAAGCTTGATCCTGTTGGGGACTGAGCTCTGTACTGTGACTGCTCTGATTCCAGTTAGATACTGCACAAAAAGTAGGAGGGAAAAAATTATTAGTAACCCATTTGTCTCATCATCTATAATACAAATGACCCCACATTCCTGAACTTCAATTTCTCCCTCTTTTTATGAACAGACTGAACAGTCATGCTGAGAGAAGACTGACTTTTGTTCTTTGTTTGTGTAGCAGACAAGTCATCAATCTGCCTCAGATCCTCAGCAGCAAGTTGTCCCTCTGGAGCTTGGACTGTAGCAGATCCCAACGCTGATTGTGATCCAGAATGCTGTTGAGAACAGGTAAATAAATAAATAAAAGAGTAAGATTTAGAATAGCTAGCAGCAATGAATGATGTGTGTCACTTTGTGGTGGCTGTGCACAAATTATGAAAGTTTAATTGCTTTAAGTTATTAGAGGACATGATCTGACCTCATGTTTTATGGAAGCGCTGTCTAGACACATGGCCTCCTCTTTCAGGCTGCCGGGGCTCTGACTGCGTCCGTCCATTGAGTCTGATGCATCCTTTCCCACATTCAGTCCTGTGCAAGAAAAGTTTCAGTGGCAGTGCAATATCTGCAGCAAGTTCTGTGGTGTCTTCATAATCAAAACTGATTCATGCAAAGTAAGGCTGATGGGCTGATGCCATACGAGAAGTATATACAGACTTAATAAGCTGGTGAAGAAAGCCTGTTCTGTGGTGGGTCTGGACCAGGACAGCCGGGAGCTGGTGGCTGAGAAGAGGTTGAAGGACAAAATCTGTTCAATCCTGGACAATCCGTCTCACCCTCTGTACAACGACCTGTGGCTGATGGGAAGCTCATTCAGCCAGCAGATCATTCCACTCAGGTCCAGGACTGAACAACTCAGACCCTCCTTTGTTCCAACTGCCATCAGACTCGCCCTGCTCTGTATGGACTTTTTCCAATTCTCCATCCACTGTTACTGCATGTATACATTTGTATTTTTATCTTTATCTTCACTGTTACATCTATGCAACAGTAAAGTGGCTATATTTTAATGATTGTCTCTCTCATCCACCTCTCCCATTTGCGACCGCTGGCAGATTGATGTTTCAGATTCTTGTATCAAGTGACTCAGGAAACAACCCACTAACTTTGCTTGAAGGGACGACAATTTTAAAGACCCTTCAGATGTGATGAGCTCAACACTTCTACGAAGGTGAGCTCTCCTTACGCCAGTTATAAAGGACCAACTGTGAGCTGTAATACCTGATCGCGCCGCGGTGTGCTGCTTTAAGCTGCCTCCTATGTCTCCTGATGACACCTCTCGCTCTTCGGTGCCTCCGCCTTTGGTTTTATGCCTCCTCTCGACTTTCTCCAGCTTGCACCGGAGGATGGAGATCTCCTCCGTTTTCTGCGACAGCTCCGCCTGCTGCTCGCACAGGCTGCTCTCGAAGATCTTAGCGATCTCGCATACGGCAGCTGCCAGCAGTGAGTCCATGACGGTGGCGAGCTGAGCGTGGAAAGCACTCCTCACAGACTCCATCTTCCTTTGTTTAGAGGAGTTTTAAACTAAGAAATTCAACGACACGGTTGTATTTCTCACTGATTTTCCGCAAAAGCAGCAGAGGGACTCCTTTGCCCCGACTTTTAAATACTCCCACGAGACGTTGCCATGGCACATGGCTGTTTCACAACATTATCGCTAAAATTGCTTCCTTTATTAGGGTCTCACTTTCGGGGTTAAATATCTCGACCGTCTGAATTGTGTCAGATTTCAACGGCCTTAAACGATGCTATCGTAACCTATGGTAACCTGTATGTGACGTTAGTTCCAAGTAGCGATGGTAATGCTGCTGTGTGACATTCAGCACAGAATAACGTCGAGCTAGTTGAGAAAAACAAAACAAAAAAATAGTTAATAGGTAAATTAATCACAGCTCAGTTGTAACCCGGTGACTACAGGTCAATGTTACCTCCGCATAGATGTAAACATGGAGCTTCTACGGAGCGTAGCCTGTACTAGCCCCTCCGGGCTAACACGGACAACTGAGGAAATGCAACAGCAAAAAACGTGCTCCTAGGCTGTTATACCGACTGGAAGTCTTTGGTCGCATATCTTTTAGTGGTCAGTAGAAGAGTAGAACATCCTCACTGAAAAAAGATATTCAGTTATCTCGTTAGCAGGTTGGCACCTGTGATGTGGTAAATGGTTGCAAGTCTCGCGATAGTACAGATGAAAATTATATCGAATACGATCGTCAATTATTATTATAAATTATTAAAAAAGCTTCGTTAGTTAAATGAGCAACGCAGTTTAAAATATGAATTTATTTAATCATGACAGCTTTTATATCAGACAGCATAAGTACTTGGGGTGAGGATAATACGAAACCAAACTTTTAACTAAAAGAAAAACTGAAATGTTACCCGTTTCAGTGCCCGGGCATAACATTAAATAAACGTGAACACAAGGTGTAACAATAATATATTAACATATCACATTCACTTAAAAGTTTTGTATCACGCTCAATTAAAAAAAAACACACACACACACACACACCAAAGTAGCTAGTCATGAATGAAGAAAGCAACACTTAAAGAAGAAAACACCAAACTGATGCAATGATCATGAGCAAAAAATGATGGAACACTTAAGCCGTTAAACTTCTGGAGGCAAATTACAAATTGAACTGAATAAAATTAAACGCATCACATTCACAGACTTGACAACACAGCCCATAGGCTCAAACTGGGATGAGTTATTAAACTGTAACAGAGAAATACATGTTGCAATTAAGGCAAATGGTAGACAAATATATACGGTAAAAAACAACCAACCCAACCAGGGTTTGGTAAATTCAAAATGTACCGTGTATCAAAAACACATCTTCATATTCTTTTTACAGCCACTAGCGAGTTGCTACTGTACAAGTCAGATTGCTGAAAACAACATTGCTATCTAAATGTTCATCACTGCAACTTTTCAAAAATAAAACAAACAAAAAAAAACTAATCTTTGTATTGTTAGTCATCCTTCCTTCTATATTATCCTTCATTTTGTCTGTGAAAATAACTTTAATGCAAAAGAAAAGCATTTCAGAAAAAGTACATTCAATCTAGTGCATTCTAGAGGAAATAGCTGTGAATGGGAGGGGTAGCCTACTTGTTCCCAACAATCTCAAATCTTCTGTATGGCCTTTGTTACGCATGACCATTTTGATTTAAATTTTTGATGGGTGATGTCACATCCTTTTCGCTATCGTCGATATCCTCTAAGGGCTCAGTCCATCCAAGGTCTTCGCTTGGCTCAGTGGTGTTCATGCGGTATTTGTGCGATTTTGCACAGTGAATTCCAAGTCCCTGGGGGGTTTGGTATTTCTTTGGACACAAACTGCAAGGATATGGTTTTTCATATACGTAAATCTGCATGCGTCGTCTGAGCCTGGACACATCAAAACCATTGCCATGGTACGTGCTGGAGAACTGAATGGCGGATCTTTCAGTGCTGTTGCCAGAGGAACATGCATCTTTACTCTTGAGGATCACCTGTTTTTTAAGGGGGGGACGTGCTTTACAGGAAGTTTTAGATACGACCCCTTCTTTTATAAGCAACCTTCTGAGTTTTTTACAAGATTGTTTGTGAGCCTTGAGAGCATTACGAAAGCGGAAGCGTTTTTGGCAGCCTCTGCATCTGTTGTGGAAAGGTTCATGTGTATTTCGGCTAACTTCTGTTTCAAACACCTTTTTGCAGTGCTTACAGGGGTACCCACTTTTGTGACCCTTTTCCTTTTTCTCTGGTTCAGCAGAATTCCTATCAAATGTTGTACTTTTTTTCAGATCTTGTTTCTGCTCCCCAGGTTGCTCGTTTTCCGTCGAGTTTCTCCTCCTCTTTCTGTTTTGGCCAGGATATTCCTGTTGGAAATCTTGAAGCAATATTTTTACAGTACTCGTCACTGGGGAATGTTGACTTCCATAGAGCAATAATTTCACATCATTTCTCACTGGTCGATGTTGGCTTTCTTGACCATTGATGAGTAATTTTCTGTCCTTGGTGTTTTTTAAAGTGGAAACTGCAAAGAGGGGAAAAAAGATATAGGAAACAATAAAATATATCATAATTACAACAAATGATGTATTTAAAAAAAAACAAAAAAACAAAACAGACCAATAAAACAATACCATTATTTCTACAAAACTGGGTTACATACAAACAATCTTGAGATCAATCTTAAGAGACAACAAGATGTCTTTTGACAATGAATATCCCTGTGAGTCTGTGCTCCAGAGTTTAAAGCTTTAACTCCTACATAAAGTTAGTCTGTATACCTTCTTCACTGGAATCAGGAAGTACAGCTTTTGAAATAATTAGACTGCTGAAAAAGACAACCTTAGAAACAATAATAAAACCATGTGGAAACAAATATTCTTTGACACAAAGAGAGCGCAATCTTTAATCTGACAAAAAGCACATTAAATTTAACAAAAAGAATTCAGCCGAAAACTCACTTCTCTTGGATATCCTCCTACCACTGGTGCTTTGGAGGCTCATGTCACTTTTAACTTCCTAAAATAAGCACAACAGCATCATCATTTTTCTTAAAAATCTATTGAGATCAACAGCAAAGAGAAATTGAGAAAACAGATGTGCCTCAGTGGTGTAAATTTTGTCATCTGAAAGTTTTTTTTTTTTTTTTAATGAGGGTAGACCAGACCTGTACACATGTAGGAGTCATTCACACACACCAATGCAGGGAAATTCTTTAATTTCAAAAGTTAACAGGAGCACAAACACATCTACTCCTAAAACCCCAAATATCGCACAAACCCACACACACCACTGATTCCCACCAGAACTTCCAGTAATTCTAAACTCAGGTTTGTTTTTGAGATCTTCCCCATAACCTTGATCAGAAATCTGCTGCACAGAAGAAAATTAAAAGAACATTTTCCTTGTGCTCAACTGTGGATCTACACATTTTTGGTTCCATTTGCACAGCAGACATAAATAATCATTTCAACACAGAAACGTAAAAAATGCGTTAGATCCAATAAATAAAGAGACAACATGCTGCTTAAGTTGACATAATGTTGACAGATGTGACTCCTTGTTGAAAGCGCAACTGTGACTGGTTTTGAAGTGACTCCATTTTGTACTGGCTCCCTTCTCTTACTGGAACTGTGTTCCATCTAAGACTGGTGGTGAACAAGCTGTCACCAATTGTTAAATCCATCTTAAATAGGATTTTCCAGCACATGCAGAACATTAATGAGAGCCATTTACTTCAGCTTATGTTTTGTTTACTTTCCTCTCCTTTCTGAAAAAGCCCAAAATAACATCAGTATGTCAGTAAACCTGTAGATAGAACTTTCACATTTACTAAAAGTAATGATTCAGATTCACCTTCGACCTAAACTACAGGAGATCAGCTACTCTCATCAGATTACGTGTATTCTTTGGTTATGTCACACGGCCACCGTTACAGTTTTACGCCCGCTGAAGAACTCTCAGTACTATTAATATTGAACATCAAACAGCCCTAGGTCCATTATTGGAAGGTAAATAAAGTAAACGTTTGATGAGGACCAAAACAATCTAAGGAGTTTTAAGTCAGAACTAAATGTGTTTGCAACGTAATGGCAACTGGCCTGCATCAAAATAAGTTGCTATTTTGAGCCTTTGGCAAGACTCAAAAATGAAATTCCACTTGTGGACAGGATCTCTCCAGAGAAAGTACATAAAAAGGACTGTTTGTACTCTTTCAAGTCCATACTTGTCAACTGTCACCTAAGATTTTGCTCTTTAGCACCCCTCTCTGGTTGAGAAGCGCAATCGCCTCCTTGGAGCAACGCAACACACGTGCATTTGACCAGATGACAGAAGAACCAGTGAAGAACCTCTGGCTCTGCCATGACGTTCCTACTGATAATTATGTAAGATAGCTTCAACTTATAGTTAGCATCTGGCTAACTCCTTCAAGCAAACACTGTGGCGAGAGCTGCTGTGCACTGTGATTGCTAGATAGAAAGGTGTCTTCCTTAGCGCAGGTCACTCGCCAGCTAACGGTCTTCATGCAGGTGATGCAGACGCACTCAGGCTTTTTCAGTTGAACTACCGCTAAAATATTTTATTAGGAGTTCCAGTGTGTTGCTTTAAATGTTATGCTAACTGCTGTCAATTGACTCAAAAATGCAGGAAGTTTATCATATCTGCATTCACACAGTTGGATCAGTTCTTTGATATTTATAACAAAAGCCATGTGTCAACATGGAATAATGTAAAATACAACAGCGTTCTAACTGCTCACACACTTCACCAGTAACAAATGTGACAACACAGCCATGCACCAGCAGAGACTCGCCTTCAGCTACACACCTCTTGATTGGAGACAGGAATTTGCCACAGGGGAATGGAAAACGGACGTAGTCTTATACTGGGACACACTCCATCTTCCGGTACGGTCGCAGTCTCACAGCCCAGTGGAGCACACCACTCATCAGGTACTGAAAACAGCCAGAGATACAAATGCTGGTAACCTGCATGTATTAAACATTCTACTGCGCTCATCAAGATTTACATGAAAATGCTGTCAAACTCTTTGTTTGCTACCTGAATGTGAACAGGTTATTTTAAAACTTGACTTTTAATTAAAATCAAGCAAATTTGGTCTGGAATATCCTCTTAAGTCGGATTTTTCTATTTTATGAAGTCACAGCTTTCTCAATGGTGACAATAAATATTCCAAAGTGTAATAAGAAACCAGCATATTAAAAGGAGATATAATAAACATCACTGTACCTTCAAAGTCAATCTCAGGAACCTCAGACGTGTGTGTTGGAGCATCAAGAACAACTTTCTTCTGAGGTTCTGTTCGATCTTTTCTGTTGGCTTCTTGTCTTTGGTTCTTCTCTGGTTCTTTGCTACTTTCAACTTCATGTTCCTTCAGCTTCAGTTCTGTCCTTCGTAGCTTTATTTTAAGTTGAGCGACTTCTTCTCCTTTCTGCACCAGTTCCATTTGATAGCCACACAGGACATTTTCAAAAATCTTCATTGCTTCAGACACCGCTGTCTTTAAGACCGAGTCCATCGCTGTGTTCAGCTGGTCCCTGAACCCTCTAATCAGATGGTCAGCCATCATGAAAAATAGTTAGCAGATGCTCTCAGATGTCACAGATAAGAATATGACGCTGTGATGATCTGTGTGCTACAAACAGAGAAATGAAAGATGATTTTTTTAAAACTTCAAAACCAAGTCATCTGCCTTCCAGTTGCACATGTATGAATCATTTTTCACATCCACAATAGGACCCATGTATCTGCAATAGTGCAAAAGCATGTTTAAACACCACAACTGTGGCCCATGGATGCTTTTTTTTGTCTAGATTATTCCTAGTGGTTGAATTGTAAGATTAAAGCAAGTTCCATAACTTGTGCACAAGGTTGCATAACTTGTCCTTCTGCTGGCTACAAAACAAAAATATTTCCCAAGAGACGTTTTAAAATTATAAAGTGAAAAATCCAGACTCTGCAGCAAAACCTGGTTCTGAAACCCAAAGTACACGAATGGTGAAGTCTTTTTTTTTTCTTGAGCCCAACAAAGTGACACTACATTTTTTTTTCCTTTCTCCTTTTATCAAATTATCTCTCCCCCCCCCTCCCCTACAAACTGCCTTTGTCTGCCTTTATTCCTATGAAGCTCATTCCTGTAAAGGTTTACTTCGGATTCGTTGGTTTGTTTACTTAATTTAACCATACAAGGTTTCTGCAACGCTGTACCTAGATCCAAAATTTACAAATCCACATAATCATACACACAATATCACACAATTTATGTTAAGTTTGCAACATGCAAATAAATGACTAAATAAATAAATAAAAAGGAAAAAAAAAATGCAATAACAAAGCCGAGAAAATTTGACAACATTTCAACAACATTTGAAGCCAAACAACAAGATCATGCAGGTACAGGACTGCACATGGCAGGTAGCAAATACGCACCTTTCACAACAAGGAAAGATACTCTGGTCTGCTTCAGATGCTCGGATGTCCCGGACTTTGCCTTAAACCAACATTAAAATAAAAATAAAAAAATAAATAAACGTGGACTAGTCAATACATATCTAAAATAGGCGAATGCCCAGTACACTGTACTCCTCCGCCATTTTAAAGAGTCTTTTTTTCTTCTTCTTCTTTTATTTTAATGGAGGTTGGCAGACGAATTGAAGTGCATTACCGCCACCACTAGACTGGAAGGTGGATCTGCAGAACAGCCAGGAAAAAAAACTGTAAACCGAGTCTGGACAGGAGGGGACAGAAACGCCATATTTGGTTGACGTGTAAGACTTAATTTTATCACAAATGAAAGCATATACGTTGTTCCATATTATTCAAACCCAGGGCAATAAAAAAACAGTTAAAATGACTTAACATGAATACATGGTGAAACATTTCTCCTAAGGGATGGTTACCTTTCAACCGTTACAACAGCAGCTTATTATCATTCTGCACCCATCTAAATGCCTTGTGGATGTTTTTTTTTTTAAATAGCTTTTAATAAGAATTCTCCATATTGAACCTTTAAATACTGTTGTATCGTGAATTGATTAGTTGAAATTAGTCATTACCCTGTGTGATTCATTACTGGACATGGTGCAGGCTGAACTTCACACACTTGGCAACGAACGACTAACCTGGCAACCCGACTGCTGGAATTGCTTTTTTGTTGTTGTTGCAAGTACAATCTTGAGCCAGTAAATGTTGACATACTGCTCTTTATCCATATTCTCCCCATTACACCTTAACATTAGTCTAACTATCCATTATAATTTAGATAAGTTAGCACGCGTGTTAGCTTACCAATTGAGGAGAAAAGTTGCCATTTCTGCATGCGTTTTAATGCCGTTGAAATTCTTTATCTGAGTCTATCGAGTGTATGCGTTACGATACTTATTCTAGATTTTGACCTTCTCTGGTCACTCTGATGAGAGGATAACCAAATCTCCACTAAGGGCTCTGAAGCAGCTGCAGGACAGGTAGACTCCACTATTTTAGCCAGTGTCAGCCAATCTGTGCCGAGCATAGAGACCACACTTGGCAACCCACAATGGCGGCCGCTATTATCTCGTATGATGTAAACACGATTTCATTGTCATGCCCGTCAAAATTTCTTAAATTATTTAATTCAGACTAAATATGATTTTTAAGGAAATGCTACTCTCATTCTGCACACCTCTAAATGCCTTGCAGATGTATTATTTTGGGGGGGAAAAACAGAGGTTTTTATAAGAATTCTCCATATTGCACCTTTAAGAAAAGTTTGAACAAAAGGAAACGGACAAGATGAGTAATTTATGTGAACTGCTACAAAATACAGTGGTTTCAATCAAACCTAACTCACTGAGAGTGCAACAGGCTGATGGATTAATAGCTTATCTATAATCCTATAAATTTACTGTTACTCCTGTTTCAACGGTTGCAGGAAGGAAATGCCAGTTGGCTTCAGCGGGTTGTGGTTCTTGCAGGGTGCTATATGCAGACAGCGCTGGGTAGCTAAGGGCCCAAGTTGGGTGGCAGAGTTTATAATACGCGCAGCGTAACTGGCGTCTGACTCATTATACTTACCACCAACCACAACACACCAGGTGGTATTTTCCACAATATCTTTAGCTTGCTTTTCACCAGTATAGGCTTCTTTAGCTAGGCATTCTGACAGTTGTGTGTGGTGTGTGCTGACTGATTTCATCTTGCGTGCAGAGTTGGCAGCAACCCTCCCACCATTCTGCATTGCATTTCACACAGCACTCCTTTTTCACCTGAATGTATCTGTACAAGGGGGCATCCCAGGACACATCTGGCCTTATAGATACTTTTGTCCATTTTCTGCTGTCTGCAGCTGCCCAAGAACACCACGTCAAAGAGAAGGGCTGATGCCACAATAGCATAATAACTGGTCCTTAGCAGCGGACCCCCTGGATGTTGAAGGACCTGAATCTCCTGAGCAAATGGAGTCTGCTCAGTCCTTTCTTATAAAATGCAGTGGTGACATCAGTCCAGTCGATTGATCAGGTGAACACTCAGATATCAGAATGGTTTCACCATCTGAATGTGCATAACCTGGATGTTCACTGGTGTTTTGAGTGTCTGCTTCTCCAGAAATCCTCCACTAGCTCCAAATGTTTTTTTTATTTTTGATAAATTTGATATCTAATATCCTGCGATGGACTGGCGACCTGTCCAGGGTGTACCACTGCCTTTCACCTAGAGAGAGAGGACCCCCGTGGCCTTGCATAGGAAATAGTGGGTATAGATAATGGATGGATGGAGGCTGAGTTCTACCACCTAGTGGACACATGTCATCACTGCAACTTTCTTAAAACAGCATTTATATCACAGAATATAAAGAAAAGCTCATAGAAGCCTGGGGCAGTATCTACAAAAACACTCTGGTTTGCCAGCTGATGTTAAAATAGTTTTGAGAAATTTTAAATATGGTCATCCACAATTTCAGCATTTTTTTAAATGACACTACTACATTTTGGACACGAAGACAGTTTTTGTGAGACTGTGGCTTCTGGCTCACTTCCGCACTGCTTTAGTCATACTCACATTTGAGCAAAATGTTCAGTAATACTGCAACCTTTTCCTGCTTCCACAAGCAATTAATGTTACATCAAAAAGAAATTCTGCTTGTAGTTGTTAATCAAACATTATACACGCTCTTGTTACATAATTTTCCATAGCTTTAAAGACTGGTCATTGCTGTTGGTTTCCATGGTTAAATGGTGAATAATCCACCTGGAAAATGTTGTGACTCTTTTTTTAAGGATGGATGGACGACCAAGGAAAACAGAGACTCATTTTCAGTCTACAGGGTTTGCTTTATTCCATATCAGTGGGAAGATTTAGTGCAAATCTAAAGGGCCCAGTTAACTCCTTTTTAAGACAGTCAAACTGTAATTTGACCAACAGATTTCAAAGTGTCTTTGCTTTTCCATTTCACCAGTTTTGACTACGATCATACAAGAAGGAAAATTAACTTGGGGAAAGAGGAATGATCTTGCATTTCAGAAGATTAAACCCTTTCTCAGCCAAATGTAGTGTTGTTCCAGGCCACATTAGCAGCATCCATGTCCACAAAGTTGACATAAATCCTGAAATAGACACCAAGAGAAATAGGTTAATGAGAGAAATGAAGTTATGCAACACACAGAGGCATCCAAGACTGTGGGCTTCTGTCATCGCGTTACAATTCTGATCAGGTTATAAAGAACAAATGTGCTGGCTGTTGTGCATATTTGATACCTGTCAGGAGAGATGCCCAGGTGTTTGTTGAGCAGTCCACACAGGAGTTTAGAGTACTGCTTGTTGTGAGCGCCGCTGATCTTGCCGATGCTGTGGAGGGAGCAGAGTGCGCAGGGGTCTCCTTTTCCTCCGAACATCATCATTTGGTCAGGATTGATATGCACAGCAATGTACTGTACATGTAAGACAAATGGACAGAGGTGGAGTCAGTTTCAGTATCATAAAAGCTGCAGTAAAGGTTGTGGTGAACATCCTGCACATTTTGAACTAATTAATGCAAATGTTTCTATTGCAATCTGACCTCAAAGTAAGACATAACAGATATCTTCTGTCTTTATTTACTTATTTTACACCATTGTGGTCATTTTATACAGTGATTTTTTTTCCCGATTGCAGTTACAGATTATGCCTCTTTCTGGTCTACTCAAGCCTATCACAAATCACTGGAATAAATTCAAGGTCATTTGGTCTCCTGAGCCTGCGTCAGAGGCAAATTCAGTTATTTATTTATTTATTTATTTTAATCTAGGTCAATTGCCATAAAGAAGTAATGTATCAAATATTATCAATGCCTTGCTTTTCTTTTGCATAAATAATAATAAAGTTGCCTTTGAGAGTTAAGAATCAACAAACATCTTACGTAATAATTCACCTTTATAATAATAATTTACCAAGGCTTGTTGTTTACTTGTAACAGTCCAGACTGTTCAAACAGCTGCACAGTGGACTTATCCATGTCGGAGAGGCGAAAATAGCAGTCATTAAACTAAAGTTATGTTTCATCCCCAGGTCGACTTAAATGCATGTGGAGGAAGGATGATGCGGAACGGACCTTCAGTTGGTTTTAATGCACAACCGTAAGCATTTGTGGAGGGGGACAGCGCGGCCTACCTGTGCAGGTTTGCCCATAGCTTTGGCCAGTTCCTCTGTGGCCTCAGACAGCAGAGCCGCAGGCACATCGCCTTTAGCCACGTTGGTGTTTACTACGAACATCGGCATGATGAACAGCTTTCTCCTCTCCCCAAACTGCAGACTCCTTATCACAGACAGAAGAAGACAGGGACCACCCCTCTTCCTCTTTTATTTTCAGCGTAACGTCACAAAGGGGCCACAGCGCCTCCATGCGTCCAGATACATGGTAGCACTCTGTACTTGACTCTTTCTTTCTTTCTTTCTTTCTTTCTTTCTTTCTTTCTTTCTTTCTTTCTTTCTTTCTTTCTTTCTTTCTTTCT
>JBAMYA010000002.1:7317790-7333773 GCA_037176975.1 Arrhamphus sclerolepis | reverse complement strand
CATATATATATACATACATATATATACATATGGAGAGAGAGAGAGAGAGAGAAACTCAGACTGACTCAGCTGGTTTCCCATCATCAAATGTTGTGTCTTGCTTGTTTGATTCAGAGGATGTCGGATTATTTCTGGGTTTTTTTTAAGTGAAGTATAGATTCCATAGTCTTGTTACAGAGTCCATTCGACATGATATTGTTTTAGCTTTTGAATCAAAGCCCAAATTTTGTTGCTGCTGTTGTTGTTGTTTTTTGTTTTGTTTTATTTTTTGTTTTTTTCTTTTGTTTTTCGTATTTTGTAATACTAAACTTTCCCCTGCTCACTCTTTCCAAGAAACCCTGTCACGCCGCGGGCTGATTAAGGTCGTGCGTGGATCAGCTCCATTGCGCAGCTGCACTCGGCTTGTCTCTGCACGCCTTCCGACTTCTCTGTGTCAACATTTTCACAACTCGACGCTTCAAACCACTCCCTCCGTCAGTGTGTGCGGAAGAGCAGTCAAAGCAGTCGAGTCCGTACTAGCCATCAGACGTGTGTTTCCAAGACTATGTGCGCCGCAGAGAATGGCGGAGGCCAACGCGCTTGAGGAGCTGCATTCGGAGCTCACGTGCCCGGTGTGCCTGGAGCTGTTCCGTGATCCGGTGATCCTAGAGTGCGGACACCACTTCTGTCAGGTGTGCATAATCCAGTGCTGGGAAGCCAAGGCCGACGAACTTTCGAGTTGTCCGAAGTGTAGAAAGTCCTGTGCTCCAAAAGTGCGCCCCAACTCGCTCCTGTGCAACGTCGTGGACAGCGTGCGCAGAGCCCGTGTCATGGACGCAGCCGCGCGAACGTCCGGATGGGAGCACGAAGCGGGAGTGCCGCAGATGCCGGAGGATCGGGAGCCAGGGTCCAGCATGAGCAGCGTAGCCTCGTCCATCGGCCACTGGCCGCACCTGGTCATGGACATGTGTGAAGAACATGAGGAGAAACTGAAGCTGTACTGTGAGGACGACCAGCTGCCGATCTGTCTGGTCTGCGGCATGTCCCGAGACCACAAGACCCACAATGTCATCCCCATCACGGAGGCCTTTGAAAACTACAGGGTAATCTGCTGCTTTGTTTTTTCTTTTATCTGAAAGTGCCTTAAGTGGTCTCCAAAAGACAGTTTATAAATTCTGCGGTAATTACTTAGTTTTCTTTTTTTAACCTGACTTATTTTTTTTTTAGAAACTGTGGGATGTTTGCTGGAGCCACAAGATAAAATGTGTTTAAGTCAGGAAGTGTCCCTGCTCTGCTGTCAGCAAACAAGTTTTTCACAGAGCTCCCATAACATGGTCTCCATTTGTTTTAAAAGTACACTCCCTGTTTTCTTGAAAGCCTTTTGGTACTTTGTGTTTTACAGGAATTCAGCAGGCCTGTGTGAGCTCCTCTAACTCCCCTTTGCTTTGACCCTTACAGCTGACTATCATGGGTTTGTTTTGAAGCCTCTCTTTGTGTGTTTTGACATGTTTAACTGATGCCAAATTCTCACTTTTGTGGGTGAGAGTGCTCAGTGGAGGAAGGGTGGTCATCATATGACTCCCATTTGAGCATGTTGTTGTTCAGAGCAACACCAAGGAAATGCCCTGCTCATTTCAAAATAATCCGGTTTACTGACCTCATTTCTTAACAGCATTTTACATCCATTCATCCCACCCGTGTGCTTTCATGTGACTTCTTATTTATTTTGCCAACCAACAGGACAAACTGGCTGTGGCTCTAGAGAGAGTTCAGCTGCAGACAGAGGAGGCCACTCTCTTCCAGAGACAGACCAACGAAAAGATCCTTCTCATTAAGGTACCAAGATGTTTCTAGGCTGCAAAAAATGTTTTTGTGTGCTCTCAGTATATAATCAGACTTCTGCTCGCAAGGCAACATTCCCCTGCACACCTTTACCTGTCTGCCATGACTGAAGGATGACTCGCCCTAATTACATCTGCTGGTGAGGCACCAGGTTGTTACTCACCTAAACGTTCAACTTGAATTAACATTTAAAAACATCAGTTTCTTCTTGTCTCTCTCGCGCCTACGCACTCATTCACACCCAGACACGTACACAGTATGTGCAGAATGCACAAGCAGACAAAAAGAGATAAGACCTGACAGACAGAATGTGGACTGGTGTTTTTTTTTCTACCCCAGCAGCATTCACCTAAGATTGAGTTAGCTGTGTGAGTGTTAAGCTAAGATATGAGTGTAGTGTGTTTGCTCTATGGGGCCATTTCTGTGGCAGAAGATAAGTTCACATATCTGTGTCATATGCCAAGCTGTTCTTTGCCCTTCGCTACCCCCTGGTTGAGCATGTCAGGCCGTACGTTTTGCTTCATGTCTGTCTGACCCAGTTTATATGCAGATGCACAGATTTTCACTTCTCCTTCTCTCTAAGTATGACAGGATGTGGGTAAGCGGGGCTGAGCGGAAGTATGTTGGTGTTTCTTTTCCTGCCCATCTCTCCTTCTGTGTGGAAAGTGGAGTAAACTCACAGCTGACAGATCTGTCTGTCAAATCCAAAAGTTATCAAGCAGCTGTTTGCAAAAGTTTTTGTTGTCATTTGTGTTGAGAGCTGACTTGTTTTGCATGAATCCCTTGAATGATTGTTATTGATGACACCAATGCCTGTTCAAATTTAGGAAGTACCGTTGTCTATGGGTTGGCTCAATGCTAATGCTAGCAGTGCTAACTTCAATGCCAACCTGTAGCTGCCATGGCAGAGAAACTATTCTTATATCCTCCACTTATTACTATAAAATTCTATATTACTGCTATAGAAACTGACTACATAGTCAAACAAACTGAAAGAAATTCGTTTTTAAAAGCTTTAGCATACATTGTCACTACATAGTCGAAACAGTAGAAAGAAGTTCATTATTCAAATGCCTGATAGCTATTAGCGTTGTGCTAGCATCTTAAATGGTCTGAAAAGTGTTTTAACGAATGCAAGAAAAATTATAAACTTACATCTCCACTTGCTGTGGGCGCTCATATGATACGTATGAACGTCCATTCATTCCTATGAGAACCTCTGACATAGTTGTGAAACCACTCCTTTTGGTGTTTTTTTTGTTTGTTTGTTTTGTTTTGTTTTTTAGTTATTCGCCTCTCGTCCATTGAAAATTTTCAACTCATGCAGTTGATTTCAGAGAGATGTGCTACCATTCAGTGTTAGCAAACATTTGAAAAAAAAAAAAAGATTTAAAGAAAAAAAGAAAAGAAAAAAACATCATTCAGCTTTTTGGAAATTTTAATAATCAAACTTTTGATGTTTGGAAATTGTATAGACTTCAAGTGTAGTCTGTTATTAAATAAAAAATAAAAAAAAGAATTCTCTCGCATAGCAACAATAGCACTAATGACCGTTAGCATAGTTAGAATTCATACTGAAGCTGGCTTGCTAAAAAGGGTAAAATTACACAGTAACAAAACATTTCAGAGTCATGAGTGCTTATCTCACTAATTCAAGGTGTTTGATTTGAAAGAAGAGCATGTGGGGATTCTTCAGTTGGACTGGTGGGCAGCAAGTGTTTTCTGAGCTAAAAAGAACCAATTTTTTTTGTGTTTTCAAACAAAGTGTTAATGTTTCAACCTCAAACTGATCTACAACCAGAAATATGGACATCTGATTTATTTCAGCAGAGCTTTTACGCTCTACTCAGACCAACCAAGTGATGTGTTCTTGATCAGAACTGGGGGGTGAACGAGAACCGGTTATTTAAATGCAGCTTCACCTTGGCAGCAAGCAAGTTTTTTTCAGCTGGTTGTTGGTATAATAGTACAGTCAGTATTAAAGTTTTATTTAAATAAAATAAAAAAGCAAACTGTTGATAAAGGAAAAACAAGGCATCTTCTACATATTCAGCTGCACCAGTGACTGTAATGTGTGAACATGAAAAAGGGGTCAAGTGTAACCATGGTCACATGTAGGAAAAGAGGCACGAAGAGTCACCTGACAGCAGCTTCCTTTCTTGGTACATAAGAACATTTTGAGCCGTGCTGTTTTTTTGTTTTTCTTTTTGTTTTATCTGTACGTTTCACTCCCACCGCTCCCATCGGAGCCATTTTCAGCAGAAGCTGATAGATATAGACCAAGAACTTTGAAAGGATTTTTTTTTTTTGATGTTTACCAAGAATGTTCACCTGTTGGACACAAACATAATTCCAATGTCGTTTTACTGCTGACAGAGTCAGGTAAAGAGCTGCTTATTAGCATACTTTCGAGAAACACTTCAGTTGACGATACGTTAGGTGTTGTGCTCAAAGCCGTCAGAACATTCAGAGGAGCCTTGCGCCAGCACAAATGTAAACTTTTGATAAAGACAGGACAGGTGAGACAATCAGTGCTTTAAAGTTCCATTCTAACATCACACCATTTGATTCCCCTTAATGATACAACATATGCAACAAAATGCAGTCTAGATTTGTTGATTTCACGACATTGTGAGCTGACATTCTTTCTGCACAGATACCTACATGAATATATCCCTTATTACATGAAGGGGAGGTCATGTTCATATGACCAGAAAATGTGTTGATTTTGTCTTTGAACGTCACGTCCTTGTCTTCGGTGCCTGAGCCTTTGGTGCATTTCAGGAGCGAGCCGGAGACCTGGAGGAGCTGGTTACTGCAGAGTTTGGCCGTCTGAAGGAGTTCCTGCTTGAGGAGGAAGAGCGCATAAAGGAGAAACTGCAGAGGGAGAAAGACGAAAAGCTCAAACAGCTGGAGGACTCCCTCACTCAGGCAACAGAGCAGATTAGTCAACTGGAAAATACTGCAGACAAACTTCGCCTAAAACTGAGGGAGGAGGAAAATCCAGAGCAGCTCAAGGTGAAGGAGAGGAGAGAGCAGGAAAATAACATATTCTTTTTAGCTATATATAAAACACAATGACCTGCTTGAATTTGCAGATACCACAGAGAAAAAAAAAAGTAATGATGTGCAATGTCATGAGATTGTAACTGTCAACGTGTTTCAACAAACTGAAATCTTTTGTAATCGTCTGATCTCTTCTGTTTCAGGGAATCAAAGATTTCATTGGAGGGTAAGTATCATTTTTAAATGATGAAAATCTGGTAACAGAAGTGATCTCTTATTGATTCACTCTTATTTCAAGTCCATCTCTTCTTTTATATGAACATGACTTCTGTCCTATTAAGCATGTCAAAAAGAGATGGTGTATTGTTCGCAGTCTGTTATAAATCCAGTTGCGCCAGTCTCTGAGGATACTGTTGTGGTTTAGTGACTCATTGTTGTCAAACGTCATAACACATGCTGACAAGCAGCTGCAGGAAACAGGCAGAGTAACTACGAGCATCTATGGAGTCACATGGGAAAAACAAAGGGTTTTATGTGTCACAACATAATAATAGTAATAGGTCTTATGATTAAATGCATTTAATGAATTGGTCATCAGCAGGTGTGACCACTTTGATAGAAGCTGATGTTTGCGGTATACAGTTGTTTTCAGACAATGCCAGTGAGGAAAGACATCAGCAATGATGTTCAACAAATATCCCACAACAAGAAAGTCTTAAGTACACTAGAAAATCGACAAAAAAGTAGAAGAAAAAAAAAAAAAAGATTTCCACCTGCCTGAAATGGTGTTGTGAGACCTAAAGAGGAACAAAGGGACTTTTGTAATTTTTAGCTCGGCAAGTCCTCCTCTAGGGTGGAGGTGAAGTCGCTGTTACATCACTGTCCAACATTTGCTGTTGCCTAGTCTCTTGCTCAGTCACTCTCCTGTTTTGTGTTCTGTCATTACTGTCTTGGGTCTTGTGGATGATGTGTGACGCAGTGCCTAAAAGCCATGCGCCATTGTTGAAAGAAAAAATAAAAGGGAGTCCGTTTGGGGAGAACAATTATTTCACACAATTATGATTATAGTCCCTTTGAAACCCTTATGAATATTCTCTCTTCCAGGGCTGAGAGCTTGTTTGAGCATCCCCCAGAAGTGAGCGTGGATCTGCAGTCAGGAGAGTTTCTGGGACCTTTGCAGTACAGGATCTGGAGGAAAATGAGCTCAGTTGTGAAGCCAGGTATGCAGTCTCGTACACCACCTGAACAGAAGATGAATGCCAACTTGACAACCGTTCATTAAAGAGAGTCTGTGCAGGCACGGACATCCTAGCTTTAAGTCCATCCAAATAGATTTTATTTTCAAAATGCAAAACGTTTGCTAGTTTTAACACTTCTCTGGGTGAACATTTTTTAAACAAGTTTGAAAAAACGTGATTCCTCAGTATTTTAGATAATACATAGATATAAAACCGTCTCACAGACTAATGCTCTCCTTGAGTAGAAGATTGACTTGTACATTTTACTAGAGAACCACTTGAAAGTGGAAGCCTTGCTGTCATTCTCTTTTTTCCTTTTCTCCCAGCTGTTGCCCCGGTAACCCTCAACCCAGACACAGCCTACCCCTGTCTGTGGGTGTCTCCCTGTCGCACCAGCGTCCAGGTGGGAAGAATCCAGCCAAACCTGCCCAATAACCCCGAGCGTTTCACTCTTTACAACATCGTCCTGGGCTCTGAAGCCTTCTCCTCAGGCAGACACTACTGGGAGGTGGAGGTGGGCAGCAAGACAGCGTGGGGTCTCGGGGTGGCCAGAGCCTCCGTCAACAGAAAAGATGAGATCAGCCTTTGTCCAGATGATGGTTTCTGGACCATGGTGCTGAGGGACAAAGGCAACGGTACCAGCGAGTATGAAGCATGCACCGACTCAGATGAGAACTTGATATATCCTACAAAACCCCCCAGAAGGGTCGGGGTCTATTTGGACTATGCTCGTGGTCAAGTGGCTTTTTATGATGCTGGAGACATGAGCCACCTCTTCACTTTCTACGATGCAAAATTCAAAGAGCCTGTTTATCCATACTTCAATCCCTGGCCAATCATCAACGGGCAAAACCGGGAGCCCCTCACCATCGTCGCACCACACTGTTGACACGTGCCGTCTTTATCAGAAACTGCGAGCTGCAAATGGACAGCCGACCTATATAACTTTGATGGACTCATGTCATGAGCAACTGGATTTTTGTGCTGTATAGCAGAGAAATTGCAGTCAACTGTGAGGAAACAGAACAACAATAAAGAGCATTTTAAAAGAACCCAATAAACTCCAAGAGAAGCCCTAAATCAAACAATGATTTGATACTTACACATATTATCTTTGCAGCCAGAACCTGACTACAAATGTAATTTAATCTAAAGTTAATCTCTTCCATATTTCTATAGATCAATTATTCTCTGATGAATTAAGGGCAGTATTAGTTCCTGCAGACTGTAAAGTCAACCGCAGGACATTAACTGACAGCTCAGCTGACTCCTGTTTACACGGCCGGTTGACCAATCTCATTCAGGGCACAGTATTATCTCACCTTCCTTCGCTGATGCCTCCTCTGCAGGCTGTTTTTTTTTTTTTTAAGCTGCCTCTCCACTCCAGAAAGGAGGATCAATAACACACTGATGATACTTGTTTCCAAGTATTCCAAGTATCCACAGACATCTGAGTACAAAGTGGCCCTGAGTGAAGTATTGTCTGAACAAACACAACCATATGCACGAATGATCCGCCATCAGCCATCAAGTATTTAATCCACACCTCAAAAAAGTTCCAAACAAATGCACGTTTCTTCCTTTTTGATTAATATTTGCAAAATGTTCTGAGGTGTTTAAGGGATTTTTCGTCATGTTTGTTGGCTTTGCTGCCAGCAACAAAAGAGTTCATTTTGCTTTAAGATTTTCTATTGGCTTTGAACAGGCCCATTTAGAGTTTTCTGGGGTGGTCAATCTTTTTGTCTTAAAGGGGAGCCTTTAAACCCTTTAAGATGATTCCAAATGATGCATTAATTTACTATAAGTTAAGAAGAGAGAGGTTAGATTTGTGAATCTACAGTTCAAATTAAGTCAATAAAATAAACCTAGCTACAGTATTTCACATACACTTTGCTTCATCCAGTCGAGCGAGTATGATGACATATTTTGATGATGCATTTTAACTTCAAATGAAGGCAGGTCAGGTTTAACCAAATACTGAGTATTAAGACTGATCCTACTAACTACAGGGGTCCGATGCATGTGCACAGTATCCATACAGCATGAAGTTGAATCATTTTGAAAAGTGTCTCATGTAGATTTGTTGCTAAAAATTTAATCACACTTTGCTGTTTCAGTAAAGAGGCAGTAAGATTTAAATGTAAAGGATTTTATGGGATTTTTTGTTAAGTTTCACTGTGCTTTTTGTCACATCTAACAAAATTGCATGATAAAGTTAGTTTTATACATCTGTTTCCCTTATTTCAATATAATTTAATGCCATAATATGTGTAGCAAATTTATACAAGTTATGACCTCCATTTGTCCAACACTACTCGCCTAAAAAAATCTACTTACATGTATTAGCAGTGATAAAGTGGCAGTAAAGTGTGTGGCATGAGGTTTTAATAATATGATTAAATTCTCTGCTAAGGTTGGTGCGCCTTATTCCTCATTCAGACATATGATAAATGCTTTATTCACACATATTTTCAGTATTCCAAAAGATAGATACATTTATTTGTCACTGTATCAGGACACTGAAATTGCAACTGTCCAGTAGTATTAAAAACAGACAAACATATAGTCATATGACAAACACATTGTACAACACAAAACAGAAGTCCAAACAATAAAAATCCCACTCTGAACCCTGTCAAGTAGGGAACTATCCTGTGACTCTACTTTCATTACTTTCAGCAGTTATCTAAAAGGAAACTTGGATGCCACAAAGACCACTTGTCCTTGTCCTTGTCCTTGTCCTTCCATATTGTAGAGCTAAGTATGCCACCCAGCCGCTGGTACAGACCATGTTCATTTCCTGCCTCGGCTACTGCTACGTTCTTCTGGTAGTTCTCCTACCATGTTCAATGAAACACTCGAAGAGAAGGTCCGGAGCACAGTGGTGCAGCTGGTGTTTCATGAATCAAGAGAGACACATGTCCCTCCACTAATCACTGACCATTAGTGGTTCCCCATGGCTTCCAAAATCAAATTCAAGTGATTAATGCTTGCTAACAGAAGCCTGTACGCACTCCTCCATAGAGCATCTTCTGGTAGCACCATCTCTGCACACACATCAGTCACAAGCTAGACTTTCAGGTGTGTTTAGCCAAGCCAACTTTATTTATAAATCACTTTAAAAACAGCAATCACTGACCAAAGTGCTGAGCATCTAAAGTGTGTTTTAAACACAATAAATAACCTTTACACAATTAATAACATTATTTTGGGCCTGTTCCTTCCTTTATTATTTCCTTTTAAACATATTTAGCATTTACTGGTTATACCAGGATTTCTTTCAACATGACTTTTGAATTGTTTTTGCTTTAGGAGATTGCGATGGTCACAATTAAAATGCAATGTAAAAGTGACGCCACCAGAGGGCACCCAAGCAACATTTTAAATTGCAGCCTCACTGTCAATACGAAGTTACAAAATACAACGTTGAGCTTTTACCAACCATATTAAACTTTTGAAGAAGAGGTCATAACCTGATGAGATAATAAAATAAAACAAATTGCATTATAAAGCCAGGCAAATTATATTTATAGTTGATGCATAAATCACTTTTGCCTCCATGTGGAAAAACAAAATATCATATATGATTGCAGACATATGCTTGGGCGCTTAAAAGATTGAAAGGTTTTATGGCAATTCTTTCCTTTTAAGATATAACCAGCTTTACAGTTTTTTCTTTGACCATGCAGGAGGATCTGCAAAAAAACCCACACAAGCACAGAGAGAACATGAGATCTCCACGTAGAAAACAACCCTGAACAAATAATCTAGCTGGGAGGAAGCAGCGCTAATGCCCAGGTCATGATGCTGCCTGTTATAAAATCAAATTACAAACATTCATATTCCATACTAGTGACTGGAAAAGTGTATGAATTTTAAGGAGGAGCAAAGTTCAGTTTGAAAATGAAATTGGAGTCAGGTTTTTCTCATGGAGGGGATGGCATCCAGCATTTAACAAACTTCAACCTATGAAAAGCCAAAATCTGTGCAATATTAAATTTGTCACAAAACTTGTTTGTGAGAGCAACATTCATTTTATTCAGTTCAGGGTGAGCACATGTCATGGAATTCAAAGAATTTTGAACTGAGCGCACAGATTCTCGTACAGCTGCTTAGAAGTGAATGATACAAAATAAACAGGAAGACTTGAAAAAAACAACAGGAAGGGTCGAAAAATCCTTTTGGGGAAAAAAAAAAGTTTGGATTCCAGAAACCCACAGATTAGAGGACAGGCATTAGCAGTGAGCTCAGACAACTGCTGGAGACCGTCCGCCTGGGAAGAGCTATAAGACCATTTGGAGTCCTTTTTTTTATTGTGAGAAAGATGCCGGTGCCATTCTTCCCAGGAGTGGAGCTCCCAGAAAGTTTGCCCCAAGGTGATACCACATAATGCTCAGAGAAGTTAATGAAGAAGATCTTAGTGTGGATGTTAAGTGTTAAATGTTATGACTGTACATTTAGAAAAGACTGAGCAAGTGTGGCAGCTTCGGAGGGGTTGCTGGAAAAGTGTCTTCTCTCTTAAACAAAAATGGCATGCTTGCAAAAATAATACGTATGAACAAATACAAAACTGTTGAACAATCTACTTAGGACATCAGAGACATAATGTCAAGCATGGTGGCGGAAGGATAATGATTTGGGCTTTTTTTTTGCAGCCATTGAAATTAAAATGAACATCAGAGTATTTTAGAGGCAAAAATGAGGACATCTGTCCAACATCTGGACAAATTGTATAGCACAATAAGGCGATGAACCCAAATACAGACCCAAATTTGCAAGGCTGTCTGGGAAAGAAAGAAAAAGAAAAAAGAAAACAGTGTCAAAATAAAGATCTCAGCCTTTTCATGGTGTCATAGGACCTTAAAGCAGCTGCACATAAACTTAACGCCAATGAAACAAAACAACATTGTGAAGTCGATTGAGACAAAGTTCCTCCACAATATGAAGGACCGAAAACATTATGCAGAAAATGACTATTTCTAGTTGCTGCTGGGCCACTGAATCATGAGGTGTGCTTAGTTTTGGAAACATGTTTGACACATACTTGAGCACAGGAAACACAACTCAGCTCATTTAGTACAAACTGCTCCACAGAAAGTATTGGACCCCGAGTAAACTTGCCAAACTTAAATTAATGGACAATGATATTTGTTGGAAATGTCAGAAAGAAACTGGGACTTTGATTCATATGTTGTACGAATGTGGAAAAAATGTTGATCTCTGGAATGGGATTGTGAATCTTTTAAGTCCTATTCTTCAATGTGATCTCTTTAAGTCACCAGATTTATGTAATTTTGGTTTGCTGCCAGAAAACATCAATATAACCAAAAGGTACAAGCTATGGATACGTTTGGCAACTGTGTCAGGATGTGGCATTATTCTGAGACACTGGAAATCATCCACGTCTTGTTCATTTAAGGAATGGACCGAGCTACTGACAAAGATTTCCCAATATGAGCGAGTTACTTTCAGAGTTAAGGGGAAAGAAGAACTATTCAACCAGATTTGGGGGCCTTTCTTGAACTATATAGAGAACACGTCTACGTGGTGTGTATATGTAGCTGTTCTGTATTCAGCAGAGGTCAATGTCAGTTGTTATATATGTTTGTAGGCATTTTGTTTTGTTTTGATTGTTTGTTTGTTTTTTTGTTTTTGCTGTTTGTTTGTTTATTGGTGGTTTTTTTGTGAGTTGGTGTTCATACTGTAAAAAAAAAAACCAGAGAGCAGAACTGTTAAGGGACTATTGTATTTGCAGCAATGCAGATGTTTTCTGTTTCATGCTGTCTGTGAAAAATACAAATAAAAAAAAAAACAAAAAAAAAGGAAACATGTTTGACACAACACCTGATAAATGCAATTCTGCTTCAGGGATGGAAAGAGCTGTTGCTGAAAACAATCATATGATTACCTGTATGAAAGTCTGGTGTTAACCTGTCAAAGATACCCAAAGTATCAGTGTGCTTTTTTTTATTTTTATTTTCACAGTCCAAATGAGTAAAACAATTAAGAAATCCGTATTCTCTTACAAACAAATAAGTCATGAGAAGTATCCTGCACAAATAGTGGATCTGTTCTATTTAATCTCTCTGTGTCATCTGCTTATACATTAACCATAGACTGCTGATCTGTAATTAGATATTATTGCAGGCTGCAGTAACACAAGCCTTCAGCTCTACATTACTCCTCAGCTGCCACTCCTCTTCATTACTCCCCGTCTTTCTGCACTTTCGTAGATGGCTGAGGTGAGACGCATCCAAAATGAAAGAAGAGGGTTTTTTTTTTTCAATTTTATTCTTACTTTTCATTTTTCATCAAATTCATTCATCTTTTCAGTTTCACATGATGGATGTATTCCCAAAATATAAGCCCTATTTAAAAATTGCGTAGCAAAGCTTTTTTGTAATAGATCTCTCTTCTTCTATCACTCAAGAATTTGTCTCAGACCTCTCATCAATAATCAATGAGAAGAAGGACTGAAAAAGGACATGGAGGCAGCTGAAAGATGGGGTCAAAGCCATCTATGGAAACCTCATTAGTCACTGCAGAGAAGTTTAATGTTATTAGAAAGTTTGGGTTTCAGCAAGAAGAGTTTGATGCAGGTTTACAGGAGCTGCAGAGAAAGAGAAAACACAGAAAGAAAGATACACAGAAAAAGTGAGAGTTTTTAAGCTCAAAGCTGCTACATACCTGCAAATATCAGGGTTTTTTGGGGTTTGTTTTGCACTGGACGAAGGGAGAGAGGAGGGCAAACTATCTGATAGGACATTTTATTTTTAGAGAGCTGATGCTTTCAGTGGAATTAGTTGTGTTAGACAAACACTTCCAGGCTATATACAGCTCTTTCGTAGAGCCGAAAAGCACAGTAATATGTTTATATGGTTGCGTGAACACTCATGTCTAAAAATAGAGGTCATTGGTGACATGTGCACCTGGGTGTGCACTCAGCCATGCTCGCTGGATGCGATTATGCATGCGGGACAGCATCGAGGTGATGTGATGCAGCAAAACAAAAGCTTTTCATCTCCATGCAGCAGCTGAGGTTGTTGTATCCTTCCTCCATCTCTTACCAAATGAGTTGCTGACCTGGACACTGAAAAAAGAAAAAGAAAAAAGAAAGAAGTGTTACAAGTGTAACTGTGCAACTGTGACAGGAGATTGAGAGTGGAAAGATTGAGAAAGGCAAGGCTTAGAGAGCAATGAGGATTACTGCCGGAGAGAACTGATGGTGATAAGAAAGAGGCAAAAAAAAAAGATGGGAGCAGACACGAGACAAAAATAAAGATTCAGTGGATGCAGTCTGAAAAAGATTACACAACAGCAAGGCACATTTCATGATGGCTATATGCACTTTGAAGGCAGGCAGGGTTGTCTGAAGCACCTGAAAGCACTGAGGAGGAGCATTTATCAGTGAAAAAGGAGAAAAGGCGGAAAAAGGGGAGGAAGAAAAGGTGAGGGCGACATGTTATAGGTAGATACTGTGTGTGAGGTAAAGTTCAGGAGGTATAAAATGTCACCTAAAGGATCAGGAGATAGACAGTGGGGGCAGAGGTGCAGGAACTCAATCCTAGAACTCAATCCAAGACCAGTGATGATGATAAAAACCTCTGCACCTGAACACACCCAGATATGAACAGAACGGTGAATCTCTGAGGGCAAAAAGCACTGGGGAAAAGACGAGGACGGACGGGAAGAAGGAGGAAGAACTGGAGCATAACTTTTGCTGGAATTTCTTCATTTTTTTTTTTTTTATTCACCTTCAAAAGAAAAAAAGCCACATTATTTTTAACACACTTTTGAGATTCCGTGTAATTTCAGTGAGCTTCTCAGCAGTTTAAGCCCTCTGAAGTAAAATCAACCAGAGCTGCTGCAGCAGAGCGGAGTGAAGGGAACAGAGAGGGGTGAGGGAGGGAGAGGACAAGAGAGCGAAAGAGTGTGTGTGCGTTTCCAAGTGTGTATGTGTGTATGTGAGCCTTTCACACCGAGATGTTCATGCTCATTCGAGAGCCGTCCGCCGGAGGAGGTGCTGGAGCCATGAGCGCACCACAGGAGAGGACTGCGAAACAGGTGTGTGTGGGGGAGTGTATCTGTACTTATGTATTTATAATTTTTATCTGTAATTATACCTCCATCTGCCCTTATATGAAACTTCGCTTAAGCTTCTCTATGTGCCTTTATCATATTTTGGCATGAAAATGCTTATTAATTGTGTAGTAAATACTTTTGCAAGGGTTTCATTTACATAAACTACTGAGTAAAATATCGAGTCAACTAAAACACAGTCAAATACTCAATATGCAGAGTTGTAAATGTGATTTCAAACCTAGGATCGAGATAAATTGATTGAAAAATGTCAAGATTGGTAGGGAAAATGTTGAGTAGTGTTTATTTTTATGGGTTAAGGAACATTAAATGTGTCTAGTATAATGTAGAACTGTTACATCTAAAGGACGCACACAAACTGAGCTTCTTCTGAATTCAAATTTAGATGTGTCATGAACACAGTACGTTCTCAAACACTGCATTCTGCATCTGCAGCTCAAGGTCTGTGCGTTTGCCCTGATATATCCTCCCCTTGGCCCCTGTGCCCCCTCAGGTGCAGGCTGCCATCAAGAAGAACGTAGAAAAGCAAAGAAAGCGAAGCGTTGAGTTTGGAAAGGCTGGAGACATGCAAATCCCAACCCCGCAGCCTCAGAACCGTCGGAAATCCAGACAGTTAGCTCAGATGGCGACAGATGAGGTTGCTGAAGACAGCGAGGCTCTGGAGAAGCTGGAGGAGCAGCTGGAGGAGCAGCTGGAGGAGCAGCTGGAGGAGATGTTGGAGGGACCGCAGAGGAGAAACGCTGAAAAAGAAAAGGAGACAGAGCCTGTGGACCTTCTGCCCATAGTAGACTCAATGTTTGGACAGGTAGGGCTGGAGAGCATATTTTTCTTAGTGTGCATGTGTGACTTTGTGCATGTACTTTACTGGGTTACACCTGGCTGATTGAATGTCTGGTCTCGATAGAAACTCAATGCCTCCAGTTCAGATTTAAAGTCCAGCTCTGTTCCGTTTGGTGTAAGCGGCAATCTTGCTCTCAGGTCTCTTTGACCCCAAAAGGTCATAGGGCAAAACATTAACTACTCCACCTTCTCATAGGGGGATCTGCAAACCAAGAGGACTGGAGCTAAGAATGATGATAGCGTGTGTTGGACAGGCTTTAAGCTCCTTTACTTTGGGGAAACATTACGAAAGTGTAATCCGTAACAGATACCACCATAGTCAGCCAGAGATCTGATGAACACCCTGTGTCTGCTGTCACTCTATCAGCTCAGTATCACATCACATCCCATCACTCACACAGTCAGAAACGACACATGACACAGAGCCAAACGGTACGCACCTGTCACCTGAGGTCAGACAAACACAGCCGGGCAAAAGTCTCGAGTTTAACAAGTATGGAAATGAAATCAAAAGAGTAAATTCATGCCTTCTTCCTCTTGCTAACCTCAAGCACAGCTGGTGAGTCACTCCGGATTTTTCTGACACAAAGAAAAAGCCACATCCACCTGATCACGTCAGCGTATTCTGAAGATAGTGACAATGAGTGGAGCTGAGGTTAGCAACAGGAAGCAAATGTGGAAGAAGAAGGAGAAAAAATAAAGAAAAATGTGATGTCAGTGATGATGCAAGTGAACCAAAATTTAAAAAAAGCTGCTGAGTGAGTGGGCAGTCAGAAGAGAAGAGAAGAGGAGAGGAGAGGAGAGGAGAGGAGAGGAGAGGAGAGGAGAGGAGAGGAGAGGAGAGAAGAAAGAGAAGAGAAGAGAAGAGAAGAAAGAAAAGAGAAGAGAAGAGAAGAGAAGAGGAGAGAAGAGAAGAGAAGAGAAGAGAAGAGAAGAGAAGAGAAGAGAAGAGAAGAGAAGAGAAGAGAAGAGAAGAGA
>JBAMYA010000002.1:7301130-7317690 GCA_037176975.1 Arrhamphus sclerolepis | reverse complement strand
CACCTTCTCTGGGAGTAGATCGGTACGCCGGTGCCAGCATGAGGCCATGGTCCGTGTTTGGGGGCTGCTGAAAGCATTCGTTCCCTTTTGGAAAAGAAGGGAGTGTGTGTGTGTGTGTGTGTGTGTGTGTGTGTGTGTGTGTGTGTAAAATGTTAGTTAAAACATGTTTTTGAATAAATAAAATATCCAAAAACTGTATAAGGAGAGGGAATAGCAGTTATTTTTACAGTGAAATCATCGGTCGTTTCAGAAACAAAAAGTCCTTTGCAGCGTATGTTTTAGTGAGGTTTTCCATGGAATATTAATTTTATATATCTGCATCCCTTTTATTTTTGTATTCAATGCAGTTGTGAGATTACATTGTTTTCAATACCATGAAAGTTTTCTTTATCATAAGATAAAAAGAGTGGATGAAAGAACCAAAAATTTTGATGTGTAACAAAAGTAATATATGATTGAAATATTTTTTTTGCATTTGTTCTTTTATTTATGTAAATATTTATTTTCAAATATATCTTTGCTTTTATAGTTAAATTGTCTATATATTTATTTAATTAAGCTTTTAATATATTTTCTTTTCTCAATACATCTTGCTTTTTTTATTTTAGGCTTTCTCTTTTGCTTTGGCAGTTTCAATTTAAACACCAAAAACTAAGTAAATAAAATAAAAACTACAGACATAGTACCGAAAAATATATGAATAAAAAGTGAAATATTTTAAAAATATTTGGATTTTTAATTTCCATATTTCCACATTTATTTTTTAAATGAATATGCTTCTCCTGATATTTACTGCCGGCACTTCTATCATTCCGTAGAACATTTATTATATATGTGGCAAAGCTTTGGATGCACATTTTAGCAAATATGACACCAGTTTGTCACATGACCAGAAGTAGTGGGTCTAAAACTGCTCTTTAGGCCCTTTTGTCTCTTTATATGGTGTTTGCTGGGTGGCTCCTTTTTAGTGGCTGGTTTATGTGAAAAGAAAAAGTTTATATAACAAGTTTCTTTTTCATGCATTTTCTGGTTTGTTTTTGTAGCAAGCAACAACAACAACATATTTGAAATCCAGATTTCCGTTTTTATTGAAAACTTGGCCAGGATTCTGTACAGCAGAGAGGGTGTGCAATGCACAGGGGCAAGAAGACAGGGGCAGGGGGACTCTGGGGAGTCCGTGGTCCATGGTTTCCCATGGTGCATCAAACCCTGAGCTGAGAATTGTGTGTAAAACAGCAAAGAGGTGTCATGTTCCCTCTGGTGTCTCAGAGGAGTGTGGAGGGGAATAGAGAGAGGGAATTAAAAACTAAAATAAAATTTTAAAAAAAAAAGGAGGAAAGGGTGAAAGAAAGCTCAGCCCATATAGGGGAGAAAGAGAAAAGTAGAGACAGAGAGGGGTGGAAGGTGGTCTGGTGATTTTCCTCAGGTCCAGCTGGTTCTTCCACAGAGGTGACATCTGAAATCAGGGGTAGAAATAGATCCTCACCCTTCCCCTCACCATGTTAGATCATAGACCTCCTGAAGGTGCTGAGGTAAAGGCCTCAGACATCTCTTCCCCTTTCCCTCTTCCTCCGCCCCTCTCCCTCAGATCCGCTCTTTCTCTTTCTCTCCTTCCCTGAGCCTCACTTGCTGGCCATGGTGTAGCAGCCCTGTTGGTGCCACTGCATGTCACGGATACGCCTCACAGACTGGAACTGAGGATGGCGGGCGCCAAACTCGTTGAAGTGCCTGAATTCACCCTTCTCCAGCAGGTACTGGCTGCCACGGTATCCAGGGAACTGGTATCCAACCCAGCTGAGAACGGAAGAGGAAAGGTGTCGGTTCAGAAATGATTTTATGAGTCTTTTGATTCTTTATTTTGGTGTCTGGTACTCACGTTCCACAGGTGACCATGATGCTGCCAACTCTGTCGGTGAAGCCGTAGGAGAACAGGCTGGGAACGTCATCGTCCATGATCTCCATCTTGCGGCCCTTGAACTCTCCAACCTCGAACAGGCAGATCTTGTGCTTCTCTGGGTCCTGGAGAAGAGAAAACCAGACAGAAACCCTTGTTTAAAAAATAATCTAAAGCTAAGATAATCTTGAGAAATGTGGGAGGGGTATTTGTCTTTACCATTCTGACAGGCCTGAAGGACAGCAGGTAGTCATTCTTCTGGCAGTTGCTCCAGGAATCCCAGCGGGGGTACTCTCCCTTCTCCAGGATGTACATCTCACCACAGAAGTTCATCTGCTCAAATCCCACAAAGCTGTAGGAGAGACAGAATTAAGAGGCATCCATCCAAAAATCCCCACTTTAGATGTAGCGAAGATGCACATGCGTCTCAATACTTACGGTCCACACTCGACACGCAGGGAACGCACACGGTCCATGCCCATGTCACAAACATTCATGCACTCATTGCTGATCTCGATCATGCGACCCTGGAAGTTCTCCTGGTCGAACACGTACATCTGTTGGAAGCAAATGGGCACAAACAGGATATTAATGATCTTTGGCAGGATGATTACTTCATGCTATTATGTTATTTCAGTCTGGCCATGGTTTCTGTATCTGAGGCAGGAGGTCTGTGAGAGAGCCACCCACCTTGTAGGACATCATTCCCATCTCAGACTTCTTGCTCTGAGCAGCCTTGCCGTCAGTCTGGGAAGAAGTCTTGGACTTGGAGTCTCCACTGGACATGGTTACTGAGCGGAGAAACAAGGACAGAGGATGTGTTCATATGATAAATTTAACTTAACTTAAATTTACTGATAGAACACTGAGGAAATCAAAGAATTACTCATGCAGTATACGGATGTATCTCTCTCCATGCTCTTACAGGTGTACAATCCACCTTACCTGTTTATGTGTGCAATGCCTGTGCCGATCCTCACTCAGAGTGTGTGCGGCTCGGAGTGTGCTCCTCCCTTTTATACGCTGGCGCTCACAGGAGAGGGATTATGGGGAGAGAAGCAAACCTGCTGAGGTCAGAGGCAGAAGACAAAAGAAACCCCACATCATCAGAGGGGGACAGGGAGAGGGGATGGGCCGAGGCAAGGGACCACTGGCAGAAACTGGTGAACAGAATGACAAATTTAAAGTAGTCAATATGACTTAAAATATATCCATCTAAGTGTTGTATTTCAGACTAGGTATTTATTGAAAGCACCTGCATGCTTTTTGGCGATGTCATGAAGTGTAAGAAGTGTATTAATCTTTGTTAAGAAGCTTCTGATAATCGCTGATACATGAAAACAAAGTGTTTCAACTCAGTAATTTCCGCATATCGATCCATAAAGCACAGGACATGCATTGTGGAGGTTATAAAGACCAGGGGAGCTGATGTTTTAATAAACCAGTTTAAATCCATGCAATATAAAGAGTTATATGAGGAGAGACAACTGCAGGTCAGTGAGTCATGTTTGTTTATAATGAGTGAACATTTCTTCATATCATTAAATACTTCCACTGTTCCAGTGTTAATGCACTCCTGTTGCACAGCTGCACTTGCAGCTTTGTGCAACAGACTGGTGGCAGTGAGCTCTCTGTATCTGAGGAAAACTTCTCATTTTCCGTCTCTCTAACATGTCTATACATCAGTTCAGATGGACTCGGTGCCTCTCTGCTGCTGAGGTTAATCCCCACATTCTCCATCCCGATCCAGACCCTTTGTGCCGGGGCACGCGCAGGACTGCTGACCGGGGTCCGAACATACCGGAGCGCCTTTGTTTCCGAGCCTCAACATTACTATGGGATCTGCTGAGCTGGCCGCGGCAGCAGGACAACAGCATGGAGCGCTCGCGCCGAGAGCGCGCTCCGCCGCTGCTTCTGCGCCAAATGGACACTTTAAGCGGCTCGAGGGCGCGCACCGGTGAGCGCGCTCCCCGGACGTCGGTATAAAACTGAAGCGCCAGGTTCTCTCAAAGCTCTACGCGAGGCAGGCGGTAGGCACATACCAGTCCAGAGGTCTTCCAGTAAAGTTTCAATCTAGGTAAGGTCTTCATCTCTGCCTTTGACATAGACACTGAAATCCCAAAGCACTTTAACACACTTGTACTTTTATTTCATTGCTTTTAGATAGAATTTTGCTAACTGTTCTGGCCAGAATCCCTCCACATGCTCAAACTCTTTACATATATAACAAGCATAGATATGTGCTATAAATTAATGGAGGAGATTTTGCTGGTATTCCTGCAAGTGGAAAGTAAAAACCATCATGTTTTATTTATGTAGATGATCAACAGTCAGCTTGCTGAATCAGTGACACTTTTTCTCATTCTTGGCCTTTTCGTCATGTCCTCTCTTCTACAACCATCTCAGGAGTCAAGATGTACAGAACTACAAAGTACCCCATGATGCAGCCACTGGTCAACTCAGGAATGGGCATGGCTCCTTTCTTTAAGGTAAATGGAAAAAGAACCATCACACACTCAGTTGTGCTCTCACTCATAAACAGATTTCTTTCTTTTTTGTAACCGATGCTTCTTTGGTTGATGTGAAAGAGGCTTAACGTGGTAAACCTGCTGCGTCTCCTCAGGTGACCGTGTTCGAGCAGGAGCATTTCCAGGGAAAGTGCCTGGAGTTCACCTCTGAGTGCTGCAACATCCAGGAGTGCGGACTGGACAACATCCGCTCCATCAGGGTGGAGAGTGGAGCGTAAGTCTCACAAGCTTTCTCTCTGGTAGCAACAAAACACCATGAAGCAGTGGAATTTTTTTTTTCATTTCATACATCCAACCCAAATAATGAAAAAAAAACTACAGCTGCATTTCAACATTAAAACTTTGGCCTTTAAAATTAAAAAAAAAAAAGAGTGTTAGCCAAAGTCACACCTGTAATCATAAACATTATGTGAGCAGACCTTTGCATGTGCGTCTCTCTTTCAAGCTGGGTGGGTTTTGAGCACCATGACTTCCAGGGCCAGCAGTTCATCCTGGAGAGAGGAGAGTACCCCCACTGGGACGCTTACAGCGGTTCCCTCTCCTACCACGTGGAGCGCCTCATGTCTCTGCGCCCCATCTACTGTGCCGTGAGTGCATCCGTCTGTGGTCTTGCTGTGTCCAGATGACAAATAACTCAGAAAGGCAAAAACATGAATCAGCCTCTGTCTCCTGTTCAGTCCCACCAGAGCAGTCGCATGATCATTTTCGAGAGGGAGAACTTCATGGGCCGCAGCGTGGAGCTCTGTGACGACTACCCCTCTCTGCAGGCCATGGGATGGATGATGCCTGAAGTTGGCTCCATGCACGTGCAGTGCGGCGCGTAAGTTTCCCAGAGTTTCTTCTAAATGTGAAACTGTATCACTAAACCGATGTTCCCGTCCACTTAGAAGCTACCTTCTGTCTCAGAATGTTGTGTCTGCTAATTTTAACACCCTCTATGTCAATTTGCGGTCTAACTAATGAAGCTGTACACTCTAAATCCCTTTGATCCTTCATCAACTTGTAATAGACATACCAGCTAAAAGCCCTAAGGTCGCACTAAATCCCAGCACTCTTGAAGCGGCTCCTAAAATAGTCCCACTAACTTTATTTGCTCCCCCACAGCTTTGTGTGCTACCAGTACCCCGGCTACAGGGGCCAGCAGTACATCATGGAGTGTGAGAGACACAGTGGAGACTACCAGCACTGGAGGAACTGGGGCTCTCACTGTCAGACCCCCCAGATCCAGTCCATCAGGCGCATCCAGCACTGAGAGGAGGGAAGGCTGAGACTTGAGGCCAAAACCCCCACAGATAGCGGGTCCCCCATCGAGCCCTGTCCCCTCTACCCATAACCTTTACCTCTTTCTGCTTCTCCTCCTTTCCAATCCCCTCCTTCCTCTTGACTTGAGCTGCAACAGCCGCCCCAACCCAACATCGCCACTACTGATTCACAGCTGCTCCTAGAGTGTGATAAGAGACAATATCGCACTGTTTAAGCACAGGGAAACACACATACACACTTGATGACATAACTGACACTCGCTGTGTCTTTTTATTTGGTTTAAGGTCCCTACACGCTAACACACAAACGCACACACCTGCGCTGCACTCTCACCTGAGCTCGGCAAATGGAGGAAGTCAGACACAGAGCAGATGAAGCTCCAGTATGTTTCCATGTCCATCCTCCCCAGCGGCACTGGCTCTCCTCGGTGCAGCCGACTGCGCTGTGGTCCAGCGCAGATGTGTTGGGTTGTTGTGTGTAGGAGTTTGATCCACAGGTTGATAACTAATAAACTCATTTTCACTTCAAGTATTCTTGTTACTCAAGTGTTCTTATTACCCTGTTTGGATGTGGTTTCATTACAGTCTGAGAATGCAAAATAAATTAATTAATTAAGTGGCTTGTTCACTTTAAAAAAAAAAAAAAGACACCACCTAAAGGTTCAAAATTTGCCTTAAATATTAAAGTTGCATTATTTTAACTTAGCATGCAGGAAAATGATGAGTAATGATGAGGTAGAGGTGGGCAGGAACCAGTCGGATCCCCTTCTAATAATTAATTTAAAAGCATACTGTGTTCTGTTTTTACCAACTTACTAACAGGTTTGGGGGACGATTTTTTTAAATTTAATCCTGCCTATAGATTTAGAAATGTCCAATAAATAAGGATAAAAGTCAAGCCTAGAAAATCACAGCAGGAAATTCAAGATTTACTGGAACTGACGATTGTGTCTCAATTACAACAATTATTATTGTTGGGTTTGTTTGTTTTTTTCCCAGTGAGACCATCAGCTTTTGTTTACCTCTGTTAAAGTGACATTCTGGAGTTAAAACAACCCTAGGTGTACTAATAGATGGTAAGGAGTGAAAATGTTCTTAAAAGACCAAAACAATGAATCAAAACAGTTTTTAAGTTAATAAAATAGAACATTTGTTTGCAGTAAAATCGACTGTAGAAATAAAGTTAGTGACCCGACGCTATCAATAATGGGTTTTTACCTTTCAGTATCAAATTTGGCAAGGTGGCACAAAACTGAGACTTGATGACAAGTGATGTACAAGTCAAGAGGAGTCACAACGGAAATAACTTGTGTATTAAGAAGAATTTAGAGTTTCTGAAAACAGAGGAAACTTTATTATCAAAATCAGATTCTGGAAAATGGTACAGGAAACACAACCTGACAATAAAACAAGCTGGACAAACGCTTTTCTGGAACATCAACAGAGTTGCAGAACACAAGCTGACATATATGAGTTATATTTACAACTAATGCAGTCGCAGATGTCATCTAAAAGTAATTTAAACACTCCTGATTCCTTGAACAACTACAAAACCTGTTTTTGTAAGAATGGGGAAAGAGTATTAAAATGATCCAACCTGGTGTAGTTAAAACAAACACCTGCTCAAAAGTTACAAAATAAAATTGTAACTGGATACAGTCCTTACCTAAATATTTCAAATGAAAAAAAAATCCCAAAAAACTATGAATAATCACAGTCACCTTTAACGTTTTAACAGTCGTTAAATCCACATACTCAGCACAAGAGCTGAAACCAAACTCATCTTATTTTGATGCTGATTAAATTCACTGTCTTTATGGTTTATGAAGTGTCTTTTCCTCTATGTCCAAGATAAAGCAATAAAACATTGTTGCTAAATATCAGCTGCTTCTAACAACAAAAAGCATGACTGTCATTGAATTTTCAAATGAAGGTGAACACAAGTACAACAGAGGACAACTGTCACATGACCTGGATACATGTATCGTCTTTATCTTGTCCTCCATTGCATTTAGTTTCTCTAACTGCCCTTTAACTCTCAGCTAAATGACACTTCAGAATATTTTTCTTTCAAGAGATGTAATAAATCAAACGGAAGAAAATAAATGAACATCACGGGAGCTATCGAAACAGCACCTCAGTCTTGCATGTTGTATGAATGTTACTCACAGCCGTGAAGATCAGAGGTGAAGAGCAGTCAGTCTTTTCACCAACAACATCAACTTCCCCGTCTTCTTCATCTTCCTCCACTTCTGAGGACCAGCTGATGATCACCGGTTCAGGCACTGGGCTAGAACCTCCGACCACATCGATGTCCTCATCTTCGTGTCCTTCCCATTTTTCTGTCCTCTCCAGACCGAGCTCTTCTACAGGACATGAAGGTGCAACAGATAGCTGTGCATCGCTTTTATGAGACAGAGGAGATGCACTCCTGCTCTGGAAGTGGTCCACTTCCACTCCTCTGTTCCCAAGAGTCTCACGGTCCTCCTGCTCTCGTTCTACATCAGTTATCTCATCAACGCTGCACTCCATCCCTTCATCTGTCAAACTTTTCTCAGTGTCTCTGAGTTTAATTGTGGTCCATGCTGTTTTTTTCTTTTCTTGTGCCTCCTGTCTTCTGTGCTCCCTATCTGCAGGTTCAGAGTTCGGCGTGAAGGTTTCGCAGTTTGTCTGCTTCATATTTTCTAAGCAAATCGTCTTTCTTACAATGGCTTCATCACTTGTGTCCTCGTCACATTCTGCCCGTCTCTTTTCTCCTCTCCCTACGGGTGTCTCTGCTTCTTCCTGTGACTGCGCAATCATTTCTTCTTCATGTCTCTCGTGGTGTTTCTCCAACTGGCTGCCTGTGCCACAGGAATCGACAGACTGACCAGGAGGTTGACTATTCCTCTGCGTGCCTCGTCTTCTTATTGTTGGTGGGTTGATGACTGGACGAAACTCATCAAGAGAGGACACACCGTCCTGCAAAGCAAATTCACCTTCTTAAATTATATAAACTTGCATGCTCAGCCATGGTAATAGTACTGAAGTGACTGAGCCAAAGTTATCTGACCCGCTGTTGCTACAGGAAACATCAGCATTCAACCTCTGGTGAACATGTATGTCAGCTGATCAATGCTTTCATATTTGTTGAACCAGTTCTAATAGGCCGAGGTTTCTGATCTTACCACTAAGGATAAAACTCACCACAGTAGTTGCTTGCTTAAACCTGCTTCTAATGGGGTAGGTCTTTGTGCTCAAAAATACTTCTTTGTTCTTTCCAGGTGTCTTGTCATGTGAGGTTTTCCCAGTCGATAAGCTGGTCTTTGCTTCTGAAGGACTCTGAAAGATATACAACAACAGCAACAACAAAGATGATACATATTCTTCACGGGTTGCTGCTGTCACAATTCAGTTTCACCCTTTCCAAAAAAAGGTGGGGGAGAATGATTTGAAAAGAATTTCAACTGCACATTAAACAGAAACACAACATTATAGAGGCTACCTGAGAACAGGTGAACTGGTGCTGCTGAATTTGGGGCTTTTTGTGGACAGGATCACTTCGGGTAAAGAAAGCAACAAACCAAAACAAGCGATGGAAATCATTCATTTTACATCTTATCTTTAACCGTCAAACAACCATGGTGAACTATAATAGATGCACAGCAAAGAAGCTCCACATCTATTACTTCATGGCTGATGTGACGTGGGTAAAGAGGCCGACACATCTCTCTGCGCAGAGAAGACGAAGGGCGCTGATTTAACGTAAGAGGAAAGACAAAACAGGGAAGAACACAGACATGTTGAAGTTCAGGAAATTCCAGGAAATGCTCTCACATTTCTACAAGGAAAAGATCCACACTGACGGCTACATGAGAGGTGAACCTGTCTACTTTTCCTGGAATAACTGGAGGAAGCCACTATCACAGGGAAGACCAGAAAGACATAGATGGTACACATCATGTTCTGCTGTACTTGGATAGCCTCCACTGACTGATTTGTTCTGCGACTGGCTCTATTTTAACACTATCCAGCTTTCAAAAAAACACGGTGCTCCTTCCCTGCTTGTTTGTTAAACCAGAAACAAGGAACTAAGTTTGAGTTTACAAAAAGCAACCAATTTTTTTTTTTCTATAATCTGTTGGACTCTTGCTCTTGAAGCTGTTCATACTGATAAACCTTTTTCCACCTGCCCCTTTGAAACTCATCCTCTTTCAGACAATTTGTCATATATCTATTTATTTTTTTCCCAATCTCAGGAAAGACTGGGACAGTTTGGTCACATCTAAAACACTTAGTTTTAATGCTCTGCTTAGATATTATAACAATTATCTATTACACTTGAGACGTCAGAGTGTAACAACATTAACAAACAAGAAAATGCTAGTGAAAAAGTATTTCCTGAGATTGGGACCCAAAGTTTTCTAGTTGAAAATAATGCAAATCCTATAGCTGGATGGGTTAGTGAAAGCTTTTAGGTGAGCACTGTTGTAGTAGCAAAATAACAAGAGCACTTAGGAGGTGAAGGACAATGAGAGAGAAGCCATGAGAACGCAACGACAGACTAAAACTAATTCTAGGGGGAGTTTTGCTCCTTAATGGGTGATATTGTGAAAACATAAGTGGAGAGGTGCTGAAGAAGTTGATCACCTTATGTCCTTGCTGTGTGAAGCCTCTCCTCTCTAGTTTGACCACTGGGATCTGCTGGAGCTGCCTTTCTGTCTGAGCATGAACAGCTTTGGACTCTGGCTTCTTAACTTTCACCCTCTTTTTCTGCAATGAGAACAGATATTAGCACTGCCTCCTCCTCCTCCTTGGTTTTTTTGTATGTTCAGATGAAACATCACAATGAGTGGAGGCTTTGTGTGGCTCTGTGACAATCCAGTCTGATCGCTTTCCACACCAGATGTCTGAGAAGAACTTACTCTGCATGGCATATGCTGATCCAGTAGATGAGGGGTGTGAGAGGCTCTTGTCCAAATCTTTGCTTTGTTGTGTATACCCGGGTCAGTGTGTGGCACCCTGGCCTCTGAGGAACTTGCATCATCAGTCTCCCTCTCCTCCCTGGCACTACTGCCATGTACATGATGCTCAAACGACTGCAGGAAGTTTTCCAGCATCTCAGTCAGCTCTCCCTCACACTGCTGCTGCAGAAAAGGGACCTCAGTCCCATTAATGTGGTTCTGCTGTTTGTTCTGGCCCAAAGTGTTGCTAGAGGAGCTGCCAGAGTATTGCTGTGAATGAGCTGATTTGTGGTTATTGTTTGGCAAAATATCGAGCCCCATCATGACTTCCTCCAAAAGACGATCAATCTGCTCAGGCTGGTCCTCGTGAGACAGCATCGCCAGAGGACGGGCAGGGGTGGTGTGGAGAAGGGACGATACTGGAGACAGGTAGGAGGTAGCAGGTGACAGCAGGATGTGAGGAGGAGACGTCTGGAGGGAGTGACTGGAGGCTGACAGAGTGTGAACATTGTTGAATTGTTCAAGTGGGGCAGATAATGAAACTGGAGTTGATTTATCCCTGGATGTTTGAGTCCTGCCAGCGGGAAGACCTCTCTGTAATCAGGGAGAAGAATAAAAAAAATGTAATTACTTGTTTACTTACATAATTAGTAGAGCTGGACACAATATCTCTTGAAAGAATTGATCTCTCAGCAGAGGGAAGCCACAAGCACACAACTACTATACGCGTTGACTCTCAGTCCAAGCAGAGATCTTCATTGAATATCCAATTTCAAAACAATTTTTTAGTTGTGAAATATTTTCATTGTGATGTTTACAGACCTGGGTGCTCATTTATAAACATGCAACAAAAGAGAGCTTGAAAGTTGTGCATGTAACTTTCCATGCAAAGAGTGTGATCTATAAAAAAAAAAAAAAGAAAGCTTGACGAGGTAATGCACGCTCCTTTCTGCAAATTTTGAACCTTGCGCACAAACATTTTGGGAAACTGGTGACGAAGATGGTGAGGTGGTGAATTGAAGCCATATTCATCTCAGACGTTTAACTTTAGTTTATATTATACTTGTAAATCTGGTAATAATAAGCAACCAAACCTGCAGTATCGTAGCTGTGTTCCTACACTGACCCATTACTATTCTGTGAGAACTTAGCGAAATACGTCCATATATCATACTTCCATATTCAAATTATATTCTATAGTGGTGGATAGCACTGATTGGTGCATTAATTGTGAAAATGTGTGTATCAATCAATTTAAACAGTCTGGAATGCTGTATAATAGATGCTGGTACTACTGGTGAATTAATGGATCAGGATGGAAAGAGTTTTTATGGACCACCAAGATTTCCTGGACCCTGATGATGACTGCTCTTGGATATATGTGCTAAACTGGGTCCAGTGTTACACAGACCGACCCGCTGGACCCACACCATCCCGGACCATGTACAGGTGTTGACCATTCATGGGTTTTTTGTTATGAAAAGTTATGAAAACAGCCATGACTCACCTGCTTCACCTTGTCCTTCTGCCCTCTTCCAGTATTGTTTCCCCTTCCTTCACTGCAGGGTACATTCCCGCTCTGGCTAAACTCCCATATTTTGCCACGTTCTCTCCTCTGACCCCCTCTGGTTGGTTTCAGCAAATGTCTGGTCTTCAGGTACAACTTCCTGCCGACAGCTCCCCCACCCTGACCCGTTCTGAGCGTCCTCAACCCCCATTTGTGCAGAAACAGCTTGTGCATCTTGCTGACTCCTATCTCTTGCACGTCCACCTTCTCAGTACAGCCTCCCCTCCTTCTCGATCTTGCTTGTGGTTTCCTTTCACTCGGCTCCCCAGTTCTTCTGGCGCCTCCTACCCCTGCTCTTTGCCTCCGCTTCGCCCTTCCCCTGTGAGTAGCTTTCGTGCTGTCTGGGCTCAGAAAATGGCTGATAAATCCCGGGATGTTGCCTTGAAACTGCTCAAAACATCCACCCTCCCATTCCTCTGCTGCCTCGACATCTCTGCCTGCCCCTTGGGGACCAGCCCAGCAACTCTGAGAGTCAGGAACACCAGAGTTTACTTGACTGGAAAAATGAGGATGGGAAAAGGGTATAGACTTACATGGTGGTGACACAACTGTAATAGATGTCCCTTCAGCCGCCGTGGATTTGTTTACACAGGCGGAGGCAGCAGAGGAAAGCTGTATCGTTTGGTTTTCATCTGGTGGGTAGACAAACGTTATGGGGACAAATTGATGAGAATCTGGCTGTCCTAAATTCTGGAAAGCCCCCACATCAATTGTCTCATAGGAGGCTGCCTGGTGAGCTGGGGGCTCTGTGTTAAGGTGCAGCTCCTCCGTTTGAGTCCATATGTCTTTTCCACCGTTTGACAGCACCTCCTTCCACAATAAAGTGTCCCCATCCCTTACCTCTCTTCTCCACCTCCAACATATCTCCTCATTCTCCTCGATCCTCAAAGGCTCCGTTTGCACTCCAACTTCTGTGTAGTGGTCCAACTCTCTGACTCCTCTACTTTTCCTGTTCGTCACCTCCACCAGACCATGGATGCCCAGTTTGGCGGCAGCAGAAATGGCCTCTTGCTTCTCATTTTCCCCCTCTCCAGCCATCTCTCCGGAGTAAATAAGTCTGACCATGTGGAGCAGGGTACAGGCACGCAGAGCCTGAAACTCCAGGAGGTGGCTTTGTCCCACAGGGAGCACTGGTTTAGAGGACAGAGCTGAGGAGATGTGTGGGCTGATGGCTGATAGAATCCAACTGTGTGCTGGCACTGATACCCCTGCAGGACAGGATGGATTAACATGATGATAATGACTTCAACAACAAGAAGAAACTAGCTAATGACATATTAAGATGTGTTTACACATTGTCTATATATATTCATTCCAGCCACATACTGAAAGAAAATGCTAGAGAGACATGCGTATCATCATTTATTTTTATAACACTACAATACTTTGGGAATTGAAGACAATAACAGTTGCCTTTTTGCAAGAATTTCAGTCACTCATCAATCTGGTTGTCATTGCTTCATTCCCTTCTCCATCAGGTGTCAATCATTTTCAATAGGAGACATATCTGCACAGAAAACACTCCATGTCTATGAAGATGATGTCAGGCATGTAGAATTCAAGTCTGACATTGTCCTTGGACAAACTGATGTTTTGCTGCTTTTATATCTAATAATGACACCTTAACATGACACCAGTGCTGTGTTACTTGCATATTCCAAAAACAGTTTACTTAAAATAATGGAGCTGATTAGTCAAACCACTAAAAATGGTTCATTTTGTGCTTGAGACTGTTAAAGCCACCATATGTAACAATACCACTTCTGATTACATGTTGGATATAGATCTGCCACTGTCAATCATGAGGGATAAGAGGGAGTGGTTTATAGACTGTACGAGAAGAAGTGGACAAACCCTCTGTGACGTCATCCAAAGGTTTTCCATGGAGTGCTTTTGAACACTTTCAGTTATCACGGATGTGAATCTAACTATTGAGGCAAAAAACAATTGTTTCAGGTTAGAGCCAGCACCTAGTGGCCAGTTGAGGAACTTTAACCTTTAATAGGTTAGCGAAGGCTTCAACCCAGAATTGGGAATGTTGGTGCATGGGACAGTCCAGCATGACTCTGTACCACTAAAGGTTAGCTTTGTTGTGTCTAGCTGATACATCAACTATCTTGTGGTATGCGACCCCGGTGGTCAGAAGTGGTATTGCAACATAACGGGATTTTAAATAAAGTTTCAAACAAACCTAAAAACATAGAGATCAAAGTTTTTATTGCACTGTAGAAAACGAAAGGTTTCGGGAGGTGATGTTGTTTTTGAAAAAAATAAAAAAGAATATTACACAAGGGAATAATTAGCATCAACATTTAAAATAGCTAGTGAATTAATAATTTCACCATGTTGTGTGTGTTTTTACCTTCAGCTTGGAGCACAGTGTCACAGAACTGGCTTTGCTGTTGCTGTTTCTGCATCTCAGTGAGGAGCAGGGCTTCGAAGCCTGGTTTTTGGTAGCACCACATTTCTCCATACACTTTAAAGGAGGAGGAGAGGCAGAGAGTAAAGGGTAATTATCAGAGTTGATGTAATGGCAGACCTCATACTTTTCTAATGTACTGGATTATACAAAATAAAGAAAGAAAAATCCTGATATGTGAGGCATCCCGTGCACAAAGATGCTCTTGCAAAGGTAAGTGATGTAATGGTGGTGTTGTGAGGACCTCATCTATTATGTAACAATGAACATAATTTACAAGATACAAAAGAGCAGGATACAATCACCAGGTTTTTAAAACCACAAGACCTTTTCTTTTCTTTCTTTTTTTACATTGAGTGCAATAATTATCTGTAACACACTAATAAAATGAACCAAAAAAAAAAGATGCAGAAACAAGGACTGAACGATATGGCCAAAGTTTATCTCACAACAAATGTCTTATTTTGGTTGATGTGATATAATTCCAATATTGATATGAATGATTTTTTTGATATATGTGTATATGTATGTGTGTGTATACACACATACACATGTATATACATATACATATATACACACATACAAGACTAAAAAGTTCACATTTTCTTTGAATTCATAAGAAAGAAACGTGACACTATCATCAAACAAACCTTGTAAAGCATTGTCATAGTAACTATGTAAATGAAAATACTCAAAATGTGTTTAAAACTCATATTGTTATTACTGAAACATTATAAATCGTGATATATATTGTTATTGAACTATTGTACAGCCTTAGCTGTAACATATACAATAATTTACATTCGTTTATAGTCTTGATAACTTTTTTTTACTTTCAATAATTTTTATTTTTTACTTTGCTGACTTTACACATCTCCAATAATTGAACCACTCAATTAAAAAGTTATTTACAATCAAATGTCAACTCGTTTCCACAACTCAGTCCGCTCTTAAGAGCTTCAAGAATAACTGAAATATTTAAGCCCCAATATTTCAAGATAGGCCTTTTGGTTGTCGTTTTTAACAACTTCGTACAGGTTAAACTTGCAGGAGACGTGGCGAGATCAAAGCATATCGGCGGACTAGCGCGACTAGCTAACTTTTTGGTATAACCGTTCCAAAAAAAACAGGTGTAAAATAGCCTTGACAAATCACATATGAGATTATATGTCTTGAAATACACAATAACTAGTCTTAACAACGATTTCGTGGATTCCTGGGCGGTTTAAAGGCCAACTGTCTTCGCTGGCTAATCAAGGCTGCAGTCAAACGCGGGCACATATCAGTCACCGCCTACACTCACCGTCTAGACGTTTCAGCGCTCAGACCTCAAATAGATAAAACCAGGTCGTTAAGAGAATACGCTTTTCAGAGACTATTTCAACATTATATTTGTTTGTTTGTTTGTTGTTGTTGTTCTTATTTAAGAGTTGTTTTTTTATCCCGATTCAGTGAGGTCAACTTCTGATCAGCGTGGTGGTCAACTGAAACAGCATTGTAATGTAGGTTGAGGCTTCACCACGAGGGGGCAGCAGGGACGCCACGCAGGCAGGGGAACTGCACGGCTCAGCCAAGAGGAAAATACTAAAGAGAGGAATCACTGCTTTGACTTCCTACTTCGTTTAAATATATACGTAAATCTATGTGAGCTTTTCAGGTACCCGGGGTCATTTACAACATTGTAAAGATAGAAATGGACTGCGAGTAAAATATAACGCCGACCAAGTTATTGAGGAATACTACTTTGTAATACCTGGCGATAAGTGATCCCGAGCTTAAACTAACGACGTCTGGTGTAGCAACCCAGCACAATCTTGAATACAGGCATCGTTTAACAATCAAAGGAAATTCTCACTTTGATTTAAAACATTGTAAAATGCATTATGTTCTTTATATGTGTGTGTATATCTATATCTATATCTGTGTATGTATATATATGCATATGCA
>JBAMYA010000002.1:7277631-7301030 GCA_037176975.1 Arrhamphus sclerolepis | reverse complement strand
CCATCTGGTGCAAAATGGTTTTAGGGCATCCTCCACCCCCTCTCTGTTTTTCACACACACACACACACACACACACATACACACTATGGTGATGATGAGAGACAGAAAAAACAACGTCCTCAAGAGTTATATTTTTGTGTATTTTTCCATGCTTAGACTGACTAAAAACACCTGACAGAAATGTATTTATTAGTTGCTTTAAATTTTGTGTTTCACATACTGACAGAGATAACATTGGATCAATTTGCTCAGTAAAAATAAGAGACATTCATGTTTGTTTGTTAGTTATTGTTTCTATTAATTTTTCTTTTTATATACATTTATGAACACTCTATTTAAGGTAACACTTACACAAAAATGTAGAAAATACATTTGGGATTTGCAACCTTTAAAGTGTCAATGCAATCAAGGTCTTGTGAAGAGGTCTCCAAATATCTACCAGTCAAATATCAGTCTTTTCTCCTCTGGTATAATATTTCCTCGCATTCACAAAGAAGAGAAACAGTTTCTCTAGGTGTCACACCGTCTCATTGACTCTGAGCAAATCAGTGAGGACTTGCTCAAATGTCGGTGAAGGGACAGGACTGAAAACCTTGGTAGGGGATGGATAGTCCTTTTGAAGAGGAGTCGGTTGGGGCCAGCGTTCATTAAACTTGACAAAGAAGAGCGGGTCCTTGAAGGGCCCTCCATAGATGATGGCCTGCATCAGGTAGACGAGAGCCACAACCATAAAGCTGATGAGGAAGAAAGGGAGGAAGGGCCTCAGGTGGTGCCAGGCAACCCCAAACCCATATCCCAGGCCGCTGAGCCCATTCTGATTGCCAGTGTGGGAAGTGTGGCGAGAAGTATCTGGAGCCGGAGTGCAATCAGACGACTCGTCACCTGACTTTGAAGAGGGGTCATCAAGTGACTCCATAATTTACACAGCAAAACAAAGCAGCTCCGTTGTTCTTAAACTGATCAGTTTGTAAATCTGCTCCTCCATAAATAAACCCAGGGGATCATAAGGAAGGAAGCATGAATCCAGACTTAATCTCCCAGTTGTGTGGTCACCCTACCGTATCATGAATGCTGGTGCCTCTAAGGTGGACTCCACTGTTGAAAAAAAAACCTTCTTCTCCTGTCATAACACTCATTCCTCTCTGATCATGTGGTCGACTGAGCAACTTTGTCCCTCAGATATAGTGCTGGAATTAAACGCCACGGCTTCTATTTGAGCTGTGGAGCAACATAGAGGTAATGTCGAACAGCACGGGAGCCCTAAATAGACATGACACCCAATGACCGCAGGAGGGAGGAAGAGGGGGAGAGTCTTCTGCTTTTGGTGATCTCAAGTTTACGAATGCATGTGTGTGTGTGCACCAGCTGCTGAGGTTATAGACATTATACACACACACTGTAACAAATGCTGACACATGTGAGACAGTTATGTGCTTGCAACAGCTAGAGGACATTCAAATTTCTCTGCAGTTTAGTGCAATAATACTGCCCTATATATTGTATATATTGAGACAGGTGTCACATCAAGATTTTATTATTTACAATACTCCTATTTTCTATTTTATCAGCATTATGTAATGATCTTGTTTCCTAGTTATTGAAGTCTTAGAAGGGACATATCATTATTATTATTATTACTTTAAATCACTCTGTGTGCTTTAGAGAATCTATTTCAGTGTCTGAAGCAAGCACTTAAAAAACTAAGACATAAGACAACCAAGTGTCTTAGTTTTGGGCAACCTAAAACTGAAATCCAGTAACATCATAGATTCAAAAGGAGTTTTCAAGCTCACTCATCTTTTCATGCTCTCAGGTTCACATCTGGCTTGATTTCCACTTGAACGTGGTTTATGCAAAACTGCATTCAATAATTTAAAAAATGCATAAACCACAGAGGACATGGACGGATTCCAGTCAGGTGGGTCAGTTCACCCATAAAACAGACAGTTACAGTCAACATTTGGTTTTCTGTGCCAAGTTCAGTGCAGACGTAAGAAAATTTGCAATTCCTTGTCCGACCAAGCTGGCTCCATAAGCGAGTAAACTGCCATTGACACTGATATGTTAAAATGCCTAAACATGCAGCAGAAACACATTTAAAATGAGGTTAAATAACAGATTTGGTCTCCATAGCTACATTCCACATCCATGACAACTGCAAGGGGGTTAATCTTGATTAATTTATAGATAATGCTTCAAATGTATGCATAGATAGTCTTTGATTAACAGCTGGCTATGGTTAATGACTGGCTGCTCTCATCATTTGCATTACACAGTGGTTAGCACTGTCATAAGTGATTTCTGAGCTGTAAATAAAGACCTAACTGTGCATAATAATTCTCATTTTAAAGATATCATGTTTTGTTGCGCCGTTAATTGTAGTAACAGACTGCTGCGACATGCTGTGAGTTGGCCTGGAAAGGCCAGAGGATGAAACTTAACCAAGCAGTGGGCAGCAGCTAAGACACTGTGACATCTTGCCTTTAATTCTAAAGTAAGCTTTTAAATTATATTTATTTAAAGGGGACCATACATTGTTTGTGTAACTGAAAGTATACACTAGAGTTTCTGAAGCAATTTCCACCTTAAAAGCCAACACAAACTTTATCCACAACTTAAAACCTCACTCGTTGCACCATGGAAATGGGAAATCAAAATTATTTTGTTCTCACTTCTTTTTTTTCTATTTGGTGACAGCAAAACTTCACTTGTTGGATTTTTGCCTCTTTATCTCTTGTCTGAATGTGTAAATTTGTATTTTTCCAGCTGATATTGAAAGCAGAAGCAACCCAGCATTAATAAAACGGACTTGTATGGTATCAGAGTTATGTTGCTCATGAGAGCAGCACTGATGTACTTGAGAAACATATTATCCATTTTCCTGTTATCTTGGCGTGTGGGAGCATGGGCTCTCAGGTCAGGTACTCCAATTCAATAGACTTCTAAAAGTCATTTTTGTCCAGATTCACAACCGCATTGCCGCACAAATCTAAGCTTTGTACTATTGTAGTAAATTTGCCCTTTTTGTACCAGCAATGATGATGCTGAGACAACGTGGAAAGACCCTGAGAGGTCCTGTACAACCTAAACAAGCTTTTCCAAGTAAAAGCTCTTGTGAGAAAAAGACATCTTATTGTGTCTGGGATGTGAGCACACAAATCCAGAACCTTTAAATGATGTTTTCATGCATTACAGCTTCAGTTTGACTGAACAAACTATAAAATGAGTTTGATGCTCCAGTGAAGGCTCTTTTATTTAATTTTTTTTTCTGACAAAGGATGAGTTTTATTTAGTACAAATAAATGAGCTGCCTTCAAACACGTCAAGTTCACTAAATTTTAGAAATTAATTTCCATTTTAGCGGTAAAAACCTTATTGGATACGATCTTTAAGTTTAATTTTGGCTTGGCATATCAAAGTTTCACACTCCTGACGTGCATTTTAAAGCAACGGTGATGGAGCAACTACTTGTGAAGCCTGGGGAGCATTGCAGACGCGCTGCACATTGGAAACATTCACCTGCACGTCCTCGAGCAACCCTCCCATGTTACTCTGACACGACTGGTGTTTGACACACAAACGAAACACCATTCCATGTCAAAGCCCAACTCCGTGTGTAACCAGAGACAAAGCTTAGTGTCACCACTCAGCTTTCAGCAAAGCTGTGGCGAACATATTGTGCAAAAGTTCAAAAGGAAAATTTATGTGGAGTCTCGGATCTTAATTTAGGACGCCGGTGTACTCACACTTACTTTAAAAAAAGATCTAGTGACAAATGATTTCCTGGATTGCAATCCTCGATAATTAACACTTCCAAAAGCCGACCTTTATGGACCATACTGCTGTTGGTGAGCCAAGATCAAATGGTGTCAAGTTTAAGAGTTTGGCATCTGCTCATGCAAATACCAGGGTGTGTGGGGGGGTGAGGGGGTTGCATTACAGACAGAATGCCTCTTCAATTAGACATGTTAAGCAACAGAAGTCCTTCGTCACTTCACACACCAGTATATCACGCAGCGCCAAATCTTGTCTAAGAAAACATCTTTATTTATAAAAAAAACAAAAACAAAACAGAACAACAATATTACCAGTTACATACTTCACTGAAAAAGCAAGTTCTCAGAGCCAAGGCGGGTATGAATGGTACATAATTTTACATGGATAGGCAACAGTACAAATATACCATGTGCTGAAGAGTTTAGAAATGAGGAGGAAAAAAAAAAAAAAAAAAAAGATTGGTCTCTCTGCCGTTAAAACTTTGCTGTAAAAGGGTTAAAAAGTAGAACAAATTGCATCATGCTCTCACCCACATTCAAACCACAAAGTAAAATACAAACCAGACACAAAGGTAAGAAAGATACAATAAAAACAAATTTAAAAAGGAAAAAAAAAAAAAAGAGGGGTCTAAAGCCAAGAAATGTGCTTTTTCCTGTCTCCCTCCCAACTTAAATTAGACGTCTCATCTCTCCCAAACATGTCTGAAAACATGAGTCTTTGAATGAAGACTGCTTCTTTTCCTCCCTTATTTCCTCTTTTTAGGGGGTAAAAGGATGCCGATACTGCTGGTACAGCTGGCTGGAACAATAGTTCAGTTGGTCAGAGGTGAATTACTCCAAATTACTCTCCTCTTCCTTTTGAGAAAAAAAAAAGGGAGGATCTTTTACAGTGGAGATAGGAAGGACTGTTGAATAGTGGTTTATGTGGTAGAGCTTGCTCACATTTTCACTTCTCAGTAACTAGTTTGACTTGTACTGGACAAGCTGACTAAATCCAGAAAGACAAAGCAACAGCAACTACTTTAATCCGCTTGGGGAGTAAAGAGAAAAGCTTGAAATGAGACTTAACAACTCAAAAGAGTCAGGAGCAAAAGAAAGACTGATTAAACAATTGAAATGTGGTCTTATGTGTCTGGTCTGTGCAAAGACACACTTGAGAACATCAACAATAACAACAACAACAAAAAAAGAAAAGTCCAGTCATTTTCAGCGCGCACACACACACATAGCCACAGGTTTAGCGTTTAAGAAATATACACACACCTGCCTTTTCAGGTCTGTGCTCTTATTCCAACAGAGAGAAAATAACTCTAGACAGGAAAATAAGTCCTGCATAAACATTCTCCATCTACAAGGCGTTCTCGTCCATACGTCCAACCTCCTAAAATTCCCGGTAAAAGGGACAATTTAAATTAAATGAGCCAAAACTAATGCAGTCATCCCATTTTCTTTTTATATACAGTATATACCCTACATAGAAGTCTAAATACAAATTCATCATCAGGATGTGGGTGTTGGCAGCAACATGATGACCACAGGGGAAAAAAAAGCAAAATAAAAAAAACTGACAGTAGCAAAAACTAAAACTAAAAACAAACAGGATGACAACATCAGAAATAAGTGATTGTCAAGGATGATTGCCTTTACAGAAAAGAATCATAATTTATAAAAAAAAAAGGAAGCAATGTCTGCTGCTACAGTTGAATGAATTAAGTAGGTGTGTGTGTGTGTGTTCATGTGCGCAGCATGAAACTTTTAACATGCAACACAATCACTTTCTTTGGCTGCTAAACCTCAATCTTTTGATCCCATCTGTATGGCAATGGAGAGGAGAGGAGGTTAGAGAGGGGAGAGGAGACGGGGCGGAGTCTGAGTTTGGGTCTTCTCTCCTCAGTAGCAGTGGTAGGGCAGGGACGGCCCAGTCTGGGTGATGCACACTATCAGTTTTTCTGGAGGATTGGAGCAAAAGACACAAATTACAACAGACAGAAAATATGAGCACAACATCAGCACAGTAACAAAAAGACTTAAGTGGTATAAGTATGGCACGCTGCAAACTAGTGCTGTCACAATTACCAAACTTTAATAATACTAACGTTTAACTAAGGCTTAATTTAAGGTGGCATAAACCTGTTGACATGAGCAAGCGGAACACATGTAAAGTAAAAGGGACTGATTGTGCAAATGAAGAAGTACTAACATCTTTGTGGTAGCTTATTTACTGTAAACAGCTGCTGCCATCTCCACCGGCAGGGCCAATAAAGTGAAGGTAGAATTACAACATTCAAACGCAATCAACACATTAAACTTCTGATGCCTCTTATTTAAAGTCTACTTCTGCACACATTCTCTTTTTAGCGATTAGTGGTTTAGTTTGCCATGAAATGTTAATAAGTTGCCAGTGTGACAATCGCAAACTACTTAAAAAGTTGCAAAAAAACATTTCCCAAAATGTCCATCAGTTTTGTATTCTGGGACTTGCATTAGTGTGCTTCCCTGCACAACCACAAGATAGAGCTCTGAGATACCTTAGGACAGGGATAAGGGTTGACGAGCTTCAACTAAGGTAAGAGAGATGCACATTTTAATATTATAAGTATGGCTCTGAGCAAACAGCCATGCAGCCTCTAATTTCTTTATGGCTGAGTGGACACATAGAAACAAGGACTGTTCATGTGACCTCCGAGCCATCTAGAATATATAGTATATTTATCGTTTCAACACCTGTTCATTACATTACATTAAATGGATCTGGGGTTCACACTAAGTTTTGGTAATGTGACAACACCACTGCATGAACAACAGCTGTTATACTGAGGATTTAAATCTGAATTACCCTGAGTAGACAGCAAACGCACAAGGAGCACCCTGCAGCATACTATACCAGCACATACAGGACAGAACAGCAGGGATTCATATAGTAACGCATCAGCACAACAGCCCTCTGTCTGTGTTTCAGTACAACACCACGGACATGGACCGGGTTTCACTGAGGGTCTAAAGTCATAAGAGACAAAACGAACACAGCTCATAGAGTCCATGCAGGATTAGAGGTCAGTTGGACATACCATGCTGTTACATGCAGAGGGGGGTAGAGGGGAGGGGTTAGGGCTAACCATCATAGGAGTCCAACAGAGGCAGGGAGCCCTTTCTGCCCCCATACAACCCTCGCTGAGAGACAAGCAGAAAAAGAGAGAAAGGTGGACAGGGAGCGAATGTGAGAAAAGAAATGCGTCATTAACTGTCAGGTTGAAAGGTGGCAGTGAGGAAATACTTGCAGCTGTGCGGGAAGTTAAGGGGAAGTGAAGTTAAGACTCTGCAACAGTGAAAGTTTGCAACAGTGATTTAATGTACCGGTAAAGTGTCAGTGGTCTCATCCAAAGTGTGTCTCCTCTCCCTCTGGTCCAGTGTAGAGTAGCCCTCTGAACAAGGATGATTAAAGAAAAAAAAACCATCAGAAACTAACAATTATCTTACAGAGTTATAATCAATCAATTAAAACTTAACTAACCAGGTCCAAGGTCATTCAGTGGAATCATGTCCCTCTTTTCCCCTGAAGTGAGAAAAGAAGAAGAAGAAAAAAGAGAAATGGGTTAATCCTGGTCATCAGAAAGTGTTTTGAGGAATAAATACTTTTTCCCCTCACACTGACCTCTGTCCAGCAGTGGTGTGGTACTGTCCTCGTAGGTTCCATTAGCGCGTGTGCTTGGGCCGTTGGTGGTGCCGCTGCTGGGGTTTAGGTTGACCATGAAGTCCGTTTTCTTCCAGCCATCTTTCTCAAGCGGCCGCCGCAGCTCCTTGTGAGCCCAGACGAGCTGCAGCACCTGACCGGCCCCTCGCACCTCACGATCCGAACGCTTGCTGCAGGACATCCAGACACGTATTCATCCATTAATCATTACTCAAATGAATTATCCATTATTCAGACATTTATGCAAGTGGTTTCAGAATGCCAGGAGATGGACTACCAAGCTTCTGTTATGATTTTACAGAAAATCTCAACATCATTCAGGTCTCTTAGCATCTGTATTTTCAAAACTGGCTCTTCATGGAATAGTAAAATAAGGATATACCTATTTAATGATACCTAAACAGACAAAAGTTCAGTTTTATGCATTCCATATCTTACTTTGTGAAAAGAGTCTACACAAACAAAGAAAGCGCATTTACTTTGAAATAAAAACAGCAACAACAAAAACTTGCCTGTCCTTGTTGATAAGCACCAGCCTCTCGATGCCTTGTGAGGCTCGGAGGGCCTTTGCTGCCTCCACATTATTTCCCAGCACTTCAGTGAGCGTGCTCAGTACTGACACCACCGTTTCCTCTGATAGAGTGCGTCCAGACTGGCTCTGGCCTCCAGGCAGGTTGGCCACTAGGTGAGGCACTGCATGCGAACCTACAGGAGAGAAACAATAGATCAAGATGTGCCCAAAGAAAGGGAGTCGGGGGCAAAACAACCAAGACATGTTCTTGAGAAAGTTTTATCTTACCCAACAGCTCAGCATTACGGTTGTCAATGGCAAGGTTCCTCAAGGCTCCAGACATTGCTCGTACCACGCGATCATTACCATGAGACAGTAGTTCTGCCATCATGGGGAGGCCTTTCTCCAGACGCATCGTGGCCCTGATATACCGACCATACTGAACAACAGACATGCAGAGGAAGTAATGAACGATGTATGTTGAATAAAAGCACTTTTGTGAAAACAGATTACTCCACAGATCTCACTGAAGGTTGAGGATTAAGGATTAATAACATGGGTAAATTCAAACTTGGATCAAGACTGAAAACGCTACTGAGTGTTCTTTTTTGATAAGTAAATGGGAATGACGAGAGAAGACAAAAACGGTACTAACAGTCCATCGGCCAGCACACAGGTTCTGGATGGCGCCGGCGACAGCCTCGAGCACAGAAGGGTTCTTGCTTTCTTTGAGCAGTGATGTGTAAACACGAACAACCTCTGGCTGGAACAGCAGCTCATAACCTGATTTCAAAACAAAGAGAAGGTTGTTCTGAAATATTTTGTCTGGTAACAGATTTCGTGTTTCTTTTTCACTGACAAAGTAGTATCTGATGCGTCTAAGGAAACATTTTCTGCACTGGTTATTCCAGATAGATTTTACTTTGCTTTTTATCAATTAACACTCCTCTGCACACTGACAGGGTAAAGATCAATTTGCATTAATGCAACTGTGTAATAATGTCAGATTAGATTAACTTGGCACGACCAGCCTCACCAAACCTAATACAAAATAATGATTGAAGAAGACAACAAAGGTATGGAAGTCACTAATTAAACAGCCATAAGAGACAGTAATAATATGAAAAGAAAATAGATCTTGATCATTTTTCATCTTAATTGCTGAAAAGCTTTATGTCTTCAACTAGATTTCATCATTTCACAACCATGATAAGTGTCAACTAATTAAAAACAAGAGGATAAAGAAAAAGAAGTATCGCCACACAATTATAAGTGTGTAACAGAAAAGAGACTTTCATACCTTTGGCAGGTGTTGTTCTCTTTGGAATATCAACATGATCTCCACTTCCATCATCTCCTTCCTTCTTTCCTATAATCAAAGATATAAAAAAAAAAAAAGATTGAGCAGATAAAACATGTAAGCTGTGTTAGATGAAATGGGCTTTTTTTGTGTTAACGTGAACATTTCTGTTCTGAAATGTGAACGTGCAACCAATGCAACAAGCACCATCAGCATGCAATGTTTCAGTGACATCAAATGTTCATGCCCGTAAGCTGCAAGTGACTTCAAAAGTAGACACTTTTTTTTTCTTCTTCTTCTTCTTCTCAACAGGTTTTACTTTTGGCGTTAGTAAAATGAGTGATGACGGTGGTTTTAAATGTTCATATGAACACCAAAGAGGAAACTCTTACCTTTGGAAAACCACTCATCTAAACACAGCAGAGAGGACACAAAAGGAGGGAAGAAGAGGGGAAACAGTGGTAGAGTGTGAAAAACAGCGACAGGTGCATCTGCCACCAGCAAGCTCAAACCAAACCAGCAACTGCCTCTCTTTCAACACCAAATCTGTCAGACACAGTGGATCTCTCTGTCAGAAGCTGCAAGACACTGACCTTTGCCCTTTCGAGAGCCAAAGCAGCCTCCTTTGGTAGATGGGGGCGGACCCTGGTTGAGAGGTGTGGCCTCTGAGTAGCGTTCGCAGCCTGGGACTTCACGGTGAACCTGATAAGACAGGTTCCTCAGAAGACAGACACAATTCTCCACCAACTACAAGGAAAAAGGGAATAAAACCATTTAAAAAAGATAAGTCACACATGGAAATGCATATTCTGGCACATAAACAGAGGAGTCAAAGAAAAAAAATGTATCGGGTGCTAAAAGTCAACTATCTCCAGTGAATAATTACCTTGTTATCCACATCTTTGCGGTTGATCTGTGACTGGACGATGTACATGAGTGAATCCACCAGTCCTGTGCACTCTCTCAGCTTTCGTCTGGCCTCACTGCGTTCTGAACTCACATTTCTGTTGGAGAAGGGAAAAGTTAAGCATATAATTGTATGTTCTCTTTTTTAAAAATAAGACTCTCCGCCTGCATTAAAAAAAAAAAGAAAAAGAAAAATCACTCTGCTTGCCATCCACTGATCCTTCACATACCTAAGGCAACCAGCAGTGTTGGTCAAGGCAGTCTCCCACTGCAGATGTCGTGGTTTGCAGCTCTCTTCTCCTCCACTGCTCCCTCGCTCCCACCCCGAGTGAGGAACGATCACCTCGTCAGCTAGGGCATGCAGTGCATGGTCCACAATCTCCATCTTTACCGAGTCATGGGAAGAGAGGTTCCACAAGGTTCCTGCAGGATAAACAATGTTACCATCAATACAAAAACATACACAGCTGAAAGTGAATCATTCATTACTTCTTAGTCATCATAACACCCAGTTTGTGATTTTCTATGGCACTGTCTTCAATTTGTTTTATTTGGTCCTGAGAATACTCGGGAACACAAAATAAATAAAAAGGCCAAGAGATAAGATAAACAGCACCCCTACAGGCTGTAATACCTGTGATGATGTCAGTCAGGTCCTGGTCGTGAGTCTTCCTGAGTAACCTGACCAGAGCAGGTACTCCATCGCAGTTCTTAATTGCAATCTTGTTGTCCGGGTCTCGTCCATAGGAAATGTTCTTCAGTGCTCCACAGGCTGAGTGATGAACCTCCTTGCTCGGATGATCCAACAGCGACACCAGGGCAGGGATGCCCTTCAGGCGACGCACTTCTGACTTAACCTGGAAACAAAATGGGCGTGCTTTAAGGAAATTAAGATTCAAGAAAATAAAATACAAATATTTATGTATTTGTATACAAATGGTGAAATAGGAGCAAAAGGCTAAAATTCTGAAAATTGTTTCACCTTGTCATTTTTGAAAGTGAGGTGCTGAAGGAAGGCAGCAGCGTTGGTCTTGACGGGGTCCAAGCGGTAGTTTAGCATGGCAATCACCTCTGGTAGCTCTGGCTGTCGCCATGAAGTTGGAGGGACCTTTCTCAATGTACTGTCCAGTGAGGCCATGCTACCCCTCTCCATCGTCATGGGAACACCCCATGAATAATGATCAACACCTCCCATGTCACCATCCAAAGTGTCCTCACAGCTCCTGCAGGTTGCAGGGGGGGATTAAAACGTCTGTTAGAAAAGTCTCAATGGAGGAGTAATATATATAATACAATACATCTTCTCTATATGAACGCTTCAGCTCAATGCCTGAGAAAGACTGACTGTGTATCATGCTTCTCTGAGGTTTATTACAAACTCGAGGGCCTTTGACCCATCATTGTGAACTGTATTCTCGAGTGGGGTGGCCGTCTTTGTCCACCAGGAGGTTGGCTCACTGGTATACTTTCATTTACAAGGCCATGCTTGGACTACTGCCCGCTTACATTTGTACTTTAATCACGCAGAGAAGTGTTGATTCTTATGGTCTGCGATTCAAACAATAATCTGTTGCTCACTGTTCCATTTGTCCGCACTGAGCTGGGAAAAAGGGCTTTTGTCTTCTCTGCACCTTTTACATGGAACCTGTTGCAAAATGACTCGAAGCTAACGCAGCTTATCTCACTGAACGACTTTAAATCCAGACTGAGAGCACGTGAGACAGCCTCTTTAACTTATAACAGTTTTATCTAATTTGTATGTAATTGTCTTGAAACTATAATTTTTTTGCTGCCTCTTGGCCAGGACTCCCTTGAAAAAGGAAGGTTTTAATCTCAATGGGACATTCCTGGTTAAATAAAATAAACTCCATGCAGTGCAAAAAAAAAAAAAAAAAAAGTAAAATAAAATAAAAATGTATTTATTTATTTTTACCTGAGTCTGCGTCTGTCCATACCCCCAGGGCCAGGTCCCAAGCGTGGCATGGTACCATACCCTCCAGGATGCATTGGTGGAGGTCCCATGCCATAGTCGTCATATCCCACACTGCGCTGATCGTCCTCCAGGCCATAGTGGCCGTGGCCATACCTCATCTCCATTGCAGAGCCCATTGCCCTCATCCCCCGACCCACCTGAGGCTGTGCAGCATAGGGGTCGAGCTGCTGGCGGCTCGGTGCCCGATAGCCAGAGTCCAGGGTTCTGTAGCCATCGATTGGCCTGAACAGAAATAGCAACAATGGAAACCATTCGTTTCTTCAAAATACATTTCCTTTCAGACTGACAGGATGCTGTTAATAGGCTCAGACATGCGTCATAAGGTTTCACAATGCTGCTTCTTACCCAGTCAAAAACATCTGACTTTCCTTGCTCCAAGTATGAAGGAGGAATAAATAATCATACATTAAATACCGCTATTATCCCATTACCTTCTTGGTCCCAACAAAAAAAAAAGCATTGCATCTCTCTTACATTTATCTGACTGATCATTAATAAACACACCACATACACAGAAAGGAAGAAAGAGAAGAAAAAGAGAAATTACATTTAAACTTCTTTAACCACAAGATCTGCTGAATCTTGTACAATTTGAGTAACCCCTTACTGGGAACAGAAAAACTGCAGTAACGACTCTAGCTCAGCAGTTTGACGCAAACCTACTATTACTGGCGACAACCAGAGATTAAACTCCGACTTTCTGGTTTCAATAGCTGAATGTGGATAAAATATGTAGCATTCCTGTTAAATCTTGTGTTTTTGTGCACTTGTGGTGCAAATCTAACAAATGAATAAATCAAAAACTTCAGCCAGTATGCACATTAAGACAGGGCATCTGAAATGGCTACGACAAAGACGACAACAAATGTGAGGCGTTTCCCCACAGCTGTCTCTACTCTGTACCTGTAACGATCATCCATGTGTGACCCTCTGCTCAGACTTGTGTAAGCCTCGGATATCGGACCTCCCCGGTAGTCGTCATATCCTCCTACGGGTCCATAGTGGTAATTTCTGGGTACTGTGGCAGTGGGGTAGTCACTGATGCCAGTCTGCCTGTAAGGACGGTCCAGTGTAGCACTGTACACCCCCATACCGGACACAGACGAGCCCCCATCAATGGATAATGACTCAGTGGGCATAACTGTGCGTGAAATGGGTTTCTTCATCTGACAGCGGGACAAGAAAAGTGCAAGAAAACATTTATGACAGGTTTTAAATCTTTTGAATGATGATTTGGATATCAAACTGGGAATTCTTGTTGTGTGACTGTACCCCATTATCTGTCCGCCGTGTGGTTCCCTCCTCGGAGAAGACTGAGCGGACTTCCTGGGAGTCATCCTCTGGTGTATAGCTCTCATCTAGAGCACCGTGAGCGGGGTCCACCATCCTGTACTTTAGCACAGACGGCACACATGTAAACCACAAAAGCACCACCACAAAACCCTAAAAATATTAAGCGACAATCAATTCAATATTGCTTTATTGATCCCCTAAGAAAAACTACATACACAAACACATACCTGTGTGCCGTTGATGTACAAATCAGTTAGCTTCAGACGTTCTATGTCTGCATCCCCTAAACGCCCGTTCTGTGGTGGGAAAAATAAAAAAAATAAAAATGCAAGACTATAAAAACAAAATCACAAAAATGTTGTGCATCATACAAACTTAATGAAACACATACACGCAGAGCTAAAAGCAAGTCCCTTAATAGCTAGTACCGTCAGAAGTACATTCTTACAACAACCCGTATGTTATTACTGCCACTGAAGCACATTCAGTGCTGACAAGCTCATCTTTACACATTTACGGTCTCTGAATCACTGCCAGAGACAGGGGAGGAGAATAGTTGGAATGCAGCCAGTCTCACACCCTGCTTCCTCCTTCACTAAACTCTTGCATAATTAGTGAGTGTCCCGCTGTGTAGCATTCTACATGATCCTGAGGAACTCATCATTTTGATGCTGTACATCCTCTAAATACCACGCAGCAATCAGATCATGGGAACAACGCACTGCTAGAACATTTTAGAAATGTATGTAGTAATAGCCGCACCACCGACACTTCCAGTTTCAGCATTACAATGATGGTAATAAAAAAAATATCTAAGATAATCATTACAACACAAACTACCTCCTTGTTTGCTGTAAACCATACCACACTCTCCGGATCCAAAGAGGAAGGGCTTAATAAAACCTAAAGGGAGGTTCTGGTGGTAGTTGTAGACCAAGAAATGCAGACTTCCTCTATAGCTGATACTACCATCTCATTTACAGAAAACTCAAAAAATAATCTGCAACTGTTCTATATAATCCACTCTATATCTGTCACCGATAACATTTCTGCATATAAAACATGGGCATGACCCTGAAAGAGCAAAAAATACATACCTAAGCCTTCATCCTAGTAAGATTCAGAAGAGACAAAACAAGATTTGCTCTAAATCAGCAAGGCCTTAAAGGACAAAATCACCTAAAGAAACTAATTAAGTGCTTAATGTCACACATCAGACTGTGATTATGTTATTCAATGGTTCTATAAAACAAATGATTCAACTACCAGGAAGAGGTCGAGACTCCAAAATAATGATAAAAGACAACATTAGATCTTAACTAACCAAATATTTTTACCAATAAACAAAACAGCTGAGTGGAAATATTCAGGCAAACTGATCTTAGATGTGGGAGAGCACAGGTGGGAATACCTGTTGTCTTTTCACAAAGCACCTTGGGATAAAATAAATACATAAATAACAAAAGAAAAAAAAAAGTTGCCAATGAAACATGTCACTGCTCACTTTCTCTATTGCCAAAAAAAAAAAAAGTAAAAGCAACAACTGGTAATCAAAAAGATTCTGGGCATCTCAAATGTGAATATCCATTTATTTATTTATTTATTTTTGACTTAGTGCAAAATCCGAGGCATTCAAATTAATGTCACTTTGGCAGCCATAATAAGCCATATGAACACAACAATGTGGCGTCCAGGAAACTGATGGGTTTATTCGCTTTGGTTCCGCCCAAGTATTCTCATCATAAACAAATCATTTTAGATTTTTCTTCATAAATTACATAAACAAAATTCAATAAATCTCAAACAAATAATCATCAAAGAGTAAATACAGGGTATACATCATCAACACCAAATAAATTTTAGTTTAAAATGGGTTAAAAAAGATAGTCCTTTGGATACAGGTGTACGTGACACATGCACAACAGATGACCTCATTCAATCAACTGACATGCTGAAGCAGAGAGGAAGCAAGTGATATTCCATAACAGGAGTCGACAAAAGGTATATTCATGTGTGTCAAGATTGTTTTTGATCAAAGACAAGCAAGAGAACACTGGGGTCATAATGCATGTTAACTGGACCGAATGAGACGCAGCCATGCACTGATATTTATCCAAATCAGGGCTGAAGAGGATGGACAGGACAAATGAAGATAAACGTTTAACAAGCTGTCAAACAGCAGCACAAACTAGTTGAGTGCTGAAGAAGAAGAGGGAACGGAGGAGAGAAAGGATGAATGGTCAATGGATGCATGTCAGATGGAGGAAATGGTGAATTAATTCACATGTGGGGTTGTATGAGGGAAATAAGGATCCATCATACACACATACATACATACATATATGTTAAGGGTGCAACGATAGACAAAATTCACGGTTCTGTTTGATACTTTAGTGTCACGATACAAAACATTTATTGAAATTACAAACTTTTTTAAACTCATCAGTACAGTTTTTAAATTAAATGTTGCTGAAACAGCAAATAATAAATAAATATATCTGATGGAGAAATCATCCACATTATGTGGAAACATCAGGGTTCTAATTATACAGGCGTTATAATAACCGTTAATTAATGTTAACATTAATTAACATCATCAGTTAACTATCTTGGATCAGACAGCAACGTGCTGTTAACTCATCAGAAACACATCAGCCACCAAAGCGTCTGTCAATAGACTCTTATTTCAGTGGTTGGACAAAAAAAACAAAACTATCAGATAAATGTAAATGACACAACGTAACGGTAATATGCAGACAGAGTTGCTAGTTTGGGTCTAGGAAATATTTGTGTTGCCTGGCAACTGTTATCTCCCTTTAGCGGAGCTAAATAAATGTTAAAATAAATAAACCATAATCTCTTGTCACCTATTACTGTTAACTAATAAAATGCACTTGTAGAACTTTTGTATAATAACATCACACTCGAGGTCAAGCTGTTGTGCTGAATATCAGCGCTGGTGTGATTCGGTTGTAGGCACGAGGCCGCAGATAATCACACCACTGCTGATATTCAGCATAACAGCATGACCTCGAGTGTGATGTTGCTTAAATATCAGCGCAAAGCCACGATTCTCAGCTTTCAGAATCCGTTGGAATTAGGTCGATAGCGAAAACAGCTGAAGAGTTACAGTAATTTGAAAAATCCACATCGTCCTCTAGTCAGCAACAGCTCCGCTGTAGAACTACTTTGTCTCACTAGCTTCAATGAATACATGTGGGAGGCGCTCAGTGGATCTGTGATTGACAATGCAGTCTAGGCGGAGTAGTTGAATGCAGATCCACTGAGTCTTCAACACAGAGCGCATCGCATAAATGAAAACTTCATGTGCGTACAGAACCAAGAGCACTGTATCGAATGGTTCAATACAGATACATGTATCGTTGCACCTCTAACATATGTATGCATGTATATATATGTACACATATTTATGGACGGGGGAAAAAATGGATCTGTAGATGGCTGAGAGAGACTTGCGACAGGGATGTTAGGATTCTTTGGGGCGTGTTACCTGTGTGTGAGGGAGGGGGTGACCCAGGGCAGAGGGGCTGGTGGCAGGGAGGCCAACTCTCCTCTCCTCCTCCAGCGCCCGGGTCAGCTGTTCAAACTGCACCTCCTGCTCCCTGACCGACTCCAGCAGAGCCGCTGCGCTCTCACACTGCTCCATACACACTACACAGCCCCAGGGGAGAGAGGGGGCGTTACACACATCCATACAGATGCAAACACGCTACAGTAGTGGGAGTGGGCGTCTAACAAAAACATTCACTCTAAACGAGTAGAAAACGATCTGGCAGGTCAGGACTTTTAAGGTTTAAAACTTCAGAGTAAGGGTTATTGCATCCTATCTTATCCATCTGCAGATAGATTGCATTTGGTGATTGAAGCCGTGAAGCTGTCTTGGAATGCCACTGGTATCTGAACTGCACAAGAGCTGATCTTGAACCTTTCCCTCATTGAAAAACCAGTAGACACATGCAAGACATGTTTCCAGTTGAAACTGGATCTGAAGATAGCCAGCGTTGTAGGTTTTTATTGTATGACATTAAACTCTATGAAAAGCCTTTAATACATCCTATCATTCAAGTCCTTTTGCACCCACATGAATTACTCAACCGTGAAATAATCAAGATCAAGGGCTTTACTATGTGAAAAGGAAATTTAGCAAAGCAAAGGTTGAATCACATGACACAGTGCAGGTGGACCACAGTGATAACCAGCAGCTTGATTCTTCAGACCTGTTTTGCAGCTTTGAGCCTGAAAAACTGCAATACATTTGTCACCATCAAATTTCCACTTGCATGCAGCTCAGTAAAGCAACATTTGAACAGCATGCATGACAGCTACTGGCCCCTATTGAGATGCCATACTGCACAGAAACGGAACATGCCAACTTCCTTTTTACACAAAATGCAGCACAGCATTGCAAATAATGTTGGCCCTGCGTTCACATCATGTTATTTCATTGATTTTGAAAAGAGCTATCATAATGTTGCTTTATTTGTGTCATAATTACATTCATAAATCAGCATAATTTACAGTGACTGGAAAATTTTCAAACAAAAAGTACCACCGTTTACACTTTTATTACTGATAAACATAGCACGCATCACAATCTGAGTGGAACTAAATACTTCACAACAACAACAAAAAAGTTTCAAAAGGTCAAAATAAAAAAATAAATAAAAAATAAAATAAAATACACACCTTCACCTGTGGCTGTGGTTTGGTAGAAGAGGTGAGAGATCACGCCACAATTAGAGATGCTGCTCTATTTGTTCATGTGTACAAGGTCACTGAACCACCAAGCCCAGAAATGAGGGGGGAATGGACTGCAGAGAAAAACAGAGGTGGAGGGGAGAAAACAACGAGGATAGAGAGGGAGAAACGTTTAAGTAAAAACACCTCAGTTAGAAAAACAGCAACATAGTGAGAATACCATATAAGTGTGTCAAAGTCATGCTTGCACTGCAAGAAGAAAAAGCATGACTGGAGATACAGTAGCTCCAGCCTTTATGACACACCCTGTATTTACTCAACACTTGGCCCTTGGACAGCAGCTAGCTGTGGGAAAGTCACCAACCTGCAGGTCTACCTGGGCCACAGAACATTCACCGTCAGCAATCAGAGGAAAAAGATAGCAACGGCCTGAAGAACCACATGTTCCATCATGTGAGGTTTGTGTCTTCATCCAAACCTCGCCTTTTGTTTTTCGACCAACGTTTTCTCTCTCATCAGACATCTACTGCCTCTGACCACTGCTCTCGTCTTCTCATCTTAATTGCTGCAAACCCCCCAAACATCCACTGTTATCTTGGCTCAGAGAAACACATTGTTTTATCAGCACCAAACAAACAGACCGTGGAGACTCGGATGCTCTTATCTGCTGATACATGCTCTGCTGCAACAACCTGGCTTCTCATCAGCTGAATAACACAAAGTGTCGCCATATACCCACCTGTGTGACCGGTTGGACGAGGTCGGGGAGGGGCAGCTTGATTTCAGCTTTTCAAAAGTCCAGCCTACATGCACAGGCACACTTAAGAGTTGCTGTGTGTGTGTGTGTGTTGGGGGAGGGGGCTTTTGTACAACAGGAACCCGCATTTACACTTCAGGGAGCAGGTGTTTGTGCATTTACCAGGTGAAACAGTAACAAGTGCAAACGGGGGCGAGCACAAGCGTAATGAGTTTAAGAGATGGTCATGAATCACAGTTTCACCTGCATCAGATTCCACAAACCCCCTACAGACAAGACCCAGACATGATGATATCATTTTTACACGGAGACTGAAGCCTTTTAAGGTCGAATTTTGTTCCTGTGTGCCTTTAAATGAAATGTGTATTTCACTGTACTTATGACTCATCTAAATGTTCAAGAAAAAAAAATTGTGGGGTGTGACAAAAGTGGGAAGACCTAATAGGAAAACAAGGAGTGGCTACTATCAAATTCCCCACAATAAAGATAATTTGCAAGAAAGAAAACCAGAATTTACATGTGGGAAAAGATTGACGGGAGGACATGATGTCACATAGAGTCACCAGAGCTGTAGCCTCCTACCTGATTAAATGAACTGCTGTGGTGTGTCACACATGACTATATATGGTTGTAGCGAGGACGGAACAGATATCATCTATCCCTGAGATGAGCAGAGTAAGAACCACAAACTTCATATAATTTACAGAAGTAACAAAGAGAATGTCAAAATGGACATGAAAATGGGGGAAGGGATAGTCAAGATAAGGTCATGATTGTTGAATAAAAGATAAAAGGTTATCTTGCATTCCTAGCATTGTCTCAGGTCAATTCAACTTAGCAGCCCACCCACTCATTCACTGTTATAAAAAAAAAGAAAAAAATCCAAGCAGGACACTGGCTGAGCATCATTCAGACATCAACAGTTACAGCACTCTTGGGGCATTTCAAGACAAGCTATTTTGTCACTGTGACACAAACACTTAAGAAAATTAAATATCACCTTGGTCTATAGCTTCTTTCACTAATAAGGACATATATCTATGCAAGATTATGTATAAACTCTGATATTTTTGGCAAGCGTAGCTGGGGGAGTGATTGTGCGTTTTGTAAGAGAGACTGTGGTTTAACCACAAGCAGAAGAGAATTTGCAGCTGTCAGTCTGAGAGGTTGGTGTGACAATGTGCAGTTTGTGCAACCCAGAGAACACACACAAATGTAAAAAGAGCAGAGAGAACATCATTGGACACATATGAGCGAGCATGTATGTGTGTCTGAAGAGGTTCAATTATGCTGCTCTTTACATACTAATGACCCCTGTCCTCCACCCATCTCCCCCCCTCACAGCTGTTAGTTTTGGCCTTGAAAGTCAGCGGCGAGTTTCGCCGAACAATGAAAAACAATCAATGTTGTCCCATTGCCACTCCCCTCCCCTTTCCCCTCTTACCCACTTCCCGAGAAACAGGATGTTATGGATTCGAGATCAGACATGAGTAAAGGATACAAAGGCATTTTTGGCTTCTCTTAAACCGTTTTCCACAACAGAGCTAGTTGTACACAAACAGTACAAGCTTTTGGGGCGCACACTTTAATAAATCATTCAGTTATGGTAGAGTTCCTCTGGCAACAGCCTGTCTTTGCATTGAAAATCATCCATGTTTGACATGATTAATATAAACACAAACCACCTCCTGTTTTGCTAATGTTGTTTTTATCTGTTATTTTCAGTTCTGCTTGTTAACATTCAGCACAGTTTTATCACATTATCATATTTAGAGGTTGTTGTTTTTGGTTTTTTTTTTTAACTTCTCTGTATTCCTTTGGTGTTCAGGGTTTTTTTTTATAGCAGCTACTTGTCAAAAAAGGAAGAAAAAAAGCATGACTGTGTGTGCTGTGTAAATTAGAGGTGAGGGAACAAGAGAGCACAGAGAGGTCATAATCTGCTGATCAAAACAAGAGTTTCAAATGACATGCTTGTAACCCTTCGTCAGGCCAACAACACCTGATTGAACTCTGACACACCACGAGTCAAATATCGCCATCTGATTTTTCGGACATCAGTCAGCATGACTCACTTAACTCTGTCAGAAGACATCTGTGATCATGCGCACATGTAACTAACAATAAAGCCTCTGTCCACTAAATTAAACTCTGTTTAGGGCAACGAGTGTCTACACCTGCCAAAGAGCAGAAGGGGGGAGGAAAAACTGCCTCAGAAACAGCAGATTTACTGTCAAAATGCACATCTGTTCATATACTTCCAGCTGACTGACACTGCAGTTTGATGTAAAGTCAGTCTGTTGCCAAAGCTGAGCATAGTTTGTAATGGGATTGAAGCTTTAACACACTAATCCACTTACCTCTTCACACATACACACGTGATGCCAACATCAATGCACACACACATTTGACTCTTTATGGATTAACCTGCAGACCTTAAAAGAGCAGACAACGGCAGTCGGCGTTAGGAGCATGTGTCAACAATCAAACAATGACTTTGAGTCAAGTCGCCAGGAAAGGCTGGCATGTGTTATTAGTGGCAGCACCTGCAGCACATCAGATCACCCTCAGACCTGAGCCAGCTACACCTACAGTTCAAACAAGTACTATAAACCTGGCAGGACACAAGACCTAAAGCTCAAAGGGAAGCCACTAAACCACAACGCAATATGTACCTAACTGAAACCGGTGTTTACCCAGGAAAGGCTAGTTTACTCGCTCACGCTGAAGCTGACAGTTATCCGCACCCAAATATATTCCCAACAAAACAAGTCAACACACGACCCACCCAACAGGTTCGCACTGTGACAAACTGATAATCACAGACTGCGTGACGCACAGAAAAAAACGAGAGACCGTAACGGATAACTGTTGCTGCTGTCAACAGTCTCTTGAAGTTCGACGTATTTCAGGGTTAATAAATCAGTCTGCCACCAACAACAGATGCTGTGATGAACTGCCATGCCATCTATATTAACCAGGTTCAACCATCGGTTTCTGTGTCTGAGCCACCTCAGCCGTCCCCTCCCATGGAGATCTCGCCTTCAACCTCCTCGGTCCACTAGCAGTTAGCATTGTTGCTTGGAAAAAAAAAAATCCATGTACAAACTTACAGTAAGACACTGATGTGGGTCAGATGAGAGGTGGAGGAAAACACGCAGACAAAAACGGCACCGAAATGGGATGGCTTATGAACAAAGACTCGCGTGTTTGAGGTTGTGCTGACAAAAATGTCCATAAATAAGATGAGAAGAGCTGAGCTGGGGCTGTCTGATCTGGGCTGAGTGCTCTCTCAGCAGCCGTGTGACCTGGATTGGCTGTCCTGCGACGTTAGCATCACAATAACCCACATAGCCGACCGACAACAGCGGGGCTAGCCTTAGCATAGCAAACACAAATGAACCGACAAACATTCAAGTATTCAGCTAAGCAGCCTTTGCGGATACTTAACCCCGGTTTCTTTTACTTTAGCCACAGGTACTAACGGCTCCTTTCGAGTCACGTTGTGCGCCGTGAGCAATAAAGAGGCGCGTCAGGTTTTGAACTTTTGCGTGCTAGCACCGTTAGCCTGTCTGGATATGTGACCACTCCTTGCCAACGCTGCAATGCAACCACAATATCCAGGAAAAATAACTGCAGCTCACTGCATACACCAAACATCTGGTCACATTTACAAATTTGCTCACCTGTTCAGGGAAATCCTGCCCCGATCCCTTCCAGCCAGCTCAGGTTTGTGTGGGGTTTTTTTTCTTCTTTTTTTGGGGGGGTCTTTTCTGCCCTCGTTCCCCCTACTTCCCAGTCTTCTGGGTCAGGCTTGTTAAAGAAGAAGCGACATCACCGAGTTTTCTATCAAAGAGGAGGCGGGATCAGCATGAGGCTTTACGGTAGACGAAGCGCACTCACAATTCCTCTTCACATACAGGTGTGAGTTCAGGCTCCGTTACTCATCCGTCTGATAAAGTAGTCCCGTCTGTGCAAAACATGCAATGACTGGCATGGGCATGTCTGGGTGGGAAGGAGGGGTTTAAATTTCAGTTGGACTGAGGCGTCCTGTGTCTGCTCTTTTTTTTTTTTTTTTTTGTCGGTCCCTCTACCTCGCATATACACACACTGATGTCATTTCATTGATTGCAAAAGAACAATAGTCAGAGAGGAAGCTGCTTTCCATGGGGGAGTGCAACAGCAGCATTCCACACCACCATGACAACAGATAAAAAAAACCACTTAAAACCAGACATCAGATCCTCCTCATGTGCTTCATCAGTTGACTGCTGATTAAAAAGACATAGGTCCTTACACCCACATACACACATATGTGTGTATGTGTGTGTGTGTGTGTGTGTGTGTGTGTGTGTGTGTGTTATGGAGGGAGAATGACTGGAGAAGTGAAACATGTAAATGTTTTCTGGTTCATATGTGTTAAATGGTTAAATATATGGCTCAATGAAATCTAACG
>JBAMYA010000002.1:7248550-7263364 GCA_037176975.1 Arrhamphus sclerolepis | reverse complement strand
AAAAAAAAATAGAACATATATATAAGACACGAGAGAGTATGTACATATGCGCGATATATATATATATATATATATATATATATATATATATATATATATATGTATGTATACATACATATATCAATAATGTTTAATAGCAGCTGGTAAAAATGGTAAGATATTTAAAATATCTGTTAGTTGACTTGATTATCTGACAATCAACTTCAAATTTATTGTACAGAAAGTACAGTCAAAATATGCCTAAACGTTTGAATTTTCTTTAAAGTAATTAAATTATTTAATGTGCTTTAACAATATATTTTAGCAACATAAACTACTCAGGCCAATTAATTCTTCCTCTCGTTACCTTAGATACTTTTGAAGTTATAACCTGTTTCTTGTTTTTTTTTTCACTGTACAGAAAGTGATTGGATTCTTAAATTATTAAAAAATGATTTTTTTTTTTCAATGGCTGAGATTCCTAAATGGTAAATGCTGTATTTTGTGAATCCTCTTGATTTAAGGCTAAATGAACATAGTTCACCACATGGTGGCGCTGTTGTTTATAAGATAATATGAGTGTGGACCAGTGGAGAGACTGACCAAAAAGGGCAGTCTTGATGGCTTTAAGGTTTTCTATAACTGCACTGAATTTTTAAAAAAGATGTATTTGAATTCAGATAAATCAACTTTTAGATACATGAGGACCAACAGTAATAGATTAAATTCACTAAGCTGTTTTCATGTAGTTTTGTTTCAGTGATTTACTGCCAATAATTTTCTATGCTCAACTTTACTTTTTCTTTTTTTGTCTAGATTCCCATCTTGTCACTTTGGGAAGTTGTATGGTTTGGTCATGTGTCTGTCTGCAGTGTTTTCACTCTTGCAGTATCCTTGCTTTGCGCTGGTGAAGGGAGCTCTGGGTGGAGATCCATTATACGTGAGTACATCGCCTGATCTTCCCTTTCCACGGTCGTCCTACTCCATTTGTACCTCATACTCTCATATTACTATCTCCCTTCCTCTCCCCTCATGTTGTCTACAGGTGAACGTCGGTCTGACGCTGCTCAGCCTGCTGGCTTTCATCCACCCCCTCTGTGTGTACCTGCACTGTCGAGGTGTTGCCTCCCAGCGAGCCAAAAGTAAAGCCATCAGTGACTCCACCTAATGTCTCTTAAAATGACGCCAGTAGCTCAGCCATGAAACATACCTCCTGTGACTGTAAGACTGTACATTTCCTGGGCTTTGCTCTTCAATACAGTATGAATTAAAATTCAGGTGACACTTACACGATTGTTTCAGACTGTATGGGCTTATGGATACACATTTCTGCTTCTCGAGTATTAAAAACTCGACATTTATCATGTTCACAGAATAATACTCTCATAAAAACAGTGTTATAATAATAAAAAAAATCAGTTATGTTTATAGTTGTGTTTCCAATAGACTGGAAAATGGGATGGAGCCCAAAGTACCAAAAGATGTGAAAGTGTTATGATTGATATGAGTATTACTGCCTGTGATTTTGCAAGAGTGCATCATTTTATTCAGTCTACATTTATATTTCTATGAATTGATGTGAGGCATGAACATTCCTTTTTATTCTCTTCAACACTTTTGGAGTTTGAGCTGATCTTTAGTTTCCTGAAACATCTCTAATGTGCTGTTTTCCTGTTCTTTGTTATTTGCTCTGGTGCTGAGTTTTACCATTAGAAGAAAGCAAGCAACAAAAGTCTCGTCATATCTACTCACTTTTTTATCTTGCACATCTTCTGTGTCTTTTATATATTGTATTAAATGCAAACTAATCATCGGTATAGCTCATAGTGCCACAAAGCCAAAGATGCACAATGTGCACCATGATACCATAACCAGATGATTTATCAAATCATTGTCTGCGCAAACCTCTTTTTGTTATATCTAAATACTGTAATTCTATTGTGAAGATAATAAAGGCCCAACACTGTTCAGTACAGTGATTACAAAAGGGACATGTAAGACCTTCAGCATGTAAAATACCCTGTTTGCTCATCACATCTCACTGGTGGATGTGTGAGGGAGAAAGGAAACACAGCTCTCCCATCTGCTGCTTTTTCTTAGCACCTTTTAGTTTATGGCACCACTGTGACGAACATTAATCATTAATGTGATGAAATTTTGGCTCCATCTGAGTATGTTACATATTAGTTGTTCCGTTTGTTTTAAGTGTACTGTACCATGACTAATGTTGACATGCAGAGGATTGTAAAGGAAATTTTCTTTACCAGCGGTATCGTGTTTCATGTTTGCAGTCATTTTTCCTTGTTCAATGAAATGTAGTAAACAGCATTTGTTTAATACGTAAAGGGATTTCATTTTGTCAAACTGTACGCTTTTTTTAAGAAACATTATTGTGAAACAGTTGGATACCTGAAGACAACTGAAACACACTGGTGGTTAAGAACATATAAATGTCAAACTTTACTGGAATAAACACTGAGGTGATTCCAAAAGCGTGACTTCTGTTTTCTATTTACTTAGTACTTTTGACTAATGAATCATTTTAATTCATCAGGATGGACGACATCTTGTTATCACAATTCAAACAGAAAATAAAGACATTTTTGTATTTATAGCAGCGGACGCTCGTTGACAATCACGCTAAAGTTTAGCTTGCTGGTATGTGAATAAAATGGGCAGTAAAACAGAACTGACCTGACTTTAACTATATATTAATACCAAGACTGAAAACGGAAAGTGACAAATTAAAGGCCTCCTGGAGGGGCAGTTATTTAAGCATCACAAACTGATGGTATAGTGAAATGTAGACACATTTAATCAGTTGAAGAGGCCCAATGAAAAGAGTTATTTAAAGTTATTGGATTAAAAACAACTGCCCTCGGCTTTAATTATATATATCCTGAAAGTGCTCACTGTTCTGCTGGGCTAAATTGGAAGGAAACTTTATTTCTACTCAGAGTCAATCACAATTATTATAACGAGCTAAATGCTGTACATGCAGGTAAAAGGAAGAATGATGAACGGAGGACATCTGAAAATATTTCAAAACATGGAAAATGTTTCAGATGTCTTCAGAGGGAGCTGTGTGAAACCTGATAAGGTTTGAATATGGACAAATATAGAGCCTCAGAATATTTCCAAAGGGTGAGAAGGAGCAGGCTGCACATCAGAAGCTGTTTGGAGTGCTCACTGCACCATGACTGCACCTAAAACCATGTTCCACTACAGGGTGAATGCTTGAGGCAAGTATAAATAAGTTAGAGAACAGTAAGAAGGTGGTTGATGTTTTGCACTGGCATCCCTGAACAAAGTGTGGCAATTATATTTTATGCTGAGCTGAATCAGTGAAGTCTCCCATTGAGGAAATATCATGAATGAAGTTCAAATCTGCAGGATTTACAGCAAACACATCACAATGTGACTTCTGTTTTGTTGTTGTTGTTGTTTGTTCGTTTCTTTTCTTTTTTTCTTTTTTGAGCTGTGAAGAGATTTTGAGATGGGCAGATGGGTCTGGGGGAAAAAAAAACAACACACAACGCCTGCTGCTCCTCATTACACAGAGAGCCCAGAAAAGACTCGAAGCAGCTCCACAAACTGTCATACCAAGAATCTGTGCGTGTGTGTGTGTGTGTGTGCACGCGTGTGTGTGCAGCATGTGTGTAGTGACAAGTTCCTCCCTTGTATCTGCGTCACTGATGATCACAACTTCAGTATCTCAGCAATTAAAAAAAAAAAACTTGCATAAATAAATGACAAAAATAGGAGAGTCGGTGGGATGAGAGGAGGACAAAAATAAGACGATCCATTAATAAGGTAATTTGCTCTGTGAATGTATCTATCTATTTTAATCCGACTAAATCTGCTGGAAAGACACGGCATATCAAGATGAAACAGATTGAAAATGTTTTTTTTTCTTTCAAACTGTGACATCTAAATTGTCTCTTCCTTTTGATATTTGAGACATGGAAAAAAAAAAAGAAAGGTCCAACTTCTAAGCCTTCTCTCTTGTCTGCCATCTGCTGCTGGAAACCCACAGAAAAACAAATCATCTAAAAAAAAAATGAATGAGTGTCCAAACAGGTCATGCCACAAACAAGCGTATTGATGCAGATTTTTGAGCTCCAGCACAAACTAATGAGGAAAAGTGGGAACTAAATGTTCACGTCTTTAAAAACAGACAACAGACAGTTTTTTTCAAGATATTTTCAGCTTGTCGCTGACAGTGGCTTTAGATGGATAGATGGAGAATGTTAAAGGTAAGGTAAGTTATTCTAGTCCAGATGTTCAGTGAACATCTCCTCATCATCCTCTTACTGAGTACTCTCATAAGTCCGCTGGTCTTCGTGCACAATTCTGGCACTAAAACTGGAGACAAACTGGGAGGGGGAGGGGCAGTGTGTTCCCAAAACCGTTACAAGCCAATCACAGACAGGGGAAGGTTTGTGTTCATGGAGGGAAAGGCGAGCTCTCTGTCTTTAGTTTGAAACCTGTTCAAGTATCAACACACATGACATCATCCAGTAATAGTTTGTCCATAGCTGTAATTGAAATGACTGGTTGAAATTTACTTGTGAGAGATTGTCACTGGTAACGTTGTGAAGAACAGCAAATGATGTGAGACCAACACTATCCAGAAGATGATTCCTTCAAGCTGTTGCTACTAACGGTGATTCTACAAGTTAATGAATCACAGGGTGTATTTTTGTTTTCGGATGTTTTTTTTTAAACACACAGTTTTTTTTGTATTTATGATTCCAGCTTTCGGTTTAAAAGAAATTGGTTTATCCAATGTTACCTTTGCTTAAGTTTAACAAAAACCTGAGATCCACATTTCATTTCATGAACATAGAATGAGAAAGGAAACTTATAGATTTTAGAAGTTTTGGTTTTAAGAAGGCCAGAGAAGGAGCAAAGCAGCGTGAAAACAGCGAGCGCCTGGTAACACCAACGTTACCTGCCCGAACAAGCACAAAGCTCCCCCTTGTTTTCTGTAAACTGTGGAGTCTGCATCTTTTGAACTCCAAACGCAAACGACATCATTCAAGTTATCGGCACACAGTTCAAAGCTGAGAATTCTGAAGGATATTTACAGGTTTTAAAGCAACAGATGCTGCTGTCCAGACATGTTTTTTTTTTGGGGGGGGGAGGACTTACTCAGTTCACCAAGTCAACAATAAACCACACTCTGCTTGTCTTATGCAATCACCATGCCTCTGGAGTAGCAGAGTCAGAGAGTTAACAAGTCGCCTGCCTACAGTCCAAATCTGTCACCAAACAGACAATGTTTTGACAATTATGATTCAAAATATGTCTAAGGAGGTCCCGAACTGCTGAGTGGCTGAAATCATACATCAAGCATAAAATGGCAAAACATCAGTTCTAACTTCATTTTCCTAATGAGAATATATGTTTCAAAAAGGAATATTCTCAGTGTTAATATCTGAGGTATTTGTACTGTTTTCAGTAAAATACAGATGCTAAATGCTTGCATTTTATTTTCATCAAACTTAAATTTAAATTTATTTTTGCAATAAGTGAAGGGGTGAACAAGTGATATAAAATAATCTGATAACTTCATAATCTTTTCTCATGTGAGACCCCACTGAATCTCACAGTTTAAGTCCATGGGTAAAATAACATTTCAGAAGTGTGAGTTTAACACTTACATAAGCCAAAAACTAGTTTTCAGTCATTTAAAGCGGGCATATTTTATAAGTTGTTGCAAACATGAACTTTACGCATCAAAGCTTTTCTTCTGATACTAAATATCAGATGATTCATTTTCTTGTTAACAAAGTGTTGTAAGACCTTTTAGTGTCCCAAATGACACCCACATATGTGAATCATACATTATTATCAATTTCGCACTGCATTTAATGGCTCAGATAATGGATTCTTGTGTCTGACATAAAAGGGTGGTATAATATGTTTGCGTAACCCTGTATCATAAAATGATGCCTGATATATATAACAAAAAAGCTGCATAAGATTTAGGCAGTGCTTGATAGCACGAAGTTTTAGAAAGAAATGAACAAATTAGTCAAAGCAACAAAACCGATGAGAACTCTGGGCAGGGAGATTGGAGGCTGGTTTCTGGTTTTCTCCATGAATCTTCACATTTCACCCCGTGGGCTCACACTCCGTCCACACAGACGTTCTTCTGCACTCTGCACATTTGCTTGTGTGGCTGTCGGGGAGGGGATACGGGGGGGGGGCATGTTGATTTAGGACCAGGACAGATCCGTAGAACATGCTGTGTTTGCTCCCCTGAGTCCCCATGATTCACTTTGGTCACAGCAGGTAGGTGAGAGGATGTTTGGGAGGGGATTTGGGGAGTGGATGTGTCCAAGAGTGCGTATATTTTTATGCATACCTTCATGCATTTTTGCTTCTCACGGCACACACAAACCAACCAGCACCAAGGTTGTCAAAACAATTGGACACGATACAAACATGCACGCAGGCACCAAGATTAATGTGTCCAAAGAGTCAGTTTGAATCTTTGATGAATGTTTTGGAAGGGGCACCAAGTACCTCCTACATTCACACACTCACGGCGTCCTTGAAGATGGAGGCTGCCCACCCTCATTACTCTGGGGCCACTGTGAATACATTATTTGCACTCACGCGCATGTGTGACCTTCTCAGTACCGCAGCCCCCCCGCAGAGGGTGAGCTGTCTGCCTCCCCCACTCAGACAACCTCGGCCAACAAGTGGTCTGATTCCAGACGCACAACTTACTCCCTGCACTGTGCTCACAGCTTGGAGTTAACAGATGACCTTTCGTGGAGCAGGTTTTGATGAGTGTGTGCTCACTTGGGAACAGATGATGTTGATGTGCATCACGGTGGGCCTGGTCATGACCTGTGTCATTGGGAGTGAGTAAAAACCTGGCCCACCCTTTTACCCTGACACAGCTTCTTTCACATGCCTGAGACCTCCATCCCACTTCCTGCCTGCAGGCTGCACCTTCTCCTCCAAAGTTTGTAACCTGTCAGACACTCTGTGTCCTCTAACATCGAGAAGCATCAAGAAATGGGTCATCTGAAAAACAATAGAAAGAAGGAGATTTATTTGGTCATTAGAGGAACTTGATGTTCAGTATGTACTGTACCACAACAATTTGTCATTGTTTTGTCATTTCTCCTCCTCGCACTAATGCAGTCAGTCCATATGTTGCATTAGATCATTTCTCTCCACCGCTGGGTTTCCCTTTCATGTTCATCTGTTGTTCTGAGATGTAGGCAGCTCTCGGCTTCTTTCCAAGCCGGCCCACACTGAAGAAGAGCAATGGTATTTCAACTTTAAGGCCAAATGAGTTTTCCCACCTCCTCTGTCAACCACAGAGTGAGCTCATGTGCCACAGGTGAAACAACAAACACTCCTAATTAGCAGAGGTCATGAAGTCAAAGCCCTGGCTGTTCTCCAGGATAGAGTAAGTTTATAGTAATTAGCAGCCTCCATCCCACCTTCAGCTTTTAGAAGTGGGTTAATCCTCCCACACTGCGCTTTGTCTCAAATGAAGAATGGATGACTGCTGCAAAATTCAGTTTTCTTCAAGTTCTGAAATGCATCTTAATAAGCAGTTGGATATATCTGATCTGTGGTGCCTTTAATGGCATGTGCATAACAATGAATAACCGTCATGAAGACAGAGACCAAACCCTCCCTCTTCCAATGCCTTTCTCGTCGCTTCCTCCGGCGGCCCCCACTCTCCTCCTCCCCGGCTGACGTAGAGAGGATGCTGCTGCCCACTCCTGTGGGCGATGACCAGCAGCGGGTATAAATCAGCTCCCAGGGACCCCAGAGCGTCACTGCGTGAAGCCGCAGACACTCGGTCACCAGAGCTGAACCTCAGCAGAGATAGCAGCAAGCAGGCACCTCCACGCCGCGCAGGCTAACTCGCTTTCGGCTTTTGGTTCGAGATGGAGACTCGTAGGACCGTGAGGAGCTCCAGCGCGCACAACTTTAAAAGTAAGTTGCTCGACATCTGCAGTCTGTTGATTTTGAAAATAGGCATGGGATTTTATTTAGGATTTTTGGAGAAAAAAAAAAGATTTCTAGAACAATCACAAGCTAAACTTGAACTGATTGAAAAAGGAAAATCACATTTCTGTCTTGTATCAGTGGAGAAAAACTTGACTTACGCATAACTAGTCTTTGTTGCGCTTCTTTTAAAAAAAGAAAAAAAAGTTTTAAATAGTTTGCATTGACATCATGATCTGCGTTCATTTAGATTCAAATTGGTTATGTCAGAAATACTTTGACACCTCTCTGTAGGCTACGAGATAGAAGGCACTAGATTGAATTGGCACTTATGGGGTGAATTGGCGCAAATCTCACATGTGCCTAAAGACTTGCAGAACACTTTAAAATGAAATGTTTGTTTGTTTAACACTGCGTCATTGTGTATGTTATCCCTTTGTTGTGAATTACAATGAAAGATGCTTCTCTCTCCAAAGCTCCTTTATGGAGAGTTATGAGCATGACTTGCAGGGTATCCTATCCTTTCTTAAATTTACTCCTCATTCCAGTTTTCCTTTTTCGTGTAAATCAGCTCTAGAAAATATCCTTCTCACCTGTCCGAACTTCAGCTCATCCAGCAGCGCAACTTATTAAGAGTTCAAGGGGTTAGATGCTGGAAAATCCTGCGCGCAGGAGATGAATGGAACTTCATCACTATTTAATGCATGTACTTTTCCCGCGTTGAATACTTTTGTGCATGTTATCCGAGCTGTGCCAAGAAGCTTTGAAATTTTTAATGAGAACTGAAACCTATCTGGGTCTGGTTACCGGTTCTAGCCCATGTACCCTGCTCCGTGACACACCTCTTAGCGGAAACATCCTTTTGGTGTAAATACCATGAGATCTAGGAAACGAGGTTAATGCAATGCAGGGCACCCCCTCTTCTTCCTTATATGGTTTTTAAAACTTTACATGATTTGTAGTGATTTTGTTATTATGAATTGTTTATTTCCAGTAGTTATGTAATCATGTTACTGATACCTATGTAAAGTGATCAAGCGGTTATGAATAGGCAAATGATTTTTTTTTTATGTAGTCTGCTGAATCATATATGAGCTCCCAAAGGTCTGGAGCCCATCAACAAGTCATGGGTGAGAGCACAAGAGCAGAATCACAATAGGTTTAACAGGAGGTGAAAAACTGCTGCCTAAAGCTGAAATCCATCCCTGACCACATACAATGAGCACATTTTCAAATTAAGGCCACAAACTGTAACAATTTTCTTCTGAGTAAAAATAATCATGTTTGTCTTCTCTCCTGTATCTCCAGGTGGTCTGTCCCTGTGGCTGATTCTGTGGCTGGTAGTGGTGAAGCCGGGCGGGGTCGCTGCATGCCCCAGGCTCTGTGTGTGTTACCCTACGCCCATGACGGTCAGCTGCCAGTCCCAGAACCTCACCATAGTGCCAGCCGGTGTGCCCTATGACTCACAACGCGTTTTCCTGCAGAACAACCGCATCACAGAGCTTCGCGCAGACTCTTTTGGTTTTGAAACACAGGTGGGTGACACTGTGTTTTGTTTTGGTTTTTCTGTTTTGCCTTTTCCTTTGGCCTGTTTTGTGTCCCTGACACCATTTTGGAGTAACTAACTATATGAAATTATGTATTTGTCTCTCCATTCATGCTCATGCTCCATCAATCTGCAGGTGCTTTGGCTGTATGGGAACAACATCACATGGATTGAAGCTGGAGCCTTCAGTAACCTCAGGATTCTTGAGGAGCTGGATCTGGGTGACAACCCATCGCTGCGGCACCTGGAAGGTGGAGCATTCAGGGGCCTGGAGAAGCTGCAGAGCCTGCACATGCATCGTTGCAAGCTGGCCACTCTCCCCCATGACATCTTCCACAAGCTGTACAGTCTGCAGTTTCTCTACCTGCAGGTAAAGACAACATCCAAAACACATCCAAAAGACACATTGGATAGTTAGTTATTGGTATGCACACTACTTGCCTGCAGGAGCAAAAGCTTATGTTGCAGGATTCAGTTTTTGGCAGATCACTCCCCATGCAGACAGCACACCCATATGTACACGCTTGCTGTACATATTGAAGGACTTTAAGTAAATTCAGAGTATTTCATGTAGCACATAGACTGAGAATGAGCAAATATGAAAGCATGCAGAGAAATGAATCAATTATAAAATAAATAAATAAATAAAAACAAGCAAACAAACTGTAGAACAAGAATTATTGCTCACATTTAATTACTCGATGGGTTTCATCTAAGTTAGTGTACTCATACTGTACTACAGAAAGAAACTGTGTCTGCCCACATATTTACTCTTGGCAGAATTTCTGACTGCAAGCTAGTTGAAACTAAATTAAACAAAAGACCGAGGAATAAGCAACAAGAATATTAAAGAAGAACCAAAGGATCACCTCTTTGAGATTCAAATTCAAAGTCTAATCTAGATGGATATAATCAATCTTACAGACTTCATATAAAAGGATGATAAAACAAGTAGAAATTTGTTCAAACCTATCATGCCTTGCAGATAATTCTTGTAAAAAAAGTACTTATAAATCAGAGCTGAAATACAGCAATACAGTTGTTAGTTAGATGAAATTTAATTTATAAATCAATTCAATCTCAAAACAAGATTTCTGAAGCACATGGACTCTAAGAATTCAGACAAATTTCCATTTTTACCACACTTTAGCAATATATGTAACACATGTAAATGAATTTTCATTGTGAATCATTAATTGGGTATGCTCTGAAAGCAAGCTTTCAGAGATGCCCTGCTGCTTATTCTGGTGCCAGTGAGATCTTCAGCTTCGCAGCTTTTGGCAGCTGACAGCGAGATCTCAGCTGTGCTTGAATTCAATCTTTGTTCCAATCAAACAATAAGTTCCTGCCAAGATGCCATCCCACATTCTGTGTGCCTCCAAACAGCACAGGTCACCGTTCATCACTGCACTCTGTAGCTACCCAAACCGAAGATATGAAATGAAGATGACTTATTAAAAAAAGAGGGTGTCTTTCATAACAGCTGATAGCAGTGATGGATAAGATCCAAGTAAAACTGCCATGCCTGTTTTTTTAAAATTATTTTTTATAAGGGTTACAGCTTCTAACTTCTTTACTTAATTTGGGATAGTTATATGTGAATGTTTGTATATGACATGCAGAAATGATGTCTGATTTGTTCCAACTTATGGGAATGGTCACTTGTACCATTAAGGCCTCATTCTAAAATCAAAATTGGACTTTGTCAAAAGCTGTTTTTGCCAACATCTAAATCTCATGTTTTACAGCATTAAATATTCTTGTATTTTGACTTTGTTGCAGGAAAATCAACTCCACTTTCTGCAGGATGACCTCTTCTCAGATCTAGTCAACCTAACCCATCTTTTCCTGCATGGAAATCGCATCCGTGCTCTCTCTGAAAATGTGTTCAGAGGCCTGGTCAACCTGGACCGCCTCCTTCTCCATGACAACCGCATCAGGCAGGTGAATCGTCGAGCTTTCCGTGACCTGGGCCGCCTGACCATCCTTTATCTGTTCAACAACTCCCTGGCTGACCTGCCTGGCCAGACCATGAAAGATGTCCAGGGGATCCAGTTCCTCCGCCTCAATGGTAACCCTTGGTCCTGTGGCTGCGAGGCTCGTGCCCTCTGGGACTGGTTCCGCAAAGCCCGCATCTCCTCCTCTGAGCTTGTGTGCATCTCGCCCTCCCAGCGTCGTGGCCAGGACCTCAGATTCCTGCGGGAGATGGACTTCGCTAACTGCCCTCTGCCTGACCCAGGCTCCCTGACTGGAACCACCACAACCACCTTCAGCACCAAGACCCGCTGGTGGTTCTCCAAGAACAAGCCTGCATCGTCATCCAAGACCTCGTATCAGAAGAGCTCTGAGCCAGTGAAGTCTCTCCCCTTCTCCCCTGTCAAGCCTCAGTATCTCCCCAAAGCCCCGTCTGAAAACGTCAACACCAAGTATGAACTGTCAGAAGATGAGGCAGCCCTCCCCAAGCTGGATCCAGAAGAATACTGGGCCAACTACGGCAACGAAGACTCCTCCATCCGTTGCTATGATCTGGAGTGTGCTCCGAGCTATGATAGTGTATCCTTCCCCTCATCTTCCTCCTCAGCCATCACCCCAGCCCTGCTCCATCTGATCTCCTTCTCCATAATCACATTCACCCTTCACTTTTTCTTTAGGTGAACTCTTTTCTCCTCCCACCCTCTCTTTAACTACTGATTTCTCCCACTGTTCTTTCCTTTTCTAACTTAAAATACATGCATCTCGATTCTTTTCAGTTGCCCCCTGGACATTCAGGAGGTGCTATACTGATATAGGAGACAGGCGAGGCAGCAGGGAGCTGTTTCAAAGAGCAGTGATCAGACGAGTTGAAGTAGTTGACGTGGTGGCATAGCTGCTTCTGTGTAATGCAGGCCTCTAAAGGCATCATGGAAGTCAACTCTGGCAGTGACAGCACAACGTAAACTGTTGAGGTCTCCAGATGTTACTTTTGATATCGCAGCTCTAAGCAACGCAGGCGTTGTAACTGATCTACACAATGATTTTCTGCACAAAATAGTGCTCGTCATCCAGTTACCACTCACATCAACCGACATGAATTAAAAACTGGTAGATAGTGGGATCGCACTACTAGAGGGAAGAGGAAGAGTTGGATTAATAATGCAGATGAAGAGATTCAAAATCTCACGTGATTCTAGAGACACCAGAAAACCATCACCAACATTTGTAAATACTGTAAAACACACAACATGTCTGTATATACACTGTTCCATATTGTATATTAGATTAGCTGGATTTGTACTTTTAGGAAACATTTCCTCGCAGTGATAAATGCTTGAACTGGAAATGGAGAGCAACTAACTCAAACGTGAAGATTCCTTTTTGTCCCTTTTGTTTTCCTCGCTAGTATTTTTTCATCTCCACTCTCAGATAGTATTATAACTGATTTCAAAGGAAAGGAAAAGAAATTCATGAAGTCTTAACATACAAGAGAAGGAACAAGGATGCTTAACACCAAAATAGGGAAGGATTGTGCTCCAGATTCTGTCTTCTTTTTTATGTTTGTGTTTCAGTTTTCCACGTGGGTCTGTGAGTGAAGGTTGACAACAAATTGTCCAAGAGTCAGAAGAAGACAGTTTGATCAGCTAAAGTTAAAGCAGCATGCAGGTGTGCCCGTTTAACATAAGTTATTCAGGCAGTTTGAAAATTAGGGTGCAAAACAACATGAGTTAAATCCTACACAACCCTCTTGTTTGCAGTTAATGTTAATTTATAAGGTTTGTAAATGTGTGTGTAATACTTGTGTGTGTGTTTAATTATTTTTCTGACTAGGACTCAAAGTCACACGGGTCCTTCTGCACAAATGGAAATATATATTTTGAAGAGTTTTAGAAGTCATTTTTAGTGAACAGTTTTGAATAAATCCATTGACTATTGTTGTCATCTTGACAAAAAAGCATTTGCATAGTTCTTTTCTAACTTCCATTCTGAAGGTCCACCTTTCCAACCCCAGAATTTTTTATTATATCATAGAATATGGTAAAATATCATCCACCAGCCTGTCAATCAGACTGCTGACATCAGTGGTGGAGGCCTTTTGTTCCTCCTCAGCCCCATTTGTTAAATCTGAGCCCAACCTGAATCATGACTGTGAGGTTCTGAACTGAACATGAAAGATACTGTGAATTTGTTTCTTTCTGTATCATTATTATCATTGTTATTAATATTTTTTCAGTTAAAAGAAATGTTAGAAGATTGCTTTGCTTTGTTAAAAAAAGAAATAAAGAATCAAACAGTAAATGGGAGTTTTGTCTTCTTTCATAACTTGTTTTTTTATTGTTACTTTTAAAATGCAAAAATATAACAATACAAAAAATAGAAACAGATGTTGGTCAATAAGCACAACATATATTGAGAACTATAAAGGTAATTACAAGAGCAAATTCTGCACCAACCCACATAGCAGATACATTTGAGCCAAATCTTGGTACATGTGGCTCCATAAAGGAACTGGTAAATGATATCTGGAGCTGTAGAGGCCTAACATGGGTTGGTATATGTTATACTAAATGTGACATGGGTTATGGTAATAGTTGTGAGCACCAGTTAGCACAAAGTCCTGATGAAGGTGACGTCTTGGGTCATGTCTGGCGGCTAAGCCTGAGCCAATAGCAGGCCAAAGAAAATTACAAAAGTAGACCATGTCCGGAAAGTCTGGGAAGACTAAGCCGTATTTATTTCAAAATTGTAAAGGCAGTAATCTAGATGGATGCCAAAATTCAATGGGTCCTTTGTTTGCTCATTATCCATCTCTTCATGAAGCTTCAGAACTTTTGGCCTGTCATTTCATATGTAATGTTGCTGACAGACAGACAAATGCCAATAATCATATTCACCATCAATTCAGTAAAGATTGAGATTAAAAACAGAAAAATTGTTTTATGGGTTTTATAGAAATAAATAAAATTAACTTGCTGTCCAAATCTTGTGTCTACAGGAAAGTGGACACCACTTTTGAGACTTTTACAGTAAAATACCTTCACATCCTTTTATTATACTCACGGGCAGATTCATAACATAGCAGACGGCAGTTGGTATTTTTGACATGTGTGTGAGTGTGAGCAGTGTAAGCAGGTCATGTGTGACATGTGTGAAGAAAATCACCATTTTCAGCGATGGTCAGTGCTCATCCAGTCACTTTTGTCGCCATGTGCAGAAGGCAGCTATAGAGCCATATAGCACAGTGATACAGACAAGTATGTGTGTGTGTGTGTGTGTGTGTGTGTGTGTGTGTGTGTGTGTGTGTGTGTGTGTGTGTGTGTGTGTGTGTG
>JBAMYA010000002.1:7235126-7248068 GCA_037176975.1 Arrhamphus sclerolepis | reverse complement strand
CCCGTGTTGAGTTGCTCAGTCGGGTGGTAAAGAGGAGACAGAGAATGAGCGAGAGAGTGCAAACTGTGAATGTTTAGAGGTGTTTTAGTGGTGTTTAGATTAGTATTTTCATTTTTGTAAATACCAGTATAAGGGTTTCTTTTTTTTCTGGTAGCTTTGAGGGTCTTTTTGCTGTAATCTGGCCAAGGCAAGGTGAGAGATCAACCCCCTCTCATAGAACCTGGAGTCTTTTTTTTGACACAGGTGCTCAAAGATTTGTGTGAAAACACAAACAAGAGTCCCAAAACAAAAAGGGAAACAGGGAAAAGGTTCCTCTGGAGTGAAATATCTTTCCAGAGAAAAACAGCTGTTCATTTCTGGACTTTTATCAAGCAGTAAATAAGTGAAATCAAAAGGTCCAGGTAAACAAAGCAGCTTGTGTTTTTGTATTATATTTAAATTATTTTTTTGGCATCTCAAAAGCTTTGGATCTGCTCACCAACAGACAAAATTTGTTGATGATTCAGATCAGTTTTTCTTTATTTTTTAGTTTTTCACACAATTTAAAGCATCTATAACATATAAAAATTATAATTTCTCGAGAAATTTTGAAAGTTGAATTGATCGTGAAAAAAATGGGCAAAAGAATTAACTTAAAATACATTTTTGAGATATTTATCAATGAAAAGAGAGAATAAGGACCAGGCGGACTGTTATTATTATGGGTGTAAAAGGGTTTTTGTTGCAACGTGGCCACTGCATCAACTATACCTGAAATCAAAGCTCCTCCACCATCAGTCACATCTGGTGCCTGGAACTACTTAGGTTTTAATATTAAGCATGACCCTGATGACCCACAGAAGATGGATGATTTCTCCATCAGATACATTTATTCAATTTATTATTATTTGCTGTTTCAGCAATGTTTAATTAAAAAAAACTGTACTTTTCACTTTAAACAAATAATTAATTTCAATAAATTGCAAGTTTAAAAAGGCATGGAAATTTCTCTTTTTTGAATCCAAAAAATATCAAACCGTGACACTAAAATATCCAACCGAACCGAACCGTGAATTTTGTGTATAGTTGCACCGCTAGTGTATGTATGTATACTTATTTATTTGTTTGTTTTTTGCCTTCTGTGAATTGTAAAACTATAACAAAGTATTTTCAGCTCTGTTCGGGAAAATAAAATAAAACTCCCTCTCAACCAAATTCAGCTATGTGCTGTGCATAACAGTACTATTAGCAGTTTTAAGTGAAAATAATTCGGAAGTGACTTGAATGTTGTGTCTGCTAAAAAAAAGGGGGGGGGGGGTATAAAACAAGAGATTTATTTTTAACTATGATATCTCTATTATTCCAAATAATGTACCGGTGTGGTGAGAAGTTGTCTTTATAAATGACAGTCCAGGCAAGGAGGACTTTGCCATTGGTTTAAGAAGAGACCAAAGGAACCCTGGACCCCTTCGTCTTTCACATCATGGTTTCGTCCATGAAGACATCCCCGCCCCCCTTTGCTTAAAGTATTGGTACAGTCTGAATGCGCGCGAAAGTTGTGTAACAACAATGTCTAAATCAGGTGAGCGAGGCCTTTCTAAACTGTTTACAAAACTGGCGTTATTTACATGTTTTTCAGTCGTTTTGTAGCTGTCAGGTTGGTTATTGGCAAACTGAAAGACTGAAAATGGAATAATTCCACTGCTGTCAAACATTTAGTTTAGTGCTGTTAGGTATCGAACTGAGTTCTGGAGACAAATTCATGTTTGGTTTGTTTGTCTGCTACTATTACTGTTTTTTTTTTTTTATATATGGACCTTTAGTCTCGAACAAAGTGTGTATATATATCTAGTTAGCTTTTAGCATCCAAACAGACGATAGTTGCTGCAAAAATACTGGATCAATCTCTGAAACTGCTCGAGAGCGGTTCGTGATTTGATAAAGCATGGTTTTGCTGAGTCATGAAATTGAGACCTTCTGGTTTTGTAAGAAACACATAACACGTGTAGAGGTTTTTCTTTTCTTTTAGGACGTCGAGGGACGAAGCGGAAGGCCGATGAGGAGCAAATTACTGCAAAGGAGGAGGAGAAAGGAGAGCAGAAGATCAACCAGGACGGTTTAAGGGTGGTCATTGAACACTGGTGGGTTATTATATGACTGTATTCAGTCACATGTTAGTGCTGTCATGCATGAATATCAAGGGACATTTTTGCAGAGGCTAGTATTACTGTCAGTTTAAGAGTACATGACTAGAAATAGGGACTTACTTTTAACCCGCATATATGAGCGTGTTATTTAGACTGGTGTTTTAATTAATGGGTGTTTGACAGACTGATGAAATGCTGATCCATTGATTTGAATCAGGTGTGTTGGAATAGGGAAACGTCTAAATAGAACCTATGGTGACATGGATCCTGTAGCCTGGGTTGAAAAACACTGGTTTACAGTATTTATGGAAACATGTCTTAATGCACAAAGAGTGTTTAAAAAACATAAACTGAAAAGGTGGGCATTACAACAGTAATCACAAAACATTCAAGAAAATAATGAGGGGAAAAACTGAGTGACCAAAGAAGGGATCCTTTAAGAGTAACTTGCAGACAAAAACCTGACCTTTAATGTCTGTAGGTACCTTCTGAGCTATAAATTGCAAAGATGAATTTGTGCCACTTGATGATACAAATCAGTGACAACAGAATAAGCTCTAGATTTGATTGTCGAAACTTGATAAACACATTAGTTGGTTACGGAGCTCACTGTATTCAGTCATCTAGAACCTCCAGTTGGGACCAAACAAGGTGAAAATGCGTTTAGCTACAATGCCGAACATTGATGGAATAAACTTCCTCTTGATATCAAATGCGCCCCAACTCTAGACACATTTAAAGTTAAACTGAAAACTCTAGTGTTTCCACATGCCTTTGATTAGTCACATTTAACTGCACTGTTTTTACTATTCTATGTGTGATATGCGGTGATATACATTCCAGCAGTAGCAGTGGCCCGTGTTGAGTTGCTCAGTCGGGTGGTAAAGAGGAGACAGAGAATGAGCGAGAGAGTGCAAACTGTGAATGTTTAGTGGTGTTTTGTCTTCTTTGTATATGGTATTTTCATTGTTGTAAATACCAGTATAAGTGGTTTGTTTTTGTTTTTTTTGTTTGTTTGTTTTTTCTGGTAGTTTTGAGGATCTTTTTGCTGCATTCTGGCCAAGGCAAGGTACTTATGTGGCGGTCATTTATAATTACCACATAAACTGCACAAATGGAGTAAACAATATCCCAGTGATGGATGCAAGGATTAGTTATTTCTTTTTATTATATTATTATATGTAGTATGTTTCTGTTATTCATGGAAAACAATGCCTTCCTCTCACTGCATTGAATCAGAGCAGAAACAATGTCGTATACAGAAAGTAATAAAGAATTGTAAGGTTTCTCTGTATTTATTTTTTCTAGATTCAATTCAATAAAAAAAAATAACACAATTAATCCCTGAATTGAAGTTCAGTATTCATTCTTTGTCACTGAAACTGTTTGGCAGGAGTGTAACTGGTGTGTTTCTCCCACACATGATGATTTATTGATTGGGTGGGTGTTCAGGGAAGGGGGGGCAGTCTTAATAAGAGCTCTGCATACAGCTTATAGTATGGTTCATAGTTTTAGATTATATAAAATTTAGATGTGCAAGCAGGTTTTTGATCACTATTATTATTGTTCTCACCCTGATAAGCAGCCATGCTCCTGAATGAACATCCTGCATAGATGTCCATCTCACGGTTTCTTTTACTTCTGACAGTAAAAGCTGACGAGTGTATGGGCGCAATGCCGAGGAGGTGAAATCTGCCCTCCTGGCTGCTCGCCCTGGACTCACTGTGGTCCTCAACCCTGAGAAACCCCGCAGGAACAGCTTTGAGATCACTCTGCTGGACGGAGGCAAAGGTGAGGAGCATGAGATGCAAAATCTGAGAATAATTCAGCCAGTTGGTGTTTCAGAAGGAGCGGCCACCATCATTAGGGGCAAAGAGCTGCACTTGGTTTAAAAAAATGTAACACAGCTGTGTTTTTCAGACCACTGTTTGTCATGCACCTCATCAAGTTTGATTTTTTTTCTTCCCATCATGAAATATAAAACTGAGACTGTGATTCAAAAGGTTGTCCCAGATACTCTGGATTGTCAGAGGAGGTGCTTTGTTTAAGTTTTTTCTCTCTCTCTCTCTCTCTGTTTTTCTTTGCATAAAGATAATAAAACATGTCTGCTATTTTAACAAAGCGTTCATGTTTTATCTCAAAAGAAACATCTCTGTGGACCGGAATAAAGAAGGGTCCACCACGCAAGCTGAAGTTTCCTCAACCTGATGTTGTAGTTTCTGCTCTGCAGGAAGCTGTGAAGGATGAATAGATCTCCAGTGAAGGTTTGTCAAAGCAGATCTGCAGTATAATAATTCTAGGTATAATGTATATTTCTGTTGGTATGGATATCTGCTGGTTTCACGATGAGCTAAAACTTTGGGCTGATGGTTTTAAAGATTTCAGATCTGACATTGATGTGACTTAGAAGAGCTTTTCCTCTCATGTGCAGCCATGCATCCAGGAGAAGTTATCTGTTGAAGCAAAAATGATGAGGAGTGACCAAGGAGATGTTCTCAGTCCCTCCTCTGATGAGTCCAGCTCCAGCTGATGATGTCTTTTTGGTGCACGGTGACACCCAGTGGAGAATCTGTGAACAACACCAGTCTTTCTGTTTTTCCAAGTTTTAGTTCTCATTCCTCTGTGGTGGCGTGTACTTTTAATATTTTCAGTGAATAAAGCATTTCATTCCTATCTTGTGGTTGTTACATCTTAGTTTCTCTCTTCAGGAATTAATTATTGAAATTCAAATAATTTCTGTGTAAAGTCTGTGATTTTACTTAGTTTATACAGCCAAGTCTATTTTTTTGCCTTGTAACAGCTTTTGTGCATTAATGGTGAGGACACTCATTTATCAAGAGCTGATGTAACTGCATAGACAAGAGAAAACTGAGAAACCATTGTCGAGCCTAGTTCTAGCTCCAGTCTAACACCTGTCAAATGCCAGTTCAGCACCCAATGTAAACAACAGAGCTTTTATATTTTATCATTCAGTCCTTAATAAATTATGTAGTTGCTGTCATTTACAGCTTAATAATTAATTAGTGTCATAACAACTTAGCCATGTATCTCGAATATATAATATCTGAACAAAAATAAATTACAAAACCTTACATACATTTATTGTACCATCATTGGTCATGTTCTAGCTAATGGGTAGTGTAAAACTGATGATGTAGACAGTCAATTAAACACGCATAACAAAAAAAGATAATGAAACAACACAAGTAGAACCATAACAGACAAAGGCTCACAACCTAACACACACATATATATATATATATGTATGTGACAGATAAGACATGTCACCACTCACATTCATTAACACATCCACATGAGTGATTTATAGTCTAGGCTGTCAATATTTATGTAATTATATGCTTATTAAGCATATAATCTCCCCTCATACTGTTAGTATTGACCACATAATGTTTGATTAATGTGATTTCAATGATCAATAGAAATGAGAGATGGGAGACCCTTAGAATACAAAGTGACATAACCCCTTGCCATCAACTGTGTATTGTAATTAAACCATTTCTTTGTATTTTGATCTATCTTAAATTGATGAATATTTGAACATTGCTTGAGATGTAGTCCCAATCGATTCCAAAGTGACAAAGCACCACATACAGACACAAACTTTTCCTAGTAGTTCTCACTGCTTGAATTTTAAAGTTACCACAACCCCACAGCTTATAACCCCCTTCTCTCTGTGTAAAAAGCTTTTGAATATTAGTAGGTAATATATTTTTATTGGCTTTATATAGATGTTGTGCAGTATAAAAATCTACCAAATCAAAAAGATTTAACAATTTGGACGGCAAGAATAAAGTATTGGTGTGATCACAAAATCCTACCTTATGTATCACTCACAGCACATCTTTGGATTATAAAGAGGCCATGTAGTGAACTTTCATAGTTATTGCCCCAAATTTCTATACAATAAGTTAGATTGGGAAAAACTAAAGAGCAATACAATTAATATTGCGCATCATATTCGAAGAAATATTTAACCTTGTTCATAACTGATGTTCCTGTGAAGTGATGGATTGCATATATATGTTAAAGATTTAGAAATACTATAATTTTTTTACTAATGTCATATCTATATCAAAAACAATTAGTGAGTAATTTATTTCTGCACATGTTAACACTATTTTTATTAATTCCACTTCAGTTACTCCAGACAGAAACATTGTCTTTGAATTTATTTCTATGGATGAATTGTCCAAATGTTACATATACACTTTGGGGTTTTATCTGCCAAATCTGGCCCAATGTTTACAAAAAATAATGGAAGCTATCTACAGTTTAATTCATATTAGAGTTATCATTGTTCTTTTCAATAAAATAGTCTGGATATGACTTATTCTTAATAACCTTTAATAACCATATTTAATATTACCCATATCCTTTTAATGTTATTCTTATTAAATAGGCTGGTATAATATAATTACTATAATTTTTACTAGTTCTTATAATTTCAGTTAATTGGTAATGATAATAATAATAATAATAATAATAATAAATATAAATATAACATAAACAAGGACAAATGTGAAGATGAAACCAGAAGGGGGCAGTAATACAACCCACGGACACGGACACCACGTACAGGAAGAAGAAACGTTTGTTGACTGTGACGAAGCCCCTTGCCCTCTATTGGTTGTTAGAGGGGTGACGTCATCATCACCTGCAGCGCTCACTCCATGAGTGAGGACTCGACAACTTCTTCTTCAGCATCAAGTCTTGGAAATTAGCAAGTAAGTGTGATGCACGGGGTACCACAAGGTCGAACACACCCCTCTAAGTTAATAGGAGACGTTTAGAGCATCCATACGCAGTTATTTAACATTTGTTCAAGTTATTAATCCCGCATTAGCCGCGGCCTGCTAACTGTTAGCTGCTGTGTGACTGTGTTTAGTTTATAAATTTATATTCATTTAACTCAGTCTGTGGATGCATTTTTCATTTTTTTCTCTCTCTTTACCTGCGCCTAACGTTATTCTGTAAACCCTTAAATAACTTGGTAAATGAAAAGTTTGAGACGATCTTTAACGCTGTATATGTGTGAGAATGACTTTTTTTAATGTGTTGTTTTATAACTGCATGTTGCTGTAAACAGGTGTTTAACAACTTCTCCTGTCAGTCATGGCAACAGAGAGTGTTGAAAAGACGACTGACGATGCTCCAGCAGCCGGGAAGGTGTGCACCAGGTTTGACCTGGAGAAGGAGACAGAGCTCCGGTTTGAGGTGGAAGCAGGAGAGGCATCGGATCAAGTAGAGCTGGAGCTCCTCACGGGGATGGCTGAAGTGTTTGGCTCAGAGCTCAACCGCAACAAGAAGTACACATTTGGACCAGGCTCCAAGATTGCAGTTTTCACGTGGCAGGGTTGCTGCGTGAATCTTTATGGGAAACCAGAGGTGATTTTATTGAGAAGATTATGCAGAATTGTGAACGTTTTCATGTGTCTGTTCTGGAAATTATTCAAGGTTTAAACTGACTGTTATTGTCACAGGTGGCTTACGTGTCTAAAGACACTCCTATGCTGCTCTACCTGAATGCACATGCTGCCCTGGAACAGATGAGGAAACAAGCAGAGCGGGACAATGAGAGGGGACCAAGGGTGAGTTTTAATCAAAATCCAGCTGCCTTTATTTGTAATATTGTCAGTATAAGCTCTGACAGCATGTTGTAAAACCAATAGAATCACCAACAATACCCTGATACCATGCAAATTTACCACCTGACTTCCTACTACACAAAACCCCACTTTCCCAAATTGGAATCCAGAGGTATCGCTCCCCTCCACCACCTATTTGATAATAACCAATTCCTACCTTTCCACATGATTGTCCAGAAATATGGGTCTGGAAAAGATCAGTTCCTTTACTACCAACAACTAAAAGCAAAATAATAAATAAATAAATAAATAACACAAACACTCGAACCCACACACCCAATTGAAGAGCTACAAAAAAATTATTCCAAGACTTTACAAAATGATTGCCTCCTCAACTGCCACTATAACACTCCCAACTGCAAAATGGGAAAATGACTTGGCACTCCCTCCAGTCCATGATTTATGGACAAATATCTGCAAAAATATGTTCTCCATGACCTCTAAACACCAACTTACAATATTAAACTATCTACAGGACTCACATCACTCAAAGCAAACTATTCAAAACGGGAACATCTAACACAGACATCTGTCCACATTGCACCTCTGGGAGCAATGACGCATATTTGCATGCCTTTGCATACCTCTAACATCAACTTACAATATAAAACGATATAAAACTATTAATGGGACTCACATCACGCAAAGCAAACTATTCAAAATGGGAATAGCTAACACAGACATCTGTCCACATTGCACCTCTGGGAGCAATGATGCATATTTGCATGCCACATGAGCCTGTCAACCAGCCAATGTCCTACAGACCTCAGCCACTAAGACACTCTCCACTATCTTGGACTGTAGAATCCAACTTCCCCTGACACCACATTTATCTGCATCCCACAGAAACTGAAATACCCAGTACTTGTCTCTCTAGCTATTACTAAGAAAATAGCCTTTCAAAACTGGAAAACTAGGGACTCTTATCACTTAAATCCGTGGATTAACATAATTTCACAACACATCCTCACTGAAGAACTTTTAGCTCATAAAAAGGAGAGTATATCAGCCTTCAAAGACGTCTGTAGTCATTTCATAACCTTTCTCCAAACTCGGCCACAACCAAGTCATATACACTCCCCACAATACCCACCCACCCTCAACACGTGTATTCCTGACACATAGCCCAAATTTTATTTTACTTAATTTAATTTGTTCACTGTTTGTGTCCCAATATTATGGATGTAGGATGAACATGGACAGTCTGGAGTAATCACTGCTTGTAAATAATTTAAATTAAAAATAAAGTTGTCGTCTGAAGGCAAGTGGGTGGTGGCAGGCCATCAAAATAAAATGAAAAATAAAATCCAGCTACCTATATTTGTAACTTTGTCAGTATGCGCTTTATATCACCACTTGTGATGCAGGTGATGGTGGTGGGCCCTACAGATGTGGGGAAGTCAACGGTGTGTCGGCTGCTTCTCAACTATGCTGTGAGGGTTGGAAGAAGACCAACACTTGTGGAACTGGATGTTGGACAGAGTGGGGTAAGATGATTTGATAAAGACTACAGAAGCTGCATAGTACGGTTATTTATCATGACATTTGTTTTATAAGACAGTTTGAGGGCTGCTGAGTAAATCTTTATCTGCCAGTTTTGGTTAACTAAATAAAGAAATAAAATCTGTCCAAGGGAACTGTCGTGTCATACTTTTATATTAACATCTGGATTATTCCAAGTCATCACACTAAATAACAGAAGATTTGTGTTTTTGTATGAATTAAAGGCCACAGACCAATGTTTGTGGGAGGTTGTTTACTTCACTTTTAGGTAATCTTAATATCTTTCGCATTAATATTGTAATTGGTGTAACTGTGCTCCTTCAGGTGTCAGTACCAGGGACCGTTTCAGCTCTGTGTATTGAACGTCCGGCAGATGTCGAGGAAGGTTTCTCAGTCCAGGCTCCTCTGGTTTACCACTTTGGCTCGACAACACCTGGGACCAACATCAAACTTTACAACAAGGTAAGCGGAAAGGTTGTAGATCATTTCCCAAATAAAATAGTAACTACAAATGACAAGTTAACCTTGTACTGTTGTCAGTTATATTTTTTATGATTCCCTGACTCTTCTTTCTTGTTTTGTTTTGTTTTTCATTACTTGTAGCTGACGTCGTGCTTGGCTGAGGTGTTTTCCCAGCGCTGTGAGGTGAACCGGAAGGCCAGCGTTGGAGGCTGTATCATCAACACGTGTGGCTGGGTGAAAGGTTCTGGATACCAGGCTTTGGTCCACTGTGCCTCTACTTTTCAGGTGGATGTGGTTCTGGTGTTGGACCATGAGAGGCTCTATAATGAACTCAAAAGAGACCTGCCACACTTTGTGCGAGTTGTCCTTCTGCCCAAGTCTGGGGGAGTGGTCGAACGCTCCAAGGAGTGCCGGCGCGACACCCGGGATGAGAAAATCCGCGAGTACTTCTATGGTTTCCGTGGGGTGTCCTTCTACCCTTTTTCTTTTGAGGTGCGCTTCTCAGATGTTCGCATATACAAGATTGGAGCACCATCCATCCCAGACTCATGCTTGCCTCTGGGCATGTCTCAGGATGATACGCAGCTTAAACTGGTGCCTGTGACACCAGGAAGAGACTTGACTTACCATGTGCTGAGTGTGAGCAGTGCTGAGGACGGAGATGAAGGTGCCAGAAAGAGCATTGTGGAGAGCCCTGTGTGCGGCTTTATTGTGGTAACTTTTGTGGACACTCAGACACAGGTGATGAAAGTGTTGTCCCCAGCACCCAGACCACTGCCCAGACACACTCTGCTTATCATGGACATCCGCTTCATGGACATGAAATGAAGCAGCATTTTGGGGAAGAAGTGGGGATCATTTTAAGTAGCGATTCTGTTGGATCTTTCAGATAGTCTCAGTTTGTGCTTCGTGAAGGCGGCAGAGGTAAAAAACATAAGTGTGAGAAATGGTAGTTACGCAATTTCAAAACCCATTTTATAGTCCATATTGTACAAATGTATTTTGCTCTCATAAGTACAGGAATGATTTTCCTTTTTTGATAATCTGTTTTATAAATATTGCTGTTTTTCTCTTGGATAATACATTTTTTAACTATTAAAAGCAGGGATCCCAACTTTTTCTCTCAGCTCTGATCTTCTGTGAAGGGTAAACGATGACTCTGATGCCACACAGTAAATAAATTTACCACTGCTCATTGGCAGTGGATTCTCTTGACTGGTATCCTGTCTGTCTGGACTATGCCTGATCTTAATTATAACTTACTTAAGCCTTACACAAAAAAATTGTCCTAAGTTTAATTACCCTCGCCAGGCATTCTTGAATTCTGTCTGTTAAGTGATGATCGTGTCTGTTTTGACTAAAGTACGGTAAAGGACACTAACCTATTTACTGTTTTGGGAGAAGTACAACTGGAGCTCTTCTAACGTTTGTTTTGGCAACACCTACCAGCTTATAGAGTATTCTTTAGCCTTTTAATGCTGTTTTAATTTTCCACATCATTAAGGTGTAGATATCTTTGTGATACAGCTGTACGAGCAGTAACGTTGGGACACAGCTGTTTAACAGCACACAGCAATGCAAGAACATTTTAACGTGATTGTAAAATATAACAAATTGGTTTTAAAGGATAACTGATTTCCCAATATGTTTTCACTATAAGATGAAATTGAATCCTTTTTTTGTGTGTGTGTATTTTTCAATTTTGTCTGAAAACTAATGTAATTGAGGGGGTTTGTTTAATTAACATCTTTATATATATATATCTATATATATTTATATATATAGATATATATTCATATCCTAATCATCACTTTGTCTAGGAGTGGTCAGGTGACTTGTATGACCCCTGTAATCTGCTCATTGACAGCAGGAAGAGGCTCCAGCAAACCCCCATGAAGAGGGGGATGGATTGATTCGTACCTGAACCACCACATCTGCTGCCCGTGCTAGGTACAACAAACAAACAAACAAACAATTTAAATAAAACCTCTTCTAGTTAGAAGGCAGGTAACTGCCGTTCGTATTTGGATTCACTTGTTCCAGGTGCACATTTCCAATTATTGGGCAAACTGAATTTATAGGGATGAATCTTTTTATGTAACAAATGTAATGCTATTTTTCAAACTAAGATGCTCTTGAAATTTAAATAAAATAATATTGATTTTTTTTTTTCTCCTCATGAATGTACTGCCAAAATAGTCAAACACCTCAGATTCTTTTGGGCTTTACCCACGAAAGTGGTTCCAGAACTGGTTCAGAACCAGTTCTTTGTTGTTCGAGTGCAAAGTGCCAAATCACACACCTGTTCTTTGCCAGGAAATGTGTTCTTAGTCTGGCCCCAAACCTTTGCTGGTCTAGAACTGCAAGAACTGGTTTTGTCAGGGACTAGGGGCTGGGATTATTGTGGCATTAAGACTGACTCCTTGCACTGTGGTCGCTGGATCGAAGTGCAAAAGAGTCTTGACAGCACAAGAAACCAGCCTGACTAATATATTTTGACTGCTTTAAATTAAATAAATTAGAGCCTCTGGTTAGCTTGATTCAAAGAGAAGAATAAAACAAAACTGTTAACACCCAAAGTTAATTAGAAGCAGCCGTAAAAGAACAACTTTTACGTATTTGAAAATCGGCAGTGTTTCTGAATGTTGTCCATACTGCATGAAGAGGCATTCACAATTGCTTTAAACTGAACTTTTAAACGTGTTTACATTTGAATAAATAAACAATTTAAGGTGTCTCAGTACCGCCTGCTGGCATTTACGGATCCTTCTAAAAACCGTGGGCATAAATCCTGTTTAGCAGAGTTCACAAATACCAGTCAGCATTTGGGAGCATTTGTTTGCACAGCAAAGTAGATTCAACAACTATCGTTTCCCACAACCTTTGCAAACATAGACTGACAACACTGACATTGGTTTTCAGCAAATTCAAGGCTCTGTACGTACGGAAAAGCAAACCATTTCTAAAAATGCTCCAAAGTTGAACCACCTCTAAACCAAAGCTGGCATCAGTCCAGCACCGGCTTCAAGTTGGTGGAAAAGGTGCTGTGTCCTTTAAGCTCCTCCTAAGCATTTTGTGGCAATGAGCAGTGTTAATTTACCTGACAGTGGTTTCAAAAGCGCAGCTGTTTGATGTTTGTGTTCACAGAGTATTTTCCTTCTCGCTTTTTAGAGTAGATGAATAAT
>JBAMYA010000002.1:7208232-7226066 GCA_037176975.1 Arrhamphus sclerolepis | reverse complement strand
TATATATATATAGATATATATATAGGGATATGTACACAAATATATATATATATATGTATATGTACACAAATATATATATATATTTATATATATGCAGGAAAAAAAGAACAAAATGTATTTAAAAAAAGGCACAGCTTACGTTTATGCTCGTAAACCACAAGTATAAAGGCAAAAAAAAAAGAACTGAACAGTCTGTACAAGAATGGCAACAAAAACTGCACACAGAAAAATAAATGTATATGTAAATGTATATATATATACATGGTTGTTCATAAAAACAGGAGCAGCGAAATGAGGTAGTTGAGTAAAGAAAAAAAGGGGGTTTGAAAAGTGTCTTGGAAGTGCAAAGAGAGAGAAAAAATGTAACATGGAGCGAGTCCAAGAGGTAGATTAGAGCCAAAGAGCAGAATGGAGTGAAAGTTAAAAATTAATACGGATGGAATGAATAACCTGTGGACGTTTTTATGCTCACTGGAATCCATTCAAATTACTACTTTTAAACCTTCTCCAAAGATCAAATTGTATATAAATAAATGTTGCCACTAATCTTTCACATATATCAGGCTTCAGTAATTAAACCATTACAAATTCAATCCAATTTGCATAACTTGCATGTGAGGAAAAAAAATCATTTGTTTTTTTTTTTTAACCATAAAATGGGAGTTGCCTCGTGACCAAAACTTGCCATTTGAAGGGTTAGAAATTAAAGAAATTTGTCAGTGTTTGCTATGTATGATTAGGACTGATACTGGCTTAAAAAAATAAAGAAAACAATTTTAAAAAGTTCCTTTTTGTGACAAAGTGTCTTTAATGTGATTTCTTTGAAGGTGCATTTAAGGGTTAAAAGGCTCCAGACTGACAAGGGGACCAATCATGAAGACTGGTCTATACATCATTTATCCAGTAAACAGTGTAACATTCAGATATAATACAATAATAAACCTTTTTTTTCTTCATTTGTGACAAGTTCCTGAGGAGTTTTTGGAAGTTTTATTTATTTTTTCCTATGGATTGTCTACATAAATTATTTATAACAAAAAAAAAACACCACATCACTGTTAACACTGCTTTTCTTCCAGCTTTAAAGGATTCACCAGCATGTTTCGTCCCCTTTACAAGAAGAACCCTCAGAGGATGGAGAGCATTCACAAGCAGTTCATAGAGGAATTACAGAAAACTATACAGGTGAGCAACGCAAAATGATTGGGTTACTTCAGGAGTGAGATGCCTAACATCTTGAGCAGGCCGTTCTTGCACTTAAGAGCTCACTTGTTATTATTGAAGTGACTGATATAAGACAGTTTGACAGATTGATTAAACAAAAATCATTCTTAACCAAAATGATTGGCACGGAGTAATAGAGGGACAAAAGGAACCCCAAGCAAACAGTTTTATTTCTTATACAGGGGGACATTCTGTCGGCTCAGGTTCAGTCAAATGGATCAAAACTCTTTTTTTTTTTTTTAATTATCATTCAGCAGGGCAGTGATTGTAAATTTGTTTCCAAAGATTTCAAATAAAGATTTAGAGCAAAGAGCTCAAAAACTAAACATGTGGCTCAAACCAAATAATCGTGCTCTGTGAGCACTGTTCTACCTGTTGTCATTCTTGCATGTTTGCATCAACATCTATGTCTGTTTTCATATGAAGGAGGACATCACCAGATTAACTGAGGAAGGCATGTTAGAGTCCAAGCTGAACGAGCTGGACAAGCTGGAGGGGGCTGCCAAGAACAATCCAGATCCTGCTTGGTCAGTAAATAACGATGTACCTCCTCACCTTCTAAAACCTTTCCTTCTAATGAAATGATTTACAGGTCACATATTGACCTTTTGATAAAATATGCTCGGTTTCCATGTAGATTCCTCCTCTTCACTTGTAATTACTTACGTCGGCTCATATTTTCTGCATCTCACCACGGTAATATTTTCATTTGGCAAAACGATGTTTAACACAATTTAATTTCTTTTCATCTTGTGCTTTCTTAGGCGGCCAAGTGGCATTCCTGAGCAGGACTTTTTGAGCTTTTTGATGCCATACTATCGAAAGCAGGAGGCCTTCATGAGACTAGAGCTGAAAAAGATTCAAGCAGAGAATGCTGCCCTGGCACAGAAGGTTCAGGCTGGTAGAGAGAGCATTGCTCAGACTGAACAGCGTATTTCCACAGCTGTGGACGACTGGAAGGTGAGAGAAAAATAATGGATGATGTGTGATATGTCTGAAAATACCAGAGCTTGTTTGCATTTCACACAAACTATTAATTTGCTATTATTTTTTCCCCTTGTTTATTTACTTTTAATATTTTCTTAAATCTATAACAGCAATTTTGCATAACAGTAGTTCTTGCATTGTTTGCAGGGACTTTATTAAAACATTTTGGAATTAAAATTTTATTGCAGATGTTTGTTTTTATATATTTATTTTAAGGCAGTTTGGTAAATAAAATAAAAAAGACTGACGCTCAAGGGATAAAATGTTTCTTCCCATTTTGAAATAAATATAAACAAAAGATAGTTGTTTTGAATATATAATCATTCTTTTTAAAATGTTTTTTTTTTCCAGGTGTCAGCGATGGAATTTGAAAAGATTTCTTCATCTCTCTGCCCAAGAGATGTCTTTGATGTGTAATCTTCAAATTATCTAAAATCTTAAGTAACATAACTGTACATATTTTGTTTATTGTGACATTTAAAAAATAAAGTCAAAATGTTGAAAAGCAAACATGTTTTGAAAACTATATTCGTTCTTAAACTTATTATTACGGTATTGTGCGTGTTTGTACTCTGTATTACGGTAGCTAAGCAATGAAAATAAAGCCACACAAAGACGTGAGGAGTGTAACTGACACTCAGATGGACTCTCGGTGATCAACTCCTACGTAGACGGGCCATAAGCTATGCGAACCGGCTTTTTCTTTCTATTTAAATGTAGTGTTGCTGATAAGTATGACGGAAATGTTTTCAACTCTGTTCGGGCAAAATGAAGCTCAGGGACCGCCCGGGGTTTCGTCTTTGGGCTTCGGATCGGGGAAACCTCCGCCGCCTATGCCGCAAAATCAAGTCTCCATGGCGGGACAGCTGCCACCACAGCTCGGGGATGAAGGGCCTGCTCTGCGGAAGACCGGAGCCATGAATGAACCTTTTTACTTATTGCGAGAGCTTCCTGGTACCGTGGGATTTTTTATTTATTTTTTTTATTACTGCTGGTCACGTGTAATTTGTCTTTGAAATTGTTTTATGTGGTATCGATAGCTGCAGGACAGTTTTTAAGCAGTGCTTGCTAATATTTGCTAACTACAGATCGGTGTACGCTAGTGCCGTTATTAGCCATCTTCTCTAGTATTTTTTTTTCTTTTTAACGTTTGTGACACTGGGGCCTTTATAGCCCAGTTTCATGATCAGAAAAGTAATGAACTTGTGAATTTAGAATTCACTGTTACATAACTGCTGCGATGGCATGAAGACAGCAACTCCAGATCATGTAGATAACCAAGTAGCATGACCTCAGAGGTGCTCTTAGAATTACTTCTGCTTTACACGAACTTGTGTTTTCAGTTGGAAATGAACTGACGGGAAACACGAACCTCATCACGCACTACAACCTGGAACACGCCTACAACAAATTCTGTGGAAAGAAAGTGAAGGAGAAGCTCAGCAACTTCCTGCCAGAGTTACCAGGTGTGTTGTGGGAACACACACATGATCAGAGGACCAGTATAGTAAAATTTATTTAAAAAAAATTAATACAGCAATTATTCTCCACATGTTAAATGTTTTGTTATAAACCAGTTTAATCCCGATTATTTTTCCCTAAAAATAAGTGCATGCATTCCAACCCTTAAACCTTTCTAACACAATGATATAATTTTTTTTAAATTTCGTGTTGGTTATGTTAGTGAAAATGCAGGTTTTATAGTCGGTGACAGTTGTTGTAGGTGGGAAACCACACCACAGTCTAAATTGACACAAGTCCTTCACTCTGACCTATTTACACCTATCCTAAAAAAAATAATAATAATGCTAATATCAGTCTGTTTAAAATGCTCCTTTTTCAACTGTAGAAATGAGTGTGATGTAGCACACCTCACTTTGGGCTACTTTTAAGTCTAGAAAATCCAAAACATCCAAACTATAGATAGTTTTAAACTACATAAAATAGAATAAACAGTCAAAACCTTTGACACTATGACTGTTATTCTAGTGGCAACAATTGTTGTTGTGCTTACATTTGCTCTTCTTGTGATCAAAAGATGGATGTAGGCATAAACTTCTAAATTATATATCCGTAGTAGACCAATGTTTCAGTTCTATCTGTTAATTAAGGTATTTTACTTCTTTCCTTTTGTAGAGGTTTGAGGCAGTCATTTCCTTCCACAGGTGCAGAAAGGAAGTAAAGAGGCCTGGTCATGTGACCATTCACACTAGTTTCATGACATTGATGCAGTTTAGAGGAAACAACCTATTCTTTTATTTAGAAAAACTGCATTAGCTGCCCAAAGCCAAAACAACACTTTTAGAGCTTCCAGATATGGAAATAACAGCAGGATTAAATGGGTTAATCTGTTTTAGGCAGGATGTTTGTATGATTTAGGTAGGATTTGGAATAACAAAATTATGAAGTGGTGTCTCTGCATTCACGTCACAAACAAATGTACATTTAACAAAACTTTAGATCTCAAAACAAGTTGAATTCAAAGTACATTCTTTCTCATTCCTCTTATGTGTGCTGCAGGTATGATCGACTGCCCAGGCACTCAGGATGGGAGCTCGCTGCGCTCTCTGATCGACAAACCTCCAGTATGCGGGAACTCCTTCAGCCCCCTGACTGGTGCTCTGCTCACAGGCTTCCGACTACACACAGGACCGGTACTTATAAAATAATACAGTGCACATTTTCTAAAGGCCCAAGTTATTAGCATGTTGACACATGATGATGTGATTATTAATGGTAACATGTCCGTATTTACAGTATTCTGGAATGCTGCAAATGAATACTTTTAATATCTCAACTACATTTTTCTGTTCTGTCTTTCTCCCAGCTCCCAGAACAGTACAGACTGATGCACATACAGCCCCCAAAGAAGAAGAGCAAACACAAGCACAAGCACCATCGACCGCAGGACCCATTACCACAAGGTAGGACACAACCTACGCTAGAACACAGCTGTGGTGTGAAAAGTTTTCATGTCACTGATCTGCTTCCTGCATGATGTCACAGAAACCCCATCAGACTCAGATCCCAAGAAGAAAAAGAAAAAGAAGGACGATGATCCTGACCGCAAGAAAAAGAAGAAAGATAAGAAAAAGAAAAAGGTAAGAAAATACATCTGTACCCATTGAACAGATGGATGAAAGCAACTGTGCTTTACTCAGAACGAGCTCTCGTAATCATTGTTAGCAAGTTGGTGACGTTTAAAGCCAAAATGTCCAGTGACAAGAGGGTCTCTTTTTTTTTTACTCTTGACTACATGGAAATTTTCACTGATTGTGCTGACCATCTTAAAATTAAACACTTCCTGTGCATAAATAAAAGTCACTACTTAGATTTAACTCAGCAAATGGGTAAGAGACTCTCATTGGGTAATTACTGCACGGATTATTTTGTTTCATCTGGCAACAAGTCACTTAACTCTTAACATATTTTCCATGACCACAGGATGTGTCTTCTGACATGGTTGTTTAGGAAATGAGAAGCTACTTACTGCATCAGTTAATCTGCTTCAGAAGGGTCAAATTATTAGCATGCATCAAGCAAAGAAAGCATCTAAGGAAACTGCTGAAACTACTAAAATTGGGTTGAGAACTGTCCAACGTATTGTTAAAAACTGGAAGGATAGTGGGGGACCATCATCTTTAAAGAAATGTGGTTGGGAAGAAACATTGAATAATTGTGATTAGCGATCGCTTAAATGGTTGGTGAAATCAAATTGTCAAAAAACAACAGCAAGGCTAATCAGAAAAAATCAGTCTGCTAGAAGCATAGAAATTTTACTCAGGACCCTGTTCCAGAGTGATGTGCACATCAGGATAAGAAGAGAGGCAGATGAAGTGATGCCGTTCCTGAATGCTTTGCAGTTGACATTAATGTTCATTAAAGCTGTTCATGTCACCCGAAGATGGTGAACGCAAAAGCCGTACAGATGTTAAATGTAAACCAGTGTTTATATTCTCTTCTCCAGAACCGGCACAGTCCCGACCACCCTGGCCTCGCTGGATCACAACCCAACAGCAACAGTCTCAGATAGACAGGAGCCCAGTGTGTGCATGCCTGTGTGAATGGTTGTTTTTTTTTTTGTAAGATGAGTGTTTTACAGGTGAATGTATTCTTATGAGTGTGTTTAATGAAAGAAACAAATGACTGTATGGGTGTGTGTGAGAGTGGGAGAGACAGGGAGAGAGCGGCGACACAGTGGATGCGGGAGATGGTGGAGATGTTACAGAACAGTGTAAAAGACAGATGAGTTGCGTGTTGATGACTGAGAAGTTACTGTATGTGTGTCTTTAATTTTGTTGTGATATCTTTTGACCATAATGCCAAAATCAAATAAACTTTGGGTATTATCTTTGTTTGCATCTCAGTTCTGTACATACATTACATGCATCTGCAGGTTTAAATCCGGGCTCAACACTGTAGCAGTGAGCTGGTGATGAGGTGAATTCAAAAGGGAGCCAAAAAAAAAAATCACAAAACATCTTGTCATATGTTTATTTACTTATCAAACACATGCTGGACATTTGATTGAAGGTGGGAAAGAAACATTCAGATTTAAAAAGACAACACCTCGATCTCAATGGAAAGAGACGTATATGGAACAACTGCAGACGATGCAGGCCTAACGTACAGAAAGCAAAGGATCACAGGAGTTGATCAAATTTCAACAGCTCAGGAAACAATTGTTTTACATCAAGTATGTAGACTGGAGGACGTCACATTAACTTGAATACTGTTTCCAAGTTTTAATCTAGGTCTTATTTGTTTTTAAAAGACCTTGAAAGCCACAGATAATAGTTGCTGGGATTGAGTTAATGGGAAAGTTAGCAAACACTGAACTAGAAAGCCTCCAAAGCTTTCACTGCAACACACTTGTTCACAAATCACTATAATACAGATCATCAAACAGAATCAGAGTAGTTATGAACCAGTTTATGTTGTGTTGTTGAGAATGCTCTCCTGAGGTCAAGTGCTGTAATATCAACTACCTTTTACAGTCCCGAAAGATGGCTTTGGTTCACAGAGGAAGGAAGGTGTTTTGCACATTTAATCTTTATTCACTTCCATTTCAGTAAAGGCAAGATGGCATGAAAGACGAGACAAAAATAATTTCATTTAAAAAGGTGCCAAGATTCGAGGAGCTGAACACATTTCATATGTGATGGAAAGCTAAGAAATGGAAATCATCAGAAAAGAAGAGGAAAAAACAAACTAACTGCACTGAAATCAAATTTTGGCAAAAGCATCAACATATATATTGCAACAGACTTCCTAAATCTCCATCAGAACCAACATATACATAATGCATTTCATTGCAACTTTGGCAGATCTTTACATTTTTCTGTTACTGGTTGACCCACACGGATCGCATGCTGCAGCTAGATGTGTCGTTTTAATGTAAAACGTGAAATCACGTTTAAAAAAAGGAAAAAACAAAACACACCCAGTGTCTCTTCAGAACTAACCTATTGTACTTAAACATACTGTACAAACTCATATACAGTAACACGAGCAAGAATATGTAATAAAATACAAGCCGCACCAGTTCTATTTACAAAAAAAAAAGAAAAAGAATTTGCTGGGGAAAAGGGAAGAAGCAGAATTTGAAGAAAATCATCTGGACTTCTTTTATAACAAGCCCACTACAAAATAATGTTCCCTTTTTAAAACTACTGCAGCTAAAGTATAAAATAGACACTTAAATACAAATGTTCTATATACACTAGTTCATTTCTGTGCATAAAGCAATAGAAAGTGTTTTTGAAATACTGACACACATTGTGCGTCAAAATCATACTCATCAGTCACATTTTTTGTTTTAAAAAAATGTCTTTTTTTTTAATTAAAACGACAGAAATGTTAGGTCTGAATAATGCTCAGCTCTGAGGAGTACCAATGCAGAGAGAAAAAAAAATTTTTTTATAACGGGTGTTTGATTTCATATAGGTTATATTTCCAAATATGAAAAAAAATTAGGATTGACAGGGATCGGAGTCTGATACAGGGAGGAGAGGGAAAAAAATGGAAACAGGAGGTAGATGTAGTATTCTGTAGTATACTGGTGTCTGGACGCTTTAACGTTTCTTTGAATATGTGTGTATGCGTGTAACTATTTAACCAGCAACCAGAATGTTTGCAGGGGGAGAACAGAAGAAACACACTTATTACAGTATGCACAACCGTGCACTCTTGAAGAAATACTGAATAAAGAGCATAACTTTCCTGAAAAGTTGTTCTTTGGTGTTAGCTAGAATTAAAATGATTGTCAGAAAACTGCAGAATAGTATTCAAGTACCGTGATATCCACAGTCTCTTTGTATTTGCTTGCAATTTACCTGTATGGCTTGAAATGTCACTAATTTGGCTCTTGGACATAAACCAAAATAAATAAGCAGCAACAAATGATGATGACACGTCTTCTCCCTAAATCACAAAGAACTTAAAATCGGACTCCAAGTTGTAACAAAACAGCTCCGTGACATAGTTTGTGATGAGCAAAATGGGCACCAGCAATGACCAAGGAACAAAATATATGAAAAAAAAAAAAAAAAAAAAGAACTTAGCATTAAAACAAAACCTAGAAGAATGGGTGAAATGCTGGTGTTCATTTTGAAGGCACATCCTAAAGTAAAACAGACAAGTTTCACCAGTTTAGCCCATGTGTCCTAAGCCTCTGCCGCGGCAAAGCCGTTGCAGTGAGGTTTTACACCGTTCGCTTCTGTGTGCTTTAGGGCCTGCATCTCCTGACTGGCGGCTTGCTTGTCTCGGACCGCCTTTTCCCTCAGCAGCTGTCTGCGGTGGTAGAACAGGTAACCTGGCAACAGGAAGCCGGCCAAAGAGACGATTAGCAGGATGAGGTTGATCTGAAAGACACGTGGATGACGTATAAAGTTACACTCAGCGGTCTTTCAGATGGATGGCTGAAAGTAAAGACATGGTCACCATAGATTTTTGAATTACAGACGTACAAAGCATGTTCCATTTTCAGGTTCTTAAAAGTTTAAACATTTTTAATACTTGGATGGAAATCCCATTAAAGTCAGTGAGTCCCCAAAACCCTGATTTCACAGACATCACTAACGTCTGGGTCAAATTAATATCTCAATTTATTGAACAAGTTACCACGGTTACGATTAGCGAGCAATTATTTTAGTATCTTTTTTTTTTTTTTTTTGACCTCACAGATCACTGACAGGGTTTTTTTTTCTGCAAATATAATCAACTATTAAAAATGGGATATTTTTTTCCAATAAAATAAAAAAAAAAAAAAAATGAAAGGAAGGGCACACAGTTTAATTATAAACAGTCATTTAACAAATATCTCAAAAAAAGAGAAGTAACTGAGGTCCTTGACATGAGCAAAGGTTATGTCAGTTATTTAATCCTGAATGTCAGTTTGAATTAATTTCCCAGCCCTAATTTGTTCATTTTGTTGCTAGGCTACTGTGCTGTCTGGACATGCTGAAGTTTCAGAATGTCATGGTGCATTCCTATTGATTGTTAGCTAACAGACTGTGAGACGATGCTTTCAAAATACTTTACGAATTAAAATTTGGTGGTTTTAGAGGAAAAGTTCAAAAAAGCCATCAACAACCATCTTCAGTGTTCAGTAAGGACCAATTTTATAGTTCAGCCATTTGTACAGGAACAATGTAAAATAGCTTTTATTAGAACTTACGTTTCATAATATATAAGTAAGGCGTGAGTTTTTCCTAGAGTAACAACAGTTTTCCCTTACTGAATAGAACTGGTTTCTTCCAGGTAAGAATGTCCGCTTTTGTTTAAATGGATAATTTACTAGCAATCGTGCAACTCATAATTCAGTTATACTTCGTGAAATGTACTTTCAACACACTATATAATACACTTGCATATAATCCGTCGTATCCACTTTTTACACAACGAGCAGGACTGATGTGCAGAGGTTCATGTTTTCTTACCCAGTAGGCGTCTCCTTTCAGATGGCCGACCATGGCGATGAACAGCGGCTGCTGCAGCAGTGCGACCACAGCACTGATCATGGACTGGAGGCCTGTCAGCGTTCCAAAGTGGTTGGACGGGTAACTGTGGGAGAGATGCAAGGTGGTTAGAGTTCGAAATGCTAAATGATGTTACGCTGAGCTACACGACAATCAACGTAAATTGTATCAATGCAGTAAACAAGCTGATGATGATGTTTAGTTAAATTTAGCTTTTACCGCAGAAGCAACATTTATGATGGAATACTGTCATTGGTGCCAGTAAGGGCTTGTTTTGACACTCATGGGGCTCCAAAGGGGGCATGTCATGTTGTGGTCACACTTACAGTGTTTTGTGTAACAGCAGATGTGCTCTGCTCGCATACTATGAGTGTTAACTGCACAACTCAAGAATCAACATGGGCTGAAAAAATAAAAAAGTGGAATAGTTCTGGAATTTTGTTTGATGAATACGCCGGATGATTGCAGTACTGCGGTTTGTGAACAAACATGATGCAGCATGTCCTACTTCTGCTTCAACATCTGGTTGCTTTTATCACTTCATAAAGCTCTGCTTTATTTTTTGTGTTTATATGGTGCAAAGACGTAACTGTAAATGAGCCAGGAAACCTTCTGAAGTCTAATTAGCAGAATTCGAGCATTGTACAGTTGTTACACTGAATGTAAATGCAGCTTTTACACCCTGTAAATGGCAGCCATGACACCACTTTAATGTTTGTTGTGTGATTTACTAGCAGGAACTCTCCACACCTCAGGTAACTTGTACTCTAGTTGTTGTTAGGTTGATGCGAGTGACGAATTAAAAGTGCAGCACTCACACAGCAGCGTAGAGGCCTCCGCAGCAGGAGTGGATGAAGCCTCGCACCATAGTGTGGAGGATGAAGGTCAAAATCTACAGCGGGGAAACAGAAAAGGAGCGACAGAACCTGTGAGTGTGGGTACTGAGGTCTAATTTGTTTCATTGTTGTTTCACTCTGCTGGAGTGCGTTTGCATGTGTGCTACCTGTAGAGGCAGGCTGTCAATGAGGCAGCAGCATCCAAAAATGATCAGCAGCACGTTGGTGAAGATGAAGGCCCTCATGGCATTTGTCAGTTTCTGGATTTTGCGATCTCTTTTGGGTCCGCTTGTGACTCTGGTGGAAATATATAAGAAATGACGTCTTAATAAATGACTGACTTTTGAGCTCATCTTATTTGAGACACATGATGTCATACACCCCCACATGTCACTGAGTTTCCTTTATAACTTTCAAGAGTTGGAATATCCAATTAAAAAAAAAGAAAAGCCAGAAACTAAACAATAAAAAAAGAAAAACCACCTCTGCTCTGAACCTGAGGAGACAGCCTTTTCATCTTCACACTCCTTCATCTTCCAGTCCATGATGTAGCCAATCAGAGGACACGTGACCAGACACAGCAGCTGCAGCGTCCCAAAGATGGATGAGTAGAAACTCACTGAAAGAGAGTACATGCGAGTGTATGTAAAAAGATAATAAAATACATAAGATATTCTATATCGTATATAATCATATACGCTGAAAAAAAAAGGCCAACATGCGACAATGCTCACCTTCATTTTTTGCCTGAAGTACCAACTCCTCAGAAGCTGAAATAAAAAAATACTTTTTTAAGAACATATGATAGTGTGAAAATCAATTTGCTTTGGTGGAAAGAGGCGAGGACACTCACGGTGCTTATCACCATGGGTAACAAAGAATTCCAGCATCTTGTTCATTGCCCCCATAAAGAAGATGATCCTCAGCTGGGTCATTCCCATGGTAACCAGACTCCAGAGAAAGATGGGGGAAAATACAGACCGGCGGAAGGGTATTGTATCTGTGGGGGGAAAAGAGCCTCATCAGAATGATGACAGACGTCTGAACAAACAGAAAAGATCAGTGATTCAAAAGTGTGAAGCAGTGCAGTTAAAAAAAAAAAAAAAAAGGTCTCCCTGTCTTATTACACTGATCATGCTGTGATTTAAGGATGATCAACTGCAGGATGATCAACAGCACAGTGGAGCCGAGTAATAAACAAATGTATCCACGTTATCTAAGTCATAATTTTTTCAAGAAAAGACCTGGTTTCATGTCATCACAAGTTTCCAGTACAGAAAGGTAATATCTACTGAATTAAAGGAAACCTAATTAGTTCTATGACTGCAAGCACACACATTGTCCCAACTTGGACAAACAACTTATACTGCAAATGACATGTCGGTGAAATGTGTTCCTCCTTGGAGACTTCCTGGGAAGAAAATTATGTCATTATCTGCTAGCTATATTCTGCAGCAGTGAAAAAGCAAAACTTTATGTTGACTCACTGGATGCAGCATCTGGTCCATTAGGAAGCTTCTCTGTAGAGTGGTGGATGTCTCCATTTTTCTGTTCGAGTTTCTCTCCAGCAACCTTGGATGAAGGTACCTCTTGGAGTGTGAGGATCTTACTGTTGCACACAAACGGGAGGGTTGGAATGACAGCGTTCTGGTGTTGACTAACATGCCACAGGCTGCTGGTCACACTGACCTGTAGTCCACTTCATCAGGTGATGGGAAGCCCTCAGAGGGCCAGTTGAAGAAGCAGTTGAAAAAGACAAAGCCTGCCAGACCTGCCCACATCCACATGATCATCTGGAAGGACACGCCTGCGTCATAGATGAGCTGGGAAGAAGAAGAAGAAGAAGAAGAAGAAGAAGAAGAAGAAGAAGAAAAAGTTGTTTTTTTTAGATTCAGGCTGATCTTCAATTGAAATGTGTTCTTACTAATGTGTATATTTTATATATACTAATTTTGATGACTACCAAAGCTGTAAAAGACAACTAGAGCACATGATTTAAACCTTAAACCATCGTAAATCACCTTGACGCCTGGAAACGTGACGGCAGAGGAGGCGTAGGAGCCGATCATCAGAGACATGATGGTGGAGCTCACGGCGCCAAACATGTTGGGAAGCTGCAAGCACAGAGCGACAAGATAAAACACCCAGTCATCTACGATGCTACTTAAACAGGTTCACCTGTTAACATGTGCATTGCTTCGAGCCCATTTGCTCTGCATGCAGCGTCCTGAGTTGAGGTGTACCATGATTTACCAGCAGAGGGCAGACAGCTGCCAGACGGCAGAAGCAACTCTTGATTAGGCAGTCCACTGTTTTATGTTTTCACTCAGTTACACTTCCTTCTCCCTGCAGAGCGGCCTAAATAAATAAATCAATAAATAAATAAACAAACAAACTACTTTCCATGTCAAGTGAAAATAGAGTTTAGTTTTTGTCCTGACCCCAGAGTCCAGCCAGACTCAGCAAGGCCGAGACAGCATTCACAGTTTGTACTCTTAGGATTAAAAAATGATCTAGAACCAGATCCTGATGAACTTCTCTCAGTTCTTTAGACCCACCACGAGGGCCTGCATGACACACAGCAAAAAGTACATGGTGGCAGGCACCAACACATCATATTTTAGGTTGACCCATTTACAGTACTAAGGAGATTAGGAAACCATAACGACCTATTGTGCTCGCAGTACTCTGAATGCCCTTTCATTAAAGTTTTAAATGGGTCAATCACGATTTTAAAATCACATGTGAGGGATTGTTGTCGTGTTCTCTGACAAGCTCGCCATTCTCTCTACGCTGACCACAGGTTTTCCAAACTTCTTCTGGCGTCACCTAATCTCCCCGCTATATCAGAGTTCACTGAGCAGTGTCAGTGACCCTTCTTTTCCTTTACACTGATTTCATTTATGAGACATTAATGAGCTCAGCGCTGAGCTCAGGTCGTGACCTTTTAATGGTAAGAAGGGAAACTTACTGACATATGGAAGCATACCTGCAGATGACCGTTCTGATTCCAAATCTGAGAAATTTGCTGCATTTGTATTTCGGCCTCAAGTTAAGTTATTTAAACCTTCATTAATTAACAACACTGGCACACTTGGAAATGTTATGTGACTTATTTGCTTGCTAGTAGGTTTTTGATACAGATCCAGATGCTATGGGCCAACGTTGCGGTTTATTTGAGGTCGTGCTTTGCAGTCTGTTAAATGTTTGGTCCACAACTACAGGTCAGTATTTGAGGATGGTTTCCTGTTGCTCAAAATGAAGACAAAAAAAAAAGAGAGTATAAAACCTTTGCAAAGCAGTGGAAAACTGTAAACCGTGGCACCGTTTTAAAATAGAAATGCTCATTATGGCAGCTTCAAACTGGTGTCAAATATCTTCTAATTATTTATGAAGCATTAAAGCCTGCGAGTGTCCCTTTGTCTCACACTATGAAACACGTCTGCAGTTGCAGATATGAAGCACATCGTCATTACGATTAAAATGTAAATAAAAACAGATTGCAATGGCTTACAAGTCATGTAAATGAAATACTTACATGAGCATTTACTCAAAAAGATGAGCATTTATTCAAAAAGTGTATCAGAAAAAGTGCTCAGATTGAATCTGATATTAGCTAATCATTAAAAAAACAGCAACAAGGACTGTTACTGTTACATAACCTCCTCTTTCAAAACACTCTGTAAGCATCTATGAACATTTGCTTTGTTTAATAAGTCGGGTTTTTTTCTCCGCATATTTTAGATGCTCAACATTTCAGCGTGTGGTTTTATTGCATTTGTGTCACTTCAAACATCAAATATTATCAGGTTTTACATTTGTATCTGAGATATAAATGGAATGAAATCTACAGCCACTAGTTTTTTTGTTTTTTTTTAAACTTTTCTTGTATTTTCTTTCCTTTAACAATTTATTTTTTTCCCCTTCTTTTACTCATTGTCTCAGTTTTTCTGGAAAGGAAAATGTACCTACTCGAAATGGGGTTTTCAGGAACTTCTGAGCCCCTCTTTGAAATTCCCAGAACTTGCCCTCGCCTCTGAAGCCATCAACGATCCACCAGAATGGATGTGGGTGTGAAGTGTGCATTTTTCTACGAAAGGCTATGAAGTATGTTTGTGCTGCACTGGGAAGCATGAGGTCAATATGAGCGCTGACCCCAAGCGGATGGCAAGCAAGCAGGAAAAACTTCCCTTTCTTGGGATGGCAGGCCTGGAGAGCCCGGCTGTCTGAGAAAGGTGTGAAAATCATCCCTGAGAACACTCGTCTTCATTCAGCGCTTCTAAGAACCCCAAGAACTGATTTACATGTATGGCCGTGAGATTCATGGAACTGGACTCATCTGGCTGCTGAGGTTTGTGGAATTTATACAGCGAGGTTCTGAGCACACGGAGGAGTTTTTATCTCTGACTCATGTCAAAGCAAAGAAATTCCTGCAGGTGTTTGCTTATAAGAGACTGGCATCAAAACTCCAGTCTGAAATTATTTGTGATCCAGACACCAAAGGACACTGAGAAATGTGCACATGTGCCACGTACCATGTGCACAGACAAGATTCCATGAAATACATATTTCCCACATGGCCTTGCAACATAAGTGTCTTGCATACCACCACGTGACTGCATGGAGGCACACAAGGGTCAGCTGCTGTCGGAGAGTCGCGCACAAACGGAGCTTTGGCCGTGCGTTTGTCACGACTAATTAGTTCAGGCTCCATTCATGCTGTGCTCACTCACTTGGGTGCTGTAAGACTTTGGCAAGAGTTTGATTAAGACTTTAATCATCGCGAGAAGGGGGCAAATCGTTGTTTCAGCTCTAACCATGTGAGAAAGGTAGGAAGGAAGAGAAGAAGAAGAAAAAATGGGTTCAAGGTTCTGGGGTTTTTTTTTCTTTTGCTTTAAACAGACCTCTCCACAAGCAGCTGCAACTCCTCACTCTGTGGAAAACCCAGCAGGAAACACTAAACCACAGCTGATTAGCACTGGCTTCTCCTTTCCACCTCCACTCTCTGCCACCTTCTCTCGTTATTCATAGATTGGCCAAACTGTCATCCCACAAAGCGCTCGTGTCCAGCTGCAGCATCCTTACATAATACAAAAAAGGGTCAAATGTTAAGACCTGTAAGGGAGCCTTTGAAGTTTCTCTGTATTTGACCCTCAGCATCATTATATGAGGATCCTGCAGTGTCTTCTGTTTGTTGTGCACATTTTACAGACAGCTTTAATAACTCCAGCAAGAAATGACTGAACATGTGTTCAGACAGGCCTCTGCCACTCCTGTTTCACTTTAAGTAAATATAAGAAGATCTTTCTCAGTCTTAAATGCTCATCAGATGAAACGACACAAAAACATGATCAAACAAAGATGACAGCCGGTAAATACCTAGCATTAGTCATCATGGCAAGTAGGACTTCCCAAAGGACGTGCTCTCATGGCAGAGTTGAGACACAAAGCAACAAAGGACAACTCACTGCTATTCTGCCATGTCTTTCACCCCGGTAAAACAGGTTTTTATGTTAATATTCACATTAGCCTTGTTTTGTTTTATTTATTTTTTTAATGCATGAAGCTTACATGCTTAGTAAAAGTAACAGAAAATGCAGACTGATACGATGTATTATTTTAAACCAAAACACAGGTTTTAGAGTCTGGACATTAACATACAATAACAGAGCAAGAACTGTGCTGGATACTAAAATGATGCTTTCATCTGACAATGTCCAGATCACTGCAAAGTCATGTCTCCCGTCTTTATAATTAAACAACCTAACTAGTAGTTGACCATCCTCTATTCAAGGCATGTTCGAGTGCCATATTTCTTTGACCTGATTCTGGCGACTTGAGGAGATACAGCAGGGGGCACCAGATTGCCCCAGAGTCCTTAAACCACATCACATGGTTGTGTTCACACAGGTTAATGAGGGCAGCAATAACTCAAAACCATCTCTGAGGAGGAAATCTGGCCTGATGCAAAAAGGGCAGGGTTTGAACATTCATCCAAGCTTTCTCGTTTGCTTGTAGCATACGAGTCTGTATGCATGCAGCCGATGAAGATACAGGCAAAGTGATATTTTTAGGTCAGGAGCTGCAGGGCTTTGAGGTCATTTTACTGCACTGCTCCTGAACACTGATCACGATTGGTAAAGATTTCAAATATCTTTAGTCAATGTACGATCACTGTCTCCATGACAGGTAAGCAGAGGTAAATGGATGGATGACTTTCAGTGAAATTTGGCTTTCTATTATTTAATTGTCTCTTATTTCAACAACTTGCCTGAAACTTGTCAGATAGGTGAAATAAGGCAAACGATAGAGCCCATTAAATGTTGGTGCAGAAGTGGGTAACACTTCATAAAAATCTGAGACAGATCACTGGCTTTGCTGGATGGGTACCTTATTAGTTGGCACCCATTAAAAGTGGGTGGACAAGTACAAATAGTGCCAATATAGCAAGGTTACTACACTGGTAACGTTCATAAGTGTCAAAAATCTGCACAACATGGTCAACTGACTACAAGAGACTCGTACAAGAAAACTCCAGAAGAAATTAGCTTGTTTTGAGACCCATTTTGACTCCTTTTTTTTCCTCAGCCACATGCCTTTAATTATATTGGCATGTCTGTGTATGTCTGTCCTTGTGCTGATATACACTCCTTGGCATGAAAACAACAACAGCACACAGGTCAGTGAGCGGCAGTAAACTCAGTGGATGTGACGGCATCAGGGACACGAGCAACAGAGGTCAGATGAAGATACATACATATATACATATATATATACACATATACATATATGTGTGTGTGTACATATA
>JBAMYA010000002.1:7196002-7208132 GCA_037176975.1 Arrhamphus sclerolepis | reverse complement strand
CAATAAATTCAACCACCCACATTTACTTTTTTCTTTTAAAAAAAGTTAATCAAAACAGCAGGTTGAAGTTAAAGTTTTTTTGTTTTTTGGGTATTGTTTACACCACTGACAGTAGCACTATACTTTAGGTGAAAGTATTATTTTATTCCATTGCCCTATGAAGAAGACCGGGCAATGGACCAATAGGATAGGACTTAAATCAATTTGGCAACAAAAACAAAAAAACAAACACAAAAGGTGAAAATAACAGTCCACAGATCCAAGGAGGATAATCAAACATCAACCAAATGCACCAGTGAATCAGACTTCACAAACTATTACTATGTTTTACCAAATATTATAGATTTAAAGACTGCATGCAAGCTCTCCAGGAGGGAGGAGGGTGCCAAAAATCGGCACTTCCCATTAATCTCAGACACTCCACTGAGCTATTCTTATGTCTCAAACAGCCCACTGGAAGTACCAAAAATACTCCCCGACCAAAACACCAACCCACTATTACAACATACTCATTAGAGGAGATCCAGCAGCAGCTATATGCAGATTTTTGGGGGTGACCAATCCAACAGAATGATTCCCCATGAGTAATGCCAGAAGACAGAGAAAGTTTCATGCAGATGGGGAAATTCGAAATAATCAATTCCATTCATTTAATTCATTTATTAACATAGTGTCTATTTACAACAAAGTTGTCTCTAAGCGTTTCTGTGAAACCCAGAGCATGATGTCCCAAGCACATGGCAAAGCATAACAGTGGCAGGAAAAAACTTTCTCTTGGGAAGAAACCTTGAGCAGGACCTGACTCCATTATAGGGGAGAGCCCCCTGCTGATAGCCAGCTGGGTAAAGGAAGAAATGAGGAGGGAGACAGGACAGAGAGGATGAAGGACAGAGACACAGAGATGTGCAAAAATTTACTGGTATAAAAATATATCAATGCGTGGTGGTTGGAGGGTCAGACTGCAGGTTGGACATGCCAGCGGGCATCCCACATTGGCAATGGTCAGAAGATGGAAGGTTTGGGAGGCAAGGGGCAGCGCAGCATCACCACAACAGCACCTGAAAAAGGAGAAGAGAGAAGAGAGCAAGACTACAGAGGACAGACAATGTTGATTCTGTTAAATGAGTCAGGACAATCTGAGGCTGAGATAAGACAGACCAGGATGAAAATGTTCAGTGTACAATAGGACTCCCCCCAGCAGCCTGGGCCTACAGCAGCATAACTAGGAGGTGGTCTAAGAGACTACAGAGTTAAAGGCTTGCTCAAAAACAAGGGTCTTAAGCCTAACTTTAAATGTAGAGAGGGAGTCTGTCTCCCAGATTGAGGTTGGGAGTTGATTCCATAATAGAGGAGCCTGATAGCTAAAGGCTCTGCCACCTTTTCCAGACCCACAGACTCTTGGAACAGCAAGAAACCTGCATTCTGGGAGCGGAGTGTTCTAGAACAGTATGGAGCTATGAGAATTTTCAGATATATTGGAGCTTTATCATTCAAGGCTTTGTATGCAATAAGTAACATTTTGAATTCAATTCTAGATTTAACAGGAAGCCAATATAATGAAACTAGAACTGCTAAGATGTGATTACTATATACAGTTCTGGTTAGCATTCTGGACCAGTTGAAGCAAGAAAATAATGCTTTACAATAATCCAACCTAGAGGTAACAAAGACATGGATTAATTTCTCTGCATGTTTCTAATTTTCCTGATATGCTAGTCACAAAAAGTTGACTCTGTGACCTGTTTCACAGGAGAGTTTAAAGACAAATCATCAATATGACACAGAGGTTTGTAGCAGTAGATCTAGGTAAGAGGGTGTGAGGTAAATTCACTGTTCTGCTCATGAGTGCCTCCTATAAGTGTCTGGGACCAGTTACAATAACTATCTGAATTATGAAGCAAGAAAGCCTTGATGACAATGAGCTCAAAGATATAGAATCCACAAATGTACACCAACACAGCCAAGAATAATTCATATGGCCTGGTCACCACAACTCGATATTACACGTAGACATGTGTTTATGTTGCACCACTGCAGGACAGGTGCAGAGCTATGTAATAATCTTCTCTTTCCTGCTCCTGTGTCATTCCTCTGTGCTCCACTTGAATTCCTCGCAGGTCCAGACACATGATCCATCCTGTGTCTGCACCAGACTCTCCTCTACATTCGCACACACCAGCAACACCTTTCCTGCAACATATATCAAGAGTCAGCCTAAACTGGTCCAGTTCTTGCTTGATAATGAGGTTTCAGGTAGAGAAAAAATGAATTTGCCTTGGGACCTAAAGTATTGGATCCCAGCAAGAACCTGATGGCAGTCAGGTAAAAAATTAAATCTTCACCCCTCTGAAGGTGAGGACACACCCCTCAGGTCAGCAAGAAAAGATGGGCAGAATATCTGGCAAAACTCCATCAGCAAAGGAATCAAACCAGTACCCATGGCTAGTCTATGTGACAAATTTAGGACTGGATACAATTAAAGGCTGAGGTTTAGTGAGTCTAATTCTTAAACTCCTCTTCCTGTGGCAACTGCTTACCCCCAGCCCTGAGCAAGCCATTCTAGACAAGATCTGTAACCTCACACTTCAGCTGCTTGTCTTTGCAAACAGCCAAAGCTGGAGGTAAGTACTGCACAAGGCCAACAGGAGCACAAACCAAACTTCATCCCCACGCTCCATAATAAAGGGTGTGAACTTATTGATATGACTGACTCATTAATTTTGACTAATTGCCACCAGGCAAATTAAAATCCCCTGGCTTTTCATATTCACACTGGTCAGACTTTAGATATGTTCAAATCACTGTTTAAGACATATTTCTTCTCTTTGGCTTTTGACTCTGACTAGATTATGACACACAGACAGATATTAGACTATACTTCCATTTCTATTCTACTGTTTTAATTTTTATTTAATGCTCTTAACTATTACACATTGTCATATTTTTTTAATTATAACTTTTGGTTGACTGTAAAAGTAAGATCAATTTGACCTTAAACTAGAATTTACTGCTGTGCATTTTCAAGTAGTGGAGATGGTACTTGTGGTCTTCAGCTGGTACATTTTTATATCTGTGTCCTAATAGCTAATTGGGCTTCTGCAAAGGTTTCTTCCATCTCCCTTTCTTCATATGGTTTTACTCAAAAGGATTTTTAAATGTATATTTAAATGCACCATTATTTTGTGAAACACGTTATGAGGGTCTGAGCTGGACGTGCATGTTGCATCTTGTATGCATATCACTTCTAAAACACACACACACACATTGGAGTCAAAGATTTATTCTCAGTCAGCATCTGGATGCATGAGCATTTAGGTTTTTTCCCATAAACACTCTAAAATTCTAAAAGATTTATTCCTTTGCCATCAATTACATTATCATAGTAAGTTTCCATGTATACTACTAGTACTATACTAGTACTTGGTGTGTCATCTGGTAGCTGTGGTATTGTGTGAGGAAGTCTGGAGTATCAGAGACATATGTTAGAGTGGTGCAGGACATGTATGAGAGCTGTAAGACAGTGGTGAGGTGTGCTGTAGGTGTGACAGAGGAGTTCAGGGTGGAGGTGGGACTGCATGAAGGATCAGCTCTGAGCCCCTTCTTGTTGCTATGGTGATGAAAAGGATGACAGAAGAGGTCAGACAGGAATCTCCATGGACTATGATGTTGACTGATTATTACTGTGATCTGCAGTGAGAGCAGGGAGCAGGTGGAGGAAAATCTAGAGAGGTGGAGGTATGTAAAGGAGAGAAATGAAGAATAGCTGCAGGAAGACAGGGAAAAGAGATAAAGAAAGTGGAAGATTTTAAGTACTTAGGGTCAACAGTCCAAAGCAATGCAGAGTGTGGAAAAGAGGTGAAGAAACGTGTGCAAGCAGGTTGGAACGGGTGGAGAAAAGTGACGTGTGGTGTGTGATAAAAGAGTAGCAGCTAGAATGAAAGGAAAGGTTTACAAGCCAGTGGTGAAAGTTCTGAAAAGTTACAAACAGAATTGGTGACAAAGGGCAGCCCTGAAGTCCAGCTCTCACTAGTAAAGAATCCGACTTACAACCGGCAATGCAGACCAGACTCTGGCTCCGCTTGTACAGGGACCTGTAGCCTGTAACAGGCTTTGATAATAAATTCTGGATGTAATGATGCGACTGCATCATTACATCCAGAATTTTATTCATATTCCAAATACTTTTACAGTAAAGTTACTTAACAGTCCCACCTTTTTCGTGCTGCTATTATTTTTCATATATTTAAACAGGAAATGTAAAGATTTCAACAAACTGAACTTCAGTCTATAGCAGGACTGTATTTGTGGCAGGTAAATTCTTATTATGTAGCTATATGTGAGTTCTTAAACATGAACTTAATTGACAGAGGTCACTTTTTTCTTTTTTTGTGATTTCAGAACAAGAGAATGTCCGCTTTCAGTCACATGTTTTTATGTGCTTGGCAAGTATGAGCTGCTGTATTTCATGATAAAAATGTCCCCCCGACAAAAGCAAGTGAGCTAATAAATTTTACACTTGAGTAATGCAAGGAAAACATGTTCAATGTGTGTCTTTTTAAAATTATTTTTACTATATAAACAACTAGAAACAGGTTTTGTTTTTGTTTTTTATAAGATTCCAACCATAAATAGTAGTGAATGGAGCTTTTGGTGTCAGCAGTTGAGAGTAGTTACCAACATAAAACTTGTCCTGTTTTCTGAAATACCAGGTTTATTTGTGCAAGATTTATGAACAGATCTATGTCATCTGAACTTTTGAGAAAAAAAAAAGTAGATTTCGATTTCTTTTCAATTTCTTCTTTCTGCCTTGTCTTAAGATATGTGTTAAGAGCCAAAAAAAAATTTTTTTAAATAAGATGGACATTTATGGTTGAATTTAAGAGAAAATGAACCTTTTGGGAAGAATGTCTGTACTGAATGGAAAGTTTGCAGGTAAAAATGCAAACTGCATCCTTGTTTATTTAGTTTAGTTTTAATCAGGAAGGTGCATCATATCAATATCCTTATTTACACACATTTCTGACAAAAACGTGAAATACTTAACGATTTTAAGGAAGAATTGTAGTAAAACTAGTGAAATATATCACAAGGAAAAAAATAATAATATTGTAACAAAAACAAGGAGTGATGTGTTATTATACATTACTTTAGCACACTGTATTACTGTAATGAATGTTTAGTGCATTTTTTCTTTTTACTACAATATTCAAATCCATTATGTTAACTTAGTCCACTCTGAAATTTTTGGTTTATACTTAGACTTTATTGTGTGTTTGTAGCTAATTTGCCTACTTTGGGACTTCCTGTCATGTAAACAAAACCACATTACAAATCGTAGTGGGCTTCTTGGTTTCTTTGGTGAAACTAAAAGCTTCTTAATGATTTCTGAAATATAACGAGGAGTCCCAACTAACACTGCTCTTCAGTATGAGTCAGAATAACGGGGAAAGCAAGGTTTCATTCTGTAATCAAGCACACTTTTACCGGGGGTCTCTCTCTAATAGCGACAGTCCAGTCATCAGTTTTGAGGAGTTGGAAAAGGTTGGACCACTGTGACACTTTCAAAATAAAAGCATGGCTGAATTAGCTCACCTGGCAGACTGTTAGAAGCACAGAGGCCGAGTCCCTTCTGGCCCAGTGAAAGGCAAAACCTTACAAACACAAAATTATACCAGACATTGTTGAATTAAATATTTCTTGATGGTTCAAGGTGCTCGCAGGAAAATGCAAGGAAACAAAAGGGAAACCATTATTGATGTTATCTGGTTTATTCATTTAATATCACCAAGAGGAGCCGCTGAAATATTACGATGTAAATTTTGGGGATTCAAGTGGATTTTTCATTTAAATTATTGGGTTGAAAATAACAGGGATTTTTCTCAGTCATGTCAATGCGATCTATGCGTGTCTGTGTGTAGCAGAACATGATGTGCATTTAAAACTGTCCTCTAATCATTGATATTAATGATCATATATTAAATAAGACGTAATTTTTCAGTCTCGTCTAAGTAGCCCAAATAAGAAACAGAATAGTAAAAGCAGCTTGCATGTTTAATGTCTCTGTGAAAGGGGACTCTTGCATCACTAAACTTGTGACGGTGCACCTCCACTGACCGGATGCTTTGCATAAACTCCTCCTGTGCTGATGGCTGCGGTCAAGTAGTCCTTTTGGAAAATCCCTCTGAAGATGTATAAAAATGAGAGCCCATCGCAAAGACGAGTCAGCTCCTTCAGGCCCCGGCAGTCCTGCGCACCAGTGGAAACTCAACCAGGGCTTCCCAGCAGACCGTCATGCCCTCTAAATTCAGTAAGTTATTTGCAGCCTGTGGTGCACTCGCTTCCTTCAGCCTTTCTCTTCCTCTTTTCATTCATTCATGCTCTTCCTCCGTGTGCAGGTCTACATCTGCTCTCTGCGGTGACGCTGGCAGCAGCTCTTCTGCTGTGTGCGTCCGCTCCGCTGGAGGACGTGCCCGCCGACAGCTTGGCAGGTGACTCCTCAGGTGAGGAAGAGGAGGTGGGGGAGGACAACTCCTGCCTGCTGAGAACTTGGGAAAAAGTCATTGAACCAACACGGCATCACATGAAGGAGGTGAGAAATGTGTTTTTGAAAGTTCACGGTTATTGTGTTACCCAACTGTAGTTTGTGCTAAGTTTTCTCATTTTCTAGGATGAAATATCATTATTTTCACTTGATCTTTTCTTCTCCTTCAGTTTGAGGAGGAATTCAGCACCAATGTGGACTACCAGGATCTGGAAACCTACAAACAGCCCTCCTTCCCACTTAGCTGCCCCCAGTCCAACTTCAGCAGGGTAGGCTGGTCAACTCCATTTTGGTTTAATCCATTACAAATGTTGTTATTATTATTATTCACCTGATTCTCAATCGTTTCTCTGGCCAGGAGGCCTGCCTGGAGAGGCTGTCCAAGGGCCTGTTCGTCTACATGGTTCTCCTGAAGCACGTGGAGAAGGAGTACCCCAACAACTCAATGCTCAATGAGATCAGGGCCGACATTCCTCTGCTGGTTGCACAGGTCAAAAGAAGGGTGGGTCCTGGTCCAGCTATACATGACGAGAACGAAACAAAATACACAGCAGCAGATGCGAAATAGTCGTCTTGTGTGTGGAGCTTCTCATCTGGCTCACCCGTTTTGTCCGTACCATAACTGTCATTTCTGGCCCACAGATGAGAAACGGTGATCGGGTCGCGGCGCTGACCGGCAGCGAGGAGGAGAAGCTGCTGAAGGAGCTCGCCAACCCTGACACTTTCAAAAGAAAGATGACGGCACACAGCATCCTGTACTACCTCCGGCTCTTCCTCATTAATGGCAAAAGGTCATTTCGTAACTGGGAGAAGTCGACAAAGCACACGGGCCAGCTGAACGTGGCAGGTATTAGCGGTGTGAAGGCAGGTTAATGACATCCACGAGGGAATACCTCACGGATAGTAGGTGCTTTGGTTGACGTTACTTCTCTCAGGATTGTGAAAGTGCACCGTTAACAGCAGTCTGCTGCATTGAGTATTATATACCTGAAAGCTGGAACCAGTTTCTTTTACAGAAACCTATTTAACCTATTTATACTGGTAAAATATATTATTTATTACAGAAAAACCCTTGAATGTGCAATCATTCAAATTTTGCTACTGAAATGAGCATTTTACAGTGATTGTAGCAGTTAACGTAAACAGCTTTGTTAGCAAAACTTATGAAGATATATTTTTGAAAGGAAACTGCTGTACTTGTTTTTATAATACTGATTTTGCTCATGTATGTTGCCTGTTTCATGGTACAATAACTTTTTAAATTAATGATTGATCTGTGTTCTCTTGAATGTATTGTGGAAATAAGGTCCTCAATAAATCTTTTCAATGAAAAAAAAAGTCGATCTTGAGACGTGTTTGCCTTTTTTTCTTGTATGATGAAACTTTTTAAGATTATTAATATCTTCAATTAGGACAAGACTGTCTATCAGTTCAGCTTTTTATTATCAGATGTTTTAAATTACAAATACAAGGGGGAAAAAAGAAACATGAAACAAGGCATTATAACCAAATATCACACATTCACAATGGAGGAAAAAAAAAAAGAAATTCAGGGACTCGAGCGCTGAGCATTCCCGCTCTGAACATGCTGGAGACAGCATGTTTAAATACATCTCAAATAATGGATCTGAAGAGAGCAAAGTGAGAGATGACTTCCATTCCCTGGTCTTGTGATGGCAGGTCACATGGTTTCAGAGATTTGAGGGGACAGGCCATATGGAGACGCTCCTCAGCCCCATAGCAAACTAGAAAAGGTTTAAACAAAACAAAAACAGTCAAAAAAGAAAAAGATGTGGCACATAAGGGCAATTTAGTAGTTGTAGATAGAATAAATGTGTGACTGTGTTAAACTGATCCTAAATGTAATCTGTGATTACTTTCTAGCTTAACTAATTTGGATCAGTTGACCAGCATTGTCAGTTTTCAGTAGGTCGCACACCTTTGTCTGGGAAAAATCTTTTTGAAACTATTTCTCAGAGGTTGGACTACTTTACTTCATGCTTGTGCGTGAAAGGAAAAGCGGTGCTACTGGTTGACTATGAATTAATATCAATACCATTAATATTCTTGAGACCTTGTGTCCCCAAGATGCACTGATGGTTTTAATTTTGATACTATTTCCGATTCAAACTGAACCAGCTTGTAAAAAAAGTCATAATTAAAAATGATTCAACAAAATAGTGCGAGCCTGTTTTATTGTGCACTTCCCACAAACATGAATCTGTCCACCAGATGTCACTATTTTACTGATTGAGCAATTCAAAACAGCATTCCTCACAGTTCTTTCGGAAAGAGAACGTTTCTCCTAAATCCCACCTCGTTCCACGTTTGGATTTACGCTGCGCTGATCTAACTATGCAGCCAACAGGCCAGGCCACAGCCGTGTCTGGAGAGTACAACTTTAAGAAAAGCCACAACCATCTGCACTTACCTGAGGACGGTAGGCTCAGGCATTCCTGGATCAGCTCCTCGCTTGAAGCCTGGAAATCAAAGCCATCGAGAAGAATTAATGTACAATAAAAAGTGCAATGCCAATAAATAAGAGTTCAGTGGTCTGCTGATCATTCTCTATAACAATGTGTTGAGGGACTTTTGAAGAGTTCTTCAGTAATTTAATATTATGTGACCTTGGTGATGAAACCCCATATTGTTTTAAATGTTAAGCTTAGAAATAATACTGATTTTTGATACAGCTGCCCAGCGAGGCTGTCATCTAAAACCGAAGACCAGTCCTGTAACACATCTGCTGACACATTTAATTTAAAGTGAAAACTTTTGCAGGCTTCAGACGGCCTTGTCCCAAATCTTCTGAAACATGTTACTGTTATCACATCTAATCTGGACATATATCTTAAAAAATATTAATAATATATTATAAATTTCTATATATGCATTTATGTGTATATATATATATATATATACACACACACACATATATATGTGTGTGTATACATATATATATATCTACACACACAAATGATTGTATTCTGTCCCTGCTGAAAGGTGACAAACATCCCGACTTTTACAGAAACAAGATGGCAGAAATACATGAGGAAAATCAACGCCTGTGCAATTACACTGATACAAAGGTTCCTCAGCAATTAGGTGTATCCCACTCAGTGACAGTTCTCTGGCTATGAGTCATGATAGTGTGTCAGCAAATACTTTTAGTCCCTGCAAAACACCCACTTTCATTAAAATGCAATACTTCATGAGAACACACGTCATCCTCAATATTTTTGGCTTCATTCAGTGGTGAGAAACAGTCAACCATGATGCTACAGATTATTAAAAAAAAAAAAAAAAAAAAAAAAAAAGAAAAAGGAAAAAAGAAAAAAAGACAAGAGCAAGCCTTTTTTAATTTGAGAAATGAAATGGGGTCCTCTCACTATATACTTCCCCTATTGAAAGGACTGGTCACTAAATTTGTTTATGCAATGACTGTTTTAAAGACTTAAGTGCCAGAAAAGTCACGGATATGGGAAAGAGCTTAAAGCTACAATTACTTATGATTTAACTGTCAACTTGTTTTATTGATGTACCAGTCACATCCGCAAAGAAAAAAGAAAGTGTTTCTAATAGATGAGCATATATATATACATATATGTATGTACATACATACACACACACACACGTACAGAAATATAGAGAAAAAAGAAGTTTGTCAGTAATGGTGATTCCCATATGCTGAAGCAACAGAAGATTCAAGCACAGACAGCAAGTCCATGTGTTGTGTGTTCACACGTGCAAAAGTTTGAACTTCCTCATCTATGCACGACAAACCACATCCACACAAACATCTCATCTTCCCCGATCCTCCTGACCACAGCCATGCATTTCAGTCGCAGCGCAGAAGTTAGTGTGTTCAGACATTACGCTCCTCAAACCTGGATTCAATTACAACTTAGACTTATATAAAGATATATGTATATTGTTATCATGAATAGCAATAACTATAATTTGTGATGAGGGATAGCTCTTCTGTACATTAAAAGAAATCTCACTGAAAACATTTTATATATCTATAGGTACGTTTTTTGATTTGTGAAACCCTTTCTGTAATTGTAAAAAGAGATATTGACTTCTTTTTTAATGGTTACACAGCAGATCCCAATGAAAAACCACAGCACTTTCAGAAATGGAATAGATGTTTCACAAATCACAAATTGTGCTTTAAACATTCTTTCCTCTACAAAAGATCATTGATGCAGGTTTATTTTCTTTAACTGGATCTGGTTATTGGTGGACTCTACTGCTCTAAAATGCAGAGGGATGGTCCTTCAGCCTGCTGACGAATCGAAAGCCAACTTCAGCATCTTTAGCTGAGACACGTTTTAAACTCACTTGATAGCTTTCAATTTATTGGATTCAAAAATGAGCATACACAAACAAATAAATATAGAGCCATTCTAATATACAATGAATTGGTTTTGCAGAGGGGAAAATCGATCTGGACGTAACGTTGATGCAAAGCGTTACTCAGAATACTAAAATCTGCACGATCCACAACTTTTCTTCACAAAATTAAACATAACATGACTTCGGAACCCTCGACTTCTTGTTATGTTACCACCTCTTTTAATTTTTCATATTCTTTTACTTTGGAAAAATACGATTAACAGTGTAGTAAGAGGTTAACGAGCTAAACGGCTAACATTACATCTCAACATCTGCTCGCTCTCTTCTGTCCGGATACTGACCGAGGTACAGCACAGTTGGAATAAAACCCCATCGAATGACAAACTGGCCGCACTGGAACAGCTGCTGAAGCCGCTGTTTGGTCTCTTTACTCAGTTTAGCCATGTGTTTATCCTGAGCAGCGAGGCTCCTGATGCTTCCAAGGACAGGAAAAGGGAAATGACGTCGGGGGAAACCGGAGACTCCTCCATCCGTCGCAGGGCGCCATCTAGTGGTCGCGTGTGTGACTGCATATCTGTGAGGTTCACGGACACAAACCGATAATATTGTATGTTGAATGTGTTGAACAACTGTCGAGTATTAGTAATTGTAAGTATTAATTTTATTTAATACTTGGGAGAATATAGGCTGAATTTCATTAAGTATACACCTATTATATTTTACACTTCATAATAGAGTGTAGAAGAGCACGTGACTTCATCCAGAAGGTAGCGTTGATATATCAATCAGAGAAAAGGCAAGATTATGAAAAATGAACACAAGAAGCATAAAAAATAACAACGTTCTGACAGCAAAAATCAGCAGTGATACCACACAGTTTATTAATATTTTATTAACAGCTGAAACCAGAAGTTTACATACACTGAATAAAAGACCCAAATAAGTCAGACAAACCTTTCCTGTTTTAGGTCACTTATGATTACCACAGTTATTTCTAACAGATGTTTGTTATTACTTCAAAGTCAGAAGTTTACATACACTTCCTTAGTATTTGGTACAACTGAGTTAAAAACTGTAGGACTTCGCTCAAACAGTTTCCAGAAGCTTCTCACAATAGTTTGCTGGAATTTTGGTCCATTTCTCCTGACAGAACTGGTGGAACAGACCATGTTGATCACACATGCCTTTTCAGCACTGCTCACAAATGTTCTGCAGGATTGAGTTCAGGAC
>JBAMYA010000002.1:7168081-7195902 GCA_037176975.1 Arrhamphus sclerolepis | reverse complement strand
GTACATATATATACATATATGTGTGTGTGTGTACATATATATACATATACATACATACATACATATATATATATATATATATATATATACACATATAAAAGATGTCATCAAGAAAGAAAGTGGCCAAATACACTGTGATTTCTCTGAAAAACACTACACATTATGACCTTTGCATAACCACATACAAGCCAGATTCATCCTGTTTTAACACTGACAAGTCAGTTTGTTCCTAGTTAGTCAGAGTTAAGTTACAAACCATCTAAAACTTTTCTTCTTATCCCTCTAAACTGGGAACAAACTATTTTTATGTTTCTTCTCGGAAAACTGCCACATCAGCCAGTTTTGAGCAGTTTTAAATAAACATTTTATTTAAAACTGTGTATTTAACTCGGGCAGGTGTTTTCTTTTCCACAGTTCGGCTATGGGATGACATTTTATGTCCAAAATCAGCCTGAACTTTCACTATACAAACATCTGTTCCACACACAAGTGTTGAAAACTTCTGTTTCGACTTTTCATGTATAGCAGTGAAACAGAAGACAGCAGCCGGAAGGACATGGAGGGATTAAAATGTGTCCTTGAGTGTTTTGACGGGAGGTAAGTGGGCTGTGTTTTTGTGGAGGGTGTGTGGCCGATCGTGGCCCATCATTGGTGGAAACATGAATGACACACTTTCCATCTCTGGACAGTCATATGAGGGAAACGCAATGTACCCACACAGTAAATAAACTTGCCAGCACGCAGGATGCAGTGGGGACAAACTAAACAACCCTAACAACGTTTGTTCCAGCTGACACATCACACCTAAATTCACATGCCTGGAAAGGGTGTAAACAAACACATCGCCCGGTCACAACACACATCATTTCCAAAGCTCAAGCAAATACCAACCACACTGAGGGTATCGGCTATCAGAATTTTCTGAGCACTTTCTAAGAAAAATGAGTTATGTAGCCACAGCTGATGAAAGCAAGAGCTTGACAGAGGTTGAGTCTAATCTTCTCACATTCTCTGGTTGGTATGTTTCACCCTCAACACACTGGCTCTGTCATGCATCATTTATTAATTAGACGATTCTCTTTTCTTCAGAGAAAGCTGAAATTCTAAAATCACCATCTTTTTTTCCATTGTAGTTGGACAAAGTCCATCCATCCATCCATTATCTATACCCGCCTTGTCCTGTGCAGGGTCACAGGGGTCTGCTGGAGCCTATCGGAGCTCACTGTGGGCGAAAGGCAGGGGTCCACCCTGGACAGGTCGCCAGTCCATCGCAGTTGGACAAGGTCATAGGTTTCAAAATAAAATGTCTTGAAGTCAGAACTGCATTGCTTACATGATGTACAGCACAGCTTTTGCTCTCATGTAGAAATCTGCCTCATTGACCACACGTGGACTCTATTTTGAGTGCTGAGATTTTATCTTGTAAAACTGTAATTAAAACCCTCTTTTCTGTTTTTTGTTTTTTTTCACTACTGAACCTAGCAATGCTTCAGTTGTCGAGATTTGAATGATTTCATACTCATTTCTGTTGTATAACATAAAATATAAAGAGGGATGAGGATGTGGTAGCTTTTAATCATCTTCACAGCGGCATTCAGGTGTTTGTGCTGTTCTTTGTCGTTCTGTGTCTCACCGTGATGGAGGTGAACGTCAGGCAGATTCCTCCGAAGCCATTCAGGGAGAGAGCCAAGAAAATGAGCGCTGACAGAACTGCGAAGAAGAAAAACGTGAGTTATTGTCTCCTTTTCCACATGTCTTTTTTTTTTGTTGATTGCAAAATCAAGAATGGGAATTTAAAAAAAATCCAAATGTGAAGCAAAGGGCCCGTGGGACTGCTTTATGTACTCACCATGAGGGTTGTAGGCAGACGCAGCCATGATAATACACGACAGACCAAAACATGAGCTGCAATGAAAGAGAAAGACATTTGTAAGCATTTGATGAAGAAACAAGTATTCAAAATTTCCAGAAGTCCTACAGAGGGAATATTGTTTAAAAGAAGTATTTTTATCAGCTCCAATTTACAGCCAGCATAGCTGCAAAGACTTGTACAACAATGGTCCATTCTTTTTCTGCACTGTGGACATTGTGGTTAGCCACACATGACTACCTTGGAGTTAAATATGATAAGTAATGTATAGAGTCCACAACTACAACTAATGTAATGATAAATAATGTATGCACTCTAAAAAGTAACTTAAACAGTTTGACCAAAATATTAAGAGTTTTTACAATACCAGCTGATACTGCTGATAATAAGGGTACGATTCAGTGAGTATCAGTGAGTATTTACTTCAATGTACCCTCCGATACCCTGTAATTTTTTACAAACAGAATCCAGTCCAAGAATCACTTGCAACGTTCTGTTGTGAGTCACCAGGTTGAGAACCAGCGGCCTGTGAGCTCCTGAACAGAGCTGGCTATCTAGCACTAGTATTATCATGGTAATATCGTAGTATTTTAGGTTGGAACATCCCACCAAGAAAACGTTGACATGCGCATTATGCAAATCTGTGATTTCCACAGGTGGAATGAATGTTGCTAAATGTAACACAATCAACCTTATTAAAGATTCAAGGAGCCACCATGTGGGAAAAGCTTATCAAGTCATAGAGAAAGACAGACTGCAGCAGCAAACTCTGCTTTCAAGAAATTCCCCAAAGAAAACTAGACGCTCAAGAGCACTGATAGACAAAACTGTCAAGTGCATTGACCTAGAAGACCCATCAGTCGTCGAAAATGTTGGATTTTACTGAGTCACTGGATGTGTGGATGTGTGGAACAGAGCCCGGGCTGGAAATAGATCTCTGAAGCTGCCCTAACAAAACAACACAAGACTGACTGATCATATTTCAGTGCTGGTAATTAGCTATGAGACGGACATTTGGACAACCAATGTGCTGAAATGTCAAAATAAAATAACTTTTTTATTTAAAAAGAAAAAAAAAAGCCCAAGTACTGGAATTAGTATGGGGGTTAAAAAAAAAGAAGGAAAAGCATTTGAACACTTCTACCGAATATGTTCAAATTAAATTTATTTCAGACGTGTCCGATGGATGGATGGCTAAATCACACACTTCACCTGCTTTTGAGACCAGACAACAGAGCTTTTATACACCTTTGTGCTTTCCTTCATGAAATTTACCAGCATTTACCAATGGGATGCATACGTCAACCCAGTTTCTGTTCACATATTGTCTGAGATGTTCTCATAATATTTCTAATTCAGTGAATGGGAGTGGCAGCCATTGCTGAATAGTTTGCAACAGTACTTAAGTGCTTTTCTCCTGCAGTCAGTAGTTTCATGTCTGAGTCATACCACTACTGACACATTACACAGTGAAAGTCAGTCAAGGAGGGTTCACTAAAGGTTTACTCGGGCCATGACAGAGCTTTGCCATATCATGATATTTTCATATATTACAGTATTGCAAAGCCACTGAGAAAAGTTCACATACAGTTTTCCCACCTTGTATATATATATACAAGAGCCCCACCTACATACAAATACTACAAGAGAGGGCAAGACAAGTTCCTTCTCACATTTTGGAATGTGGTCCGTCCACTTCAATGTTTTATTACATTAGTAGTAGGCAAAGAAAGGTGAATACGTTTTAGTGTCTATGTGACAAAGACATGTGTACAACTAAAATAGTTTAAGAGACTCATTAGAAAGTCAACCAGCAGAAACACAGCCCCTCGTACTTATGTCTAGTAAACGACCATTACCTGCCCATCAGCCGGATTGGACGGGGGCCAAACCTGTCCATCAGGATGCCGAGTGGCAGCGTGGTGGCGCTGAGCAGGAATGAACCAATGGTGAAGCCCAGATTCAGCATCTCCTCCTGGTCCACACAGCTCAGCCACTTCTCCACCTCACCGCCAGAGACGTTGCTCACGGCCACGACCACTGACTCGTTCACTGGGGGAACAAGTTTACCAAGTTGAGCTTCAGAATAATGTCCACTCTGAGGTCTTTCTTGGTCCTTGCAATGATAACTACATTATGTCTGAAATTAAGTCTCTTAAAAACTTAATTTAAGACATAATTTAAGAGACTTAAATAATGAGTTACTACAATAATTAAATTCCCTTCTGGGATAAAAAAAAATGCATTACTGAATTGAATTGAAGTGAATTGAATTGTGGTCTTCAGGCTGATAGCTAAAACCAAATAACTTTATTGTCTAAATTACAGCATGTGACACTTGTACACACGTGACGGCACGATTAAATACGTAGACCAACTTTACAGATGTGCTCGGAAACACATAGACAATACTTTCTTAAACGTGTTAAAAGATTTAGTACTATGTTGCACTGAACCATAGACTCAATTTCTCATAAACGCCCTTTTCTGGACTTTTAGAGCAGGGTGAAATCAGTGCTCCATGCAGCAATTAAGTATATTATTTAATGCGGACAAAAGGTAACCTTGCCCCAAATACTTTAATGCTTCATGTTATGGGACTGCATGTGCACATGATTAGTGGAGCGATATAATATGTAATAATAAAATAAAGGTGCTGATTACACTGTTGAAAAGCCAAAGCTGAATGGTGGAAGTTTGAGGGTGGTGCAACTTGAGTACGAAAGAGGTTGATGAAATGAAAAATAGTCAACATCTGCCTATTTATTTCCTCCCTGGAAGCATAACTAACTTTTACTGGAGATAGCCGAGCTCTGCTGCATAGTTGGTAGCTGGACTCATGCGCCATGAATGTGCACGTTGAAAAACGTAACAACGTTTGGTTTGGGGGACACCTGTACTGTTAGTGTGGTTTATTTAAACTCATCAGACATAGGTTAGTCAATATCCTCACACCTCCACCATCTTAGAGCAGAGAACCTTCTGACTGTCAAAGCTTTTGAAAGCGAAACATATTTATTTCTACTTTGCTCTGAATTGAATAACACATACTGGATCAGGAGCAATAAAAGCTGCAAATACACTGTTTGCTTGTTTGACTCTGGCAGCAGATGTGGACAACTGCTGTGCAACTCAATCACCCACTGAAAAACACTTATCTGATTATAAAACCAGTGGCAGTTCAGTAATTCGACTTTACCAGAGCACAGGTGGGAGTAAAATCCCTCCCTCTTCAGCATGATGAGCAGGGAGCCCCAGCCCAGCAACACGGCTGAACACAGCAGGTTTTCTATCACCGCAGTCACCGCCATCCACCATCGTCTCCTGTAGGCCTGGATGAGGGAGGGCGCCATGGCTGCTGCTCCGTGGAGGACACATGAGGAGAGGCAGAGGCAGCAAGTCAGTAATCAGAGCGTCTTTGCTCGTATGATGATATACGAGGTGATGGTGGTTACTTCAGATTAAACAGACCAGCTAGAGATTTAAATAATAAATACTTTCAGTTTTTGATTATAATGATTTACTCACTATATGTACGCACATAAAAATCTGTAATTGTTAATTAGCTTCGACCTTTATTTAAAATTTACTATTACAAAGAAAAGCATTTCCACTGGGTAGGTGTGTACAGGCTTTCGTAACAACTGGTATCAGAGGCGCTCTACATTTCAAGCTTCAACTTTTGTTGAAGTTCTACAGCTAATATTTACTAGATGGCTTTTTTTTCATCTCAAAAACAAACTGCATAAATAGGAACCTGAAAATATCCAAAAAATAAAAGAGAGAGAATGACACCCACTAAAATAAGCACCAGACAATCCATGCATGTGTTTTCTGTGCATTTATTTCTACTTCAGCTTTAAATCATTTTTGTGATTATATGTTTCCATCTTTCACTCTATTAGCCTTAATTAAACGAAAACATATGGTGCTGTGAGAAAGTGGTCTTTTTCTTTCTATACCATTTGGAGACAACTTTAGTCTTTTGAGTGTCCCGATATGATGACGTGGTTAAGCATGGACGAATAGATTTAAACTGATCTGATATTTCATGAGGTTTTTTTCACAGGGAAGACTGGATCAAGTACTTTTTTGTAACCTAAGTTTGTCTAATGAGTGTGCAAATAGAGAGTTGCTGTTTTGTAAATCCTTCAGTTCACACCTTTCATTGCTTTATCCACAGTAACATCCCCCCCCCATCCCCCCACTGCTGTGAATAGAGCAGCAATTCCACTCTTCATCCTTATCTCCTGCAACAACACACGGTTCTCAGTCGTTTCACTTTTGTGCTGGAAATCGGGGGAAGCCTATTAACAGAGCTCCATTTCCATCTCTAAGCAGCGCTGAGAGTGAGTGAATGAGTCTCACGTGATCAAGTCAAGAGTGAGAGGTGATGCAGGATTTTTCAATGTAAATACGGGTGAACATTCAAACAAAGGAGATGAAACCGACTGGCTAAATATAGTTAGCTCAGTCATGACCACCTTGAAAACACAAACAAGCAGACACACAGCACATGTCACCGGTCACTTTAACCTGCCCCGATGAAGTTACGACAAATCTGTCAATATCTGTCACACACACTCACATACCTGAGCTGGCGCTTATTTATTTATAATCTGGGAAGCAGTGGAAGTGGTCAGAGAGACAGGCGGCACTTGCCGAGGACCCATACAGGAAACAATTTTTAATGAGGGCATCTTTCCAACATGTGTCGTACTGCAGGAGCAGAGAGGCCACGGGGCAGATTTGTCTTTGCGTGTGCCCGCGAGGCATGTGTGTAATCCGATTACTACCAGCCCAGCGAGCTGCCTCTGCACTGAAAAGCGAGTTTGAAAAGGAGGATTTCTTTGTAACCGACACCCACCCACGATGAAAAGCGCTTCGCTGTTTCCACACACACACACACAAACACACACAAAACTGCCCGATCCTCAACAGCAAAGTGACAAAGCGAGACAGTGGTCTTTCACTCCATAAATCTACAAGTCACAGATGAAGCCGTTAAATCAGTCACATGGTAATGAGAGGCACCTTTCCTGAGAGTACAAAGTAAAAGACCCCTGCAGTGCATTACATTGTAACTGAACTGGTCCCTCTCAAGAGCTCTGCAGGTACACATCCAGGTACTGGAGCTTCTGGAGAATGCTGACAAAAGAAAAGAAGTACAACAGCCTGTCACGTTGGTTACTCTTTCTTTGTTTTTATGTTGTTGATCTTTTCAGTTTGCTTTGTGTGTACCAATGTAACCGTAGTCACTGTAGAAGCAAGATAAATAATTAATATGCTACCAAACGCTGATAACAAAATGCTGGTAATTCAGCGTTTTTCATGTCGATGCTTTTTAATGCACCCTGTATAAAATAATCTATAATCAACAGATCAGTGGATGGTACAACAGACTCTTATTGTTTTATTTCACGTTGTCATGGGCCTTTTGACATTTGTGGCTGCTTTGAAGCATCATGGAAGAATAATAAATTATGTTTGGCAGAAATGACCTGCATGATAACACCATCACTACCCTCAGGAAATAAACACTGATGTAAAACCAAGCCCCTCTCTCCCTGTGTCATAATTACACAAATCAACCTCAAACAACACATCAATGTTCTCTTGAAAACATCGTCTGATGTGACAACAGTATTGTTGATGGTGTACAACCACAGTACAAGGCTCCTCCTGACTGCATGTTTTCAATATTTAATGTGAAACAATTCGAGCAAAAAAACAAGAAAACTGCTTCTTCGATGGCCAGTATCAACAAAGAAAAACTCATCCTTTGAAAAAAAAAAAAGGCCTCAACATGCCAAGATGATAAGACAGTCATTAGAAAGCCTAAGTATAGAGGCTACTGTCACGTGTTGAATTTATAGCAGTGGCTGTATCACGAGTATCTGTGCATGATTATATACACGCTGGTGTCCATTGTCCAGGAGACAACAACTGAAACACGAGTCGCGGTCACTACGTGTCACAATTGCATGAGTGCATGTCGGCTGCTTGCAAGACACTCAACAAGTCCCACGAGCTGAACACAAGCATCTGGTCTGTTGGCTCAATAACCTGTTTCTTGTGCATTTTACACATTCTTCCTCACTGTTTCTCACCTATCTACGACCGGCTATTTAGAAACTGCGTGATGATGCAGAGGGGTCAACAAAACAAAAGCCTTGCCAACAAGAAAAACATGAAAGCAAAGTGTTTTTAGCTTTGGCAGGCAGTTGTGAATTGCTGTCATAACACTGTGAAGTGTGTCTATGTCTGTGTGTGTAAAGACTCCAGAGAGCTTTCGCCAGGAAAAACCACCATATAAGGAAGTTATTTCCTGAAATACCTGAACACAGCCTGAATGATGCAATGTTTCCAGTTATGACCATGAAGAGAGAATATTTACAATGTTTTAGGGCCTTCCATGGTGTTTTGTTTTACTGTAATAAAAAAAGTTGTTTCCACTACATGTATCAGAAGAGATCAAGTTCTTTTCATCGCATTCTCTGGTTTCTTTTCAAGTCTTTCTGTTGCTGCTCACATCCAGCGATGCTCTTTTTTCCCTGCTGGGAATATTGCTGACCTTGACCAGTTGTGTTTACCAACCTCAGTGGGATATAAAGAGCCTCATGACAAACTCTTTATCCTCACAAGTTTTTAAGAAAATAAATGCACACGGCCGGGATTCCTCTGTTCCATGTGGAGTCCAAAAAGGCAACCCTCCGATGCTGCCGGGCCGGCCGGCAGCTGTTTCTACAAGGGAATGACCTCAGCCTGGGTCCGGTTACCTTCCCACAGCAATGATGGTGCTGCATTTATTTGCTGCCCAAAAATGTCATTGTGATCAGTTTAACACAGATGAAGACAACCACAGAGGTAGCCAAGTCCAGGACCTTCAGTTTCCCCTGACACAACCACCTGAGGGCTTGAACTATATTAATGATTACTGAAAATGAACGCATTATGGAACATAAAAGATCTCTTGTAGGAATAAATTGACAGATTGATGTTTGACTATGTTTTAGCTTGCCAAAAGAATCAAGTTTCATTGTGTTATTTCACACAATAGCTGCTATCTACCGCAAATAATGCATTTTGAGACTGGCAATCTGGAGAACTGCTAATGTCCTTTTTGCAATTTTTCATTTTGGTAATTTTACAGGCCTTAAAAAAAAAGTGTAATTAATACAGATCATGAAACCAACTGATCAACAACTGATCATGAAACATACATTTAAGAGGACTAAACCAAAAGCAGGAAAAGCTGCCTTTAAGCATATAAAATAACTATGTAACACAGAGCAGTCTCTGTAACAATCATATCAGTCTACCTTTCTTAGTTTTTTGTTTGTTTTAATGAAGTGGCTGCTGGAAAGGACTTTTTGTTACAGGCCTCCAACCACGTGTCTTTTGTGGCTAAATCTGACAAATTTGTACTCTACGGGGAGGGGACACGGGCTGGTCAGACAAATGCAGGCGCTGTTTATGACTAATCGATTAAAATAAATAAAATATGGCTCAGTCAGGTCACAGTGTCTTTAACGTCTGGCCTACCGTTGCTAAAAAATACGCAAAATTTTGTCGTTATTGACACAACTGTTAGCACAACAGTAAAGGCTGTCCGAACAAGGAAATTACTATGAAGCATGGCAGTTTCCGTCCTCTTTTACGAGTAGCGCTTCATTTTCCCTCACGTTTTTCCTCCATGCTAACACACCCAGACGTTGTTGCTTTTACACTTAAAAAAACAACAACAACAACAAGACATTGGTAGTTACCAGATAGTAAAACTTATTAACCGTCTCATTTAATTTCATGCCACGTGTAACCGGCATCGGTTATTCCAGCTGCCGCCACATGATGCTAGTTACCGTTTATACTCAATTAATAACACACATAAAGATCACAGTGGGTAAATAAGTGGGGAACAAAAAGACAAAGACAAAGTTTACTTACTTTAGTTGTATGTCTGATTTGAGAGAAGGTTGCTTCAAATAAACTCTGAAGGTGCTTACTAAGTTTAAAACTATCAACTAAAAGTCAAATTTAAATTGTTTTCTCTCTTTCTTTTTTTTTTTTAAAGAAAAAAAATACTAATAAAAGGCAGCAAGAGCCTGAACCCCTGAATTACAGCTTGCCCCTCTCTTCTTCCCTGGTCTTCAGCTTCTTAGCTCTGCTTTAGCTTCATTAGTCTTACCTCTCCTCCTATTTGACTTCTGATTCCCTCCCTCTTTGTAAAGTTCCCGCAGTTGAGGGTGGAGAAACGTCACCACCCCGCTGCCTCTCAGCACAAAGTTACCGCCTCAACCCCACAATGTCCCAGAAGTCTGCTTAAATTCAAGCAGTACTTTCCAGAGTTTGCAATGATACCCCCGTAGCTCTGTGAGCGACTTTCATAGTTGTTGATGCCATAAAGACATACACATGAGCTGGCCAGGACTGGAGACCAAAGTTGTTGTTTTTTTGTTTGTTTGTTTTCTTTTTTTTTCTTTTTTTTCTTTTTTTGAGTAATGCAAATACTAGGGACTATTACAAATACTTCTTAAAAGCATTAAAATATCCCTTTAAAGCAAATGGAAACTGATATTTTAATATGAATGAAAACTAACTTGTGCTGCTTTAAAGTCACTCTATGTAGAAATGTCAGTTCTTGCCACATGGGGGCAGAATATTACAAGAAAGTGTCAACGAATGGTGTGTGACGTAGGTACGCATTGCAGCAGCCCATGGCAGTGGTGTCTGATGCTTCAGATTGATCGTGTAGTCATGACGGTATAAAACAAGTAAACCATTCAGCCAATCGTGCTCTGTTCTGAGACATACATCACCCATATCTCACGCTAAGCAAAGCGTGATGGGCTGGAAACATGTCACGTGGGAACATAAACACATTAAAGTTCATAAAATATCAGCATACTCCTCACTACCGCACGTTTATGGAATAGTCAATTTATTGTACATTTGGGATTACTGATCGTACTAGAGAACTAATTATTATTATTATTATTTTTAATTTACTATTATTTATCCCTGTGGGGAAATTCTTTCTCCACCTTTGACCCATCTGGGCTGCTGGACCCAGAGCAGTGGGCTGCCACGGTGCGGCACCCAGGAAGCAGGTGGGGGTTTAAGGTGCCTTGCTCAGGGGCACCTTATCCATGGATGTGGGGAAGCACTTGTTCAGGCACTCCCCCCACCCACATCATCGGTACCAGCTGGGGATTGAATCAGCGACCCTCCGGTTGCCAGCCCAATTCTCTAGCCGGTACACCATGTAATTATCATACACTTGGCAACACTGGGTCCTGGTTGTGCACGACGGGAGTTGGCTCTTCTGATTCGCTATTTCAGCTACATTTAAAAACATCAGCTTGGGTTGGCTCATTTGTGAGTGACACATCACTGGTGTCCACAGCTACACAAATGCAGTTCATACGAGATCCACCCACTATCTCTGACAGTTCCTCCAAAACTATATTTCTGAGAGTTGTGTCTCCATGTGACCACAAGCACAGCAAAGGTAGATGAATACAAGCCGCTATACACCCGCCTCCACGTACGATGTCATTGGCAAGCAATTTCTCCCTAGCCACAACCTGATTGGTTGACTTATGCCTTGTCAAAAGTTAAACATTTCTCAACTACTGACGGACTGTTTGACCCACCAGCAAGTCATTTCAACCACGGACAACCTCGCCACATTCAGAGTCTCTGGGGACAGACGCAGACGCCACATGCACCGTGTACACATGAGTAGGCTACTCTGTAAGAGACACAACTTAAGGCTGATTTATGCTTTACGGGGAGCCACTATCCACATAGGCTACGCACAGCCACAGTCTTTTATACGTGTGGGTTATTTTTGGCATCATTTGGATCACAACGCTAACTGCTAGGTGCCAGTGTGGGTTCTTGTTCTGCAGCACAGTAGCTCGCAGTGCCAAGTTTCCTTTTGTTTATCTCCTGTGTATAGCTCAGACATGGCGACGGAGCAAATAAAATATTTTTTTACGTGAGTTAGCGCTGATAAATGTTGACCATTAGTCGTGTTTACAGCAGCAAACTATCGTTCTACATGACTTGAAAACAAGGAAGAACAAATCATCTGATGTCATTTGTTGCGGTCCACACAGAAGTGCACATCAGGGTTCATACCAACAGCATAACTGAGGTGTTGCTTTGATGCAAAAGTATAAATCAGCCTCTTGCAGATCCATATGCTTAAAGAGAACTATGACTACACTGAGTGGCTTTAAGTAAAATCTTACATAGATGCACATCTGAGGTAGCCAACAAAAGTCCACCTTTAAGTAGGACATTAACATTGTGAAATAGCCTTATCCCAAACTATGACCGTTATTGAAGAGACGGATTTCCATTGTTTTACATAAGCTCATATGTGTCATATTTCAGGGGTGGCTTGACTGGTGTACCCCATCCCAGCTGTCAATGAGTAAGATGTGAGGTATGCAGAGCTCCACCTTACTGTGACGCCCCAAAGCAGTGATTCCCTGTGTCACTTATGAACTTTTACTGCATGTCGTTCCTGACATTTCCTGTCCCTGTTCACTGTTGTGTGCCAAAAAAGGCAAAAGTTTTCTCATTTAAATAAGAACCCTCAGTAGCAGGGGCAGATGACACAGAGATCATTCAAGCTATTTTAATCATGAAGAATGATGTTGTGAAAATAGGCATCAAAGGAATCGGGGAAAAATCTCAATTTTAAACCGATAAAGACCGTTAACACCATTTAAAAAAAAAAAAAAAATGTCAAGAGCAAGCAGTTGAGTGAGCATAGAAAAGAGATAATGTTGTATATCCCAAAAAAGAGCATTTGTGACCAACTTTCCAAAGCCTGGGCTGCTATCAGATGAGACCTAAGACTCCACTGATTCCAGCAGTGTAAGGATGAACATTCTAACACCAAAAAACAACTGTCTAAAGTAGCAGCTGAAGACGAGTAAAAAGAAAAAAACATTCAAGCAGTTGTGGAGATACGGTCTTGCATAAATGACGCACAGCTCACCAAGTGCTGCACCTATAGAGCAGATATTAATGAGCTCAACCAACCAGAGTTTTATAGTGTGTGCCTGAAAAAAAGTGTTCCATAATATGCTTCAATGACCAAATTGGACAGCGCATATACATTCCTTTCTCCAAGAACACTGTTACCAAAAACATGAAAGCACTGGGGAAAAAGTTAACAAGATCGTGAAGACTGGAATCCACATCAACCTAAATAGTACAGTTTTTTAATTGAGAGAGGAATAGAAAAGCCTACGCATTTATGAAGGCAACACAATTAAATGTAGAGTAACTGGATCTTCAGTGAAAATTTCATGCATATGCCGCCACTTTATAAGTATATTTTATTTTCTTTAAGATGAAAGGTGAAATTTGGAGTTTGAAATAAGCATAAACATAAAACATTAAACCCTAATCCACTCAGTCTGAGTGGTGTGTCTATTTCTGTGAAGCTTACAGCTGGTCATACTGGTAAACTGGCACATACTAGTGGGCTACTCTGGAAACTCAGTGTTGTTGGGAAACCCAGCACTGAAATTAGAAAGTCTGATTCTGGTCTAAATCTGCTGGAAATCCACTGGAGGAGTTTGTGTGCAGTTGGATTACGTTAAAATGTTAGCCAGTCAGATTTACTAGTAATTAGTTCTGTAGCTTCCAAAATAATGGTATCAAACTCATTAAGCTAATTACACACAAGGATTGAGGCTTTTATTGTTCGTGAAAACAAAAACAAAAAAAAAATAAATCCCATCTCAACAAAAAATAATATACTCAACACTGAACTACTTGCAGAGATGGGCATAATTTATAATATACATTAATCTTAAAAATCTCAGTGTAACCCAACTGTGCGTATAACTTTTTAACATTATTACTGTTCTTAACCAAGATCAAGCTGTGGTAATTAAAAATAATTAACCTTGCTTACTCTTGAAACTGACAGCTCATCTGCATCCAGCAGATGACTCTTGTGTCAAACCCACAGCATTTGTCTGTGGTTTATTCAGGTCAGTCCGCCCTTGTAGAACATTTGCTTCAGCCGCAGGTGTAGATCTGGGAACTCTGGGCCCCAGTTTCTTAATAAAATAATCCTGCTGGAATTTGTGCAAGCTCCCTCCAGCTGTGACACCTGTAAACATGACCCTTAACCTCACCTGCTAACTGAAATGTCCATGTGAATCTGTCAGTTTACGCTCAGGTTGGCAGCGCCAGCCTGTACTTTCTTCACAGCGGAGAAGCTGAGTTCACTTATAGAGCGAACTGAGCTCTGAGACTGTGAAGATTTCTAACTCTGTTCGTTTCGCCGTTATTAAAGGTTCTGCAAGTGCATGGCGATGTGCTGAAAATGAGCAAAATAATTTCAAAACCTGCTCTGTACAATTTCAAATCTGATGTTTAGTTAATGTCCTGTGAAGTGGTGGCTTGCATGTATCAACTTGACACATTCAGCAACATGTTTGTACTTTTCTTTCAATTCACACAGACTCACAGGGATTAAAAAAAAACACAAAACTAGATGGAATGTAACTAACTCAAAGACTAGGCATGCCACATAGTTTGCTTTCTGCAGTCTTTTGTAGGTTTTTGCTCGTGAGGTCAGAGATGTTTGAATGTAATTTTTAATGTGCTTCTGCACAGATCCTGCTATTGTTGTGTTGCTCACATTCAAGCCAGAAATAAGTTATTTTTACAGTAAATTTCTGCATAAAGCTTATAGCATATTAACACAGACTGCTTCAATGTCAGTTTCACTTCGTCAAGTCAAGTTTCCTAACAGAGAACTCCATCTGCTGGACAGGGAGAAGCACTGGTGAGTGACTACACAGATGATCTCTGTACCGTACCGTCCTGCAGGCCAGTGCAGCACCATGAGGTGTGTTAGCAGTTGGCGTGTGACACATTTCCCATTTTGCAGCCACAGGTCAGTGACACACTGAGAATTGGTCATCTCAAGAAGTCCGGGTGCCCCAAATGCTGTTTCAAGTAGATGTCAATCACAATCTCTTTCCATTCCTCCTTTTACACACAAGAAAGAAAAAAAAAAGAAAAAGGAAAACTTAAGACCTATGTCTTTGTTCTAGTGGATGATTAATTCTCAGGCATTTATAGTGAGGTCCAGATTTTTTTTTTGGACAATATGAATTAACCTTTATACACCACAACAATGGATTCGATAGAAAACAATCAAGATCAAGCTGACGTTCAGTTCATGAGGTCCCTCATTCAATAGGATTGATTTCATTTTCTCCATTTCTTTTCTACTGTCACGTGTGTTTATATTGTGTGTAATGTAGCTTTTCTTTTTTTCAGGATCCTAGGTGTTTGTGGTATTTCTGCATTTCAAATCTCAGAAGTTCAAAAGGTCAAGAATATGATTAAACTTTGTAATTTTTTTCAGTTTCTTGTACATAACATGGATTTTTCTGCAGGGTTTTTGCATTCTGTGAAGCACTTTGTGCAACATTCATCTCTGTGAAAAGTCTTTTGTTACAAAAGTCACAGTTTTCGGGATGATGTAAGTTGAAAAAATACAAGAATGGAGGATGGGATCTTTCTTTGGTTTCAGGTGCTATCAAAAATCTGTGAACGCTAGACAGTAGAAAACAGATGTGCAGATATATCTGACACTCAAAGTTGATGGTTGAGAAAAGCCAAGGAGGAAGAATGCATCTTCCTTTGTCAACATGATCAATTATGCATTTCAAAACCGCACCCACTGTTAGCACATTCCTCTTTCGTCAGCTGACTTTGCAACCGCTGTCTCTTTTTCATCAGCACAGTCTTGTGAGTTTCATTAACACCGTATCAATAAGATGTGGAGACAGATCTCAGAGTACAGGTCGCAGAGTGGTAATTCAGATTGGTTTGTCTTTGTGATGAATGTACCACTTGCTATGCTGTTATAAAAAACAAAAAAAAAATCAGTTTTTGATATAGAAGAATCCAGAATTTAAGATGCCAAAAATAAATAAATAAGTTTCCATTCCCAGCCTGCTAGGTGCCTTTTGGCAAATCACAAACAAGCATTCATTTTCCTCCTTGTGAGCAGTGGTTTCTGTCTTGATGGCCTGCCATGGAGCTCATTTTTCTTTTCAAAGGTGAACTCATGACTACTGATGGAAGCCAAGGACAATAGAAGTCCAAGGATCCCTGAATGTTGAAGAGGGGGCTCTTTTCAAGTTTCTGCGTCACTGCGTGATTTTTATTCTCTGCTCTTGGAGAGCTTTTGGCAGAAAGACTTCTTGGAGGATTCAGCAATGACCTGGACTCATGCTACAGCAGCATGAAGTTGGCTGGCATTCAAAGGAGCCCCAGAGCATCTGGAAAGACTTCAGAAATACTTTCAAACTGACAGGGATCAAACTTGTTCCTCTGGAGATGCTGAGGGATAGCGTTTGATTTTGACATGGCACAACTTGATTTTCTTATGATGAAGGCCAAAGACTGTAACTGCACCCATCAGATCTGGGCCAGGGAAACTATTGCATCCAGGAGTTAAACAGTAAGCTTGAGTACTGTTATTATCATTATTATTCTTATTATTATTATTTTAAGAGGGATCAACTAAGGTATTTGATTCCCACTGACTGATCACATGTTGAAAATGAGATTTCCTTTTACATCTGTATTTCAGATGTAAGGCTACAGTGAAGATCCAACCCCCTCCCACCAATTAAATTAAATTAAATTAAAATAACATGATGGTTTTTAATCATTTTATACAATTTATACATCAACAGTCTATACAGGCAGATATTTGATGTACCCAGGCAAAGCTGCTTTTGTTCATTTAACTGATGTATTATTTCATCCCAGTGAAAAAACACAAGGTTTTGATAGATATATAATAATCAAATTAAATATATGACTCGGAGTTTATTGAACCTCCTTTCTGAAACTGACCCCAAGCCAAGCGTTTCATCATGTGCGCAAATTTGTCTTCCGTAGGAGAATTTCTTTTTTTTTTCTTTTCTAATTACCCATCACACGATTTTTCTCCCTGTATAAAAGTAAAACATGCTAACTTTATTCTGGAGGCACTTTGTTATAGTTGGCTTCATTAAACCCAGTTTGTTATAAAGTAAGTAAATAATACCTTATGCTTTATGAGCAGTGGATTTAAAAAAAAAAATTCACTTCACATTATTCACACTATTTACATTTGGGAAAGAAAAGCACATTATTCTTACTCTTATTATGTAGAATGTATAAAATAAATTGAATTGTCTTTCAATAATACTAATTTATGTTTCTAGACTCATCTTGATAAATGCAACAGCACAACATATTACAACTAAACCAGCATGCAGAAGAAGAGCATAAAAATATAAAGACACCCTGTGATTTAACAGATTGTAAAATCTGCTTCAGGAGTATTAAGTTGTCGTGGCCATGACCTGTATGACTTTATCACATCCTCGTCCAGTTTTCTTTGCAACGTTGTTGCTTCATATAAATGAGTTTTGTGCGTGTGTAGCTACTTTGTAGACGTGGTGTACCTATTGATGTTCAGCCACAGATTTTCAAACGTTTGTTGGTTTGTATTTGTTTTTACAGATTCACTGGTTCAAATACCTTGTCCCTTTTCCATAGTTTAATTTCATTCAGGCTCTACATGTTGCGAAGACGGCAGAATATTTTTTCCACAGAAAGAAGATTTTAAGGCAACTCGCCTCTGCAAGGTCCATCAGGTCATATGGGTCCAAAACAAGTCATTGCCCCTCCTCTATGAAGCTTTCCAGTTGGTATGAGGTGTTCACACCAAATACAAAATGTTTAGTTTTTTCCAAATATGACACTATATATTTGGGCCAAACTCTCTGTTGTTGTCTGTCCAAATGACATTGTTCTAGAAGTCCTGTGTTTTTTTTCCAGATTCATCTTAACAGTCCTAAAGAGTGCTGCCATGTTCATTTTTGAAGAGAACAAGACAACCTCTCCAATCAAGTCACACTTGTGCAATTCATTTTTAAAGTGCACAAGTGTGCATTTAATATCCCAGCTGAGGCATGTAATGTCTGAGATCATAACGCCTGGTTTTCCTTCTCTATTTTTTTTTTTTTTGCCTTTCTTTTTTTTTTGCATTATCTTGCTGGGATGTCCACTCCTGAGGAGACTGACAACTGTGTTGACTGTTTTCCACATGAGAATAAGCTTTCTCACTGTAGAATGATGGACTCCAGATTGTCTGGAAACATATATTCCTTCCCAGATTGATGAGCAGTATTTCCTTCACTAAAATCATTAATGTTTTTTTTTTCCTCTTTGGAAGTGTGTTAACACCTGCCAGAATACGCCACACCAGCACACTGCCAAAATTTCTTCCTTTAGAGGCGGTCACACTTTTCTGGTGATAAATCAATCAAGTGCATGTGATCAGCAGCGCCTGGCTGCTACTCACTGTTTTTCCTTTTTTTTTTTTTTTTTTTTTTTACGCAGTAAAGCTGCACTTTCACTTATACACTCTGCATCTACATTTGATTCCAAGTCTTTGACACCGTGCGCCATTATTTGTGGTTCATCTCTCTTGGTTGTAGTTACCTCATGAGACCCGGCGAGGACCAGATGATTTTTAATTATGTCCTGATGCATAAAACCTGCACTTTTATTATTCATGCGGCTATGAGATAGATGAGGATCTTCTTGAACTGTGAAAGCTAGAAAACAAATGCAACTTAAATCTGGTGAAGACAGAAGAAGAATAAACTATCGCAGGTGAGACATTTCTCTCGTGTGAGTGGTTGTGGTCCCAACTGACTTGAAGCTCTCTTTTAAAAGCAGCCCTGTGATGCGGCTGCTGTTTGACATTGTAAGGGAAATTCCATCTTATTAGACCTAATTATCATTCTTCAATCTGTTTCTTGTTAAATAAAGTCCAGACAGCAATCAGTGAGCGCACACAACACACTCTTGTTCCGACACACACACACATACACAGACACTAATTTCAATGTGGTCTTAATTTTCATTAACGTGAGGGTGCTTGGTGGGCTGGCAGGGGAGAGGGTGAGTCTCACGGTACTTGAAACATAAAACATATCTAATCCTGTGATTACATTAGGAGAAGTACATAACACATCATTTCTCTCAGCTCAAAACTACACACAGGTGGTCAAACACGATCAGTGCCCTTGAGAGTTCATGCTTCCCTCTAAGTAACACTTAATGGTTGCCACAGGAGGGCAACAGAGGGCCATAAAAACTGTGCCGCAGCTACTTTTACATTAGAGGTCTATTTGACCTCATTCACGACTGGCTGATCATTTAGGAAACAGAACTGTGCACTGAAAGAAAACAGTTTCTAATGTGGTTATTACCCCCTGGCAAGACGTCGAGCAGGGCCTTTCTCCTTAATGTAATCCAGCACCTTGCTTTAGGAAACAAAACAGGGATACATCTTTTTGACACTACTTTTCCCCTCTTCTTCCCTCAAGGAATTTGGAGGTTTTTCAACAATTCCTCACTTCTAGAGCCACATAGCTCTGGCCATGTCCATTATTCCCTGCTTGAGAACCTCTTTACACCCACTAAGAAAAGAAAGTGCAAGGATGATCCCAAGAAGGTACATTTGCATCGCTGTGCCACACGAACCTCAAAAGGTAAGTAAGCGAGTTAGCCAGGTGAGAAAGAATGTAGGGCCCAGACACGGCCCATGTCTGCAAGTTTCTTTGGCCCACATTTACACTTTAATCAATCAACCAACCAATCAATCAATCAACCAATCAACCAATCAATCAACCAATCAATCAATCAATCAATCAATCAATCAACCAACCAACTAACTAACCAACCAACCAATCTTTATTTATATAGCACTTTTTTTTAAAACGCATCTTAAAACCCATTTTTACTCTTTGGCGTTTGACCTCACTGAGACTTAGTTTTCCCTCATTTTTAATAGTTATTTAATTAGCGATTTTACTTTGTCTTTTATTTTGTTTTTATTTTACAACCTATGAAATTTTTTTTTTTACTATTTAGTTCCAATGTACAGCACTTTGTGTCAGCTGTGGTTGTTTTAAAGTGCTTTATAAATAAAGGTGATGATGATGATGATGATGACTTTTTGTACAATATAAACTTGATTTCCAGTGTAAAATCAAAATAAAAAAAGAGTTTCACCCACACCCTTCCCTACTGCCTATCAGTGATAATAAAAAAAAGATCAAAGCTGCTAACGGCAGCCACACCCAGGAGCCCTGCTGCTGGACGGGGGACCTCTGTTGGAACCAGGACCAGACACCACCACTGTAGGAGAGATGGACCCCACCACAAATCCAGGAGACGGCGGACCCCTAGCAAGCACTGAAACAAATGGAGTTAAAAACCACAGGCTAATAAAAATAAAAGAAAAAGGAAGATCTGACAGAAATAAATAAAAAATCTAAATAAAAATAACACAAGGGTTGTAAAAACATGTTAAAAATGGACAAAATATCAAATGTAAAAATGAAATTCTAAACTAAATAATGGGATATAAGTTAAAAGCCTTATTAAAAAGGTGGGTATTGAGCCTTAAAAAAAATAAAAACAAACATAAACTTTCCCTGCAGCCCTCAGGTGCTTGACTGATGGCAGGGAGAGCCACATTTACACCGAGTCAACACAAGGCCTCTGAACATGGACCAAATCATCATTATCTTTGGGCTTTTGGATCATGCCATAACCCGCCTCAAAATTAACTTCTGGAATCTGGGCCACATCCAGCCCATCCAGCACATACCAAAAACCAAGTTTGGCCCAGTTCATGACACTTGAGACATGTCTCACCCATATACAATCTGTGTCTCCAGTTCAGTTCAATTTAATTCAGCTTTATTTATATATCGCCCATTACAATACATATTGTCTCTTGGTGCTGTACAGAAACTGAGAGCTAAGAAAAAAGGGCAATAGTTTAATTGAAGCCCTGCATATTCTCATTAATTTAAATAACCCCCTTCACTTTGAGCTACTTGTTCCAGATTATTGTTTGCACTAAATGGGAAACTTTTAAAACTATTTAGGGTGTTTCTATTCCTACAACGTGAACTAAACTTCATGTCAACCCTCCAGTCAAAATCTCAAAAGTGTTGGTACTGTAATATTTACAATATGGACATGAGTCATGCTACATTTTTGTTCCCATGACATTCTGGATCTTTTATGAAGTAATAGATTTCAGATGTTTTTTTTTTTTGTTTTTTTTTGTGCCTGCACAACATTTAGGTCATTTGTTGGACTTGACACATCACATACATCCAACATGCATTGTGGGAGGTCATAATTAAAAGAACACCATAGTATTTTCCAAATACCGACTTTTTTTTTTACCTCTTACAGCTAGAAAAACTAGTTTCAATTTTGCAAAATATCACGAGACTGTCCTAAAAAAAATTATATATTTTGTATACATGTAAATATTTTTTAAAAAAAAAAAGGTTCAATTAATGTTTTATGGCAGTTTAGACTGATTTGAATGAATGTTCTCATCCAAAATCAGTTTTAATAATGCTACAAAACCATCCGGTCAGATTTTCTTCTTAGCTGTCAGTTAGACTCCACCCTCGGTGGTTTGGTTTCAACAAGTCCATTAATCTAAATTATGGGCGCTTGCCCATTCACACCATAACGAGGCATGGAAGCATATCTGAAACAACATTGACTTTTTTCTAGTAAAAGCATCATAAGTCTAGACCTGTTGGAAATGATCAGGGACTAAAGTTCAGTGCCAGTCTGTTTGCTTTTATTTAAATTAAATGTCTTCTTCATGTTACAAGACTTTGTATTCTAGGTTACAATAGTTATGTTTCCACAGAACCACTAGAGTTAAAAAACAAAAACCCAAAAGACTTACTTTATTTATGGAGGGCAGTCTCTTGGCATATGCACACAAAACTGACAAAAAAAGCCACAAAGCCTTGTTACTGACAGTAAAACCTGGCTTCAAGGATGCTTTTTTTTCCCCAAAAGCACTCCACACATGTCCAAACCCACTGTTGTACATCCATCATTAAAATTGGAAAAAATGAGCTGTATGATGACTAAAAGCACATTTTACCAGATATGGGGATGTACTAGGCTGATGTCACGCCACTAATACAGGTTGCTGAATTAAAAAGAAAGAAAAGAAGAGCTTCTTCATCACAACAACTTTGAAAAACACACGCACCAGTTCCACCAGCTGGTGAAATTCTTTTTACTATTAATATACCTATCCTTATCTTACTATTAATCTGTCCTGTGCAAGTTTTCATGTAATTTCATAGAGCGCTTTGAACTTGTTAGGGCAGGTGCAATTATAAACTTGAATTCCAACTATTTATTATTCTGTGATGTACTGCATTATATTGTTTATTGCTCTGCTGTATTTGCCTTCAGTTGTGTGTCTTGTTGCATTTGCAATTTAGCCTAAAGTCTAAATACCCAAGACAAACTTTGTTTTCTCTTTGCATCTCATCTCTGCCATTTTATATGGGTCAAACTTGATGGGTTCAGGTTTAAACATCTCCTGCTGGCCTATCCAGAGACTACTTTGCCCCTTGCCCAGTTTACATGACTTTAAACGGGTTGAAACAAGTTCAGATAATAGAGGGCTGGATAGACTTCAGGTTATAGTCCAAATTCTAACGTGTAAGACTAAGAGAATACAGATGTGTGGGACAGAACATTTTGTCATGTTACATTATGTGTCAGAGAAATCTGGGGAGCACAGGGACCTGGGAGAAGGCGTCCCTTGTTGAGGAGTGACTTGTTGCCTACTGGAAAGCAAAAGCTGGTTCAAAAAGTTTACTATATCAAACTTTACAATCTAAATTAAATCTCGATTCTTCCTGTGAATGTTGTTCCAGGACAAAAATCTATTGTTGACTTTGTGGTTTTAAAAGAAAAGCAAAAGACCATCATACTTGCTCAGAGCTGGCATGACATGTTTCAGAAATCAGCGTGGCCTTTAAGATCATTTAGCTCCTGCAGAGTGAGATGAGAGTCTAGAGAGTCAGAAATTTGCAAGTGCCTATCTGGATTTTTTTTAAAAAAAGAAGAAGAAGAAAAAGAGAAAGAAAAAAATGAATGACAGAAAAGAAAGCAAAACATTTCTCCTGATCTGTCGTATCCAAGATTGAATTAAGATTAAATCAGATGAGGCCGAGCCCAGGACCTTTCAGATTCATTTTTGGAATGAGGAGATGGCACGCTGGCAAGAAATAAGATGAAACTTTTTTTTTTGTAAGTGATGGTCAGAATTGAAAGAAGATGTGAAAATGGAGTCCAGCTTGAATGTGGCCTGAATTATAACTTCCAAGGAACACTAAGACCTTGGGGGCACCGTGTGATTACCGTTGCTGTTTCTCTGCACGCTCCTGCTCTGAAGTTCAATGGGTAGAGCATGGCACTAGCCACGAGGTGGTTAGTGGTGGTTGGACTCCCACTGTGGCTCCTGAAATTGAGACTGTTTGCACAGTACTCAGAAGCCAGTAATAAAAGCTATTCTCCAAATTGCTTATGATACATTTGTCCCCTGTGAGGAATACAGGTGCCTTAAAGTAATTAGAAGAGTTTTTGTTTTTTTTTCACAGGGACTCCTGCTGGATTTAAATGACAGCCACCGCTGAGACTGGGTATAAAATCAAAGAAATTCCGCCGTGCCGTGGAGCCCGTTTGCCAATTGAATATCTCCCTCTGGCTTGAATTATGACATGAAGCTTTTAAACTGGAGGCATGGAATGAAAGGAATCCTGAGTGTGCATAAAACCAGCACAAGTACAGCACAAGCATATTCGCATAAATATGAGATAATTACATGACAGCGCTACCACCGCCGGCGACAGCACATGATGGATGAGCCAGGGAAAGAAAACATGAAGAAGCCGAGCCCCAGAAAAAGACTGGGCTACTGGTGTAATATTAACTCTGGATGAAGGGATGGGAATGAAAAGCAAAACAAAAGATGGACTGAAGCATGTGCAGGGAATGGCGAAGGTCTTAGAGTCTAAGGCCTCAAGTATTACCCTCCACTCTCGCACGTCTTCTGTTTCTGCCTTTTAAGGAACTCCACAGCTTCAAGTAGATAATGAGCACCTTGAGGCAGATGTAGGACGATGGAAGAGAAAACAGGTGTGTGTACGTCTGTGTATTAGTGGGGTGAGAGGACTGAGAGGGAATGGGAGACAGTAGGAAGGAAGAGGAAGAGGAAGATTAGAAGTGATGAAGTGAGAGAGGCCGAGCTGAACGCTGATGTGTGATAAGATCATGCAGTAACTTAAAAGCATACTTTAATGAAAGTCCACCCAGAGAGTCAGGAAGAGAGATACAAAGATGGCTTTCATGAAGGTTAGCAAAATACATGCTCAGATGACTTTTCTTTTTAGCTTTTTGTGTTTAACCCTGAATCTTCAGCTCTTGTCATTCTTTATACTCATCACGCCTCCATATTCACAGTGAGAGCACCTGCAGGTGGCTTCCTCTCCTTCTTCACCTGTGTTATTTTAATTTACAAAGGGAGAAAAGAAAAGGAATGATCAATTCCTATTTTCTTTTTCAGATTCATGGTGACTTTGAACTCATAACTGGTTTCGAAACAAGAACCACTGGAGACCATTGTCACCTGAAAGTATTCCAGTAGTACTGCAGTTTCGTAAAGTTATCTACGGTTTTCTGTACATAACTTTTGACCTTCTTTGCCTTCTAGCACCAAGTCATTGTGCTGCTCTCCTCGTCAGAAATGGTGGCCAAATCAAATTTCTCAAACCTCCACTTCATGATGCAGCATCGGCTTCAAAGTAGTGACATATGGATACTTTGTGTGTGTGTCTGCATATATGTGGTCGGTTAGTGTCAAGATTGACAAAAAAAACAAAAAACTTTTTCTTTTATATGCTACTTGCTCAAAGCTTTCTTGTGGATAGGTCAGAGTGGGTGAATGTGTCTGATCTAACAAACTTTATTTTATGATTCTGTCAGAGGACAACGATATACCAAGAGTGAAGTATACGAAAAGGCAGACGAGGACAAAAAGCGGTGGATGTAGTGTGTGTTGTTTGATAACGTACCTGTGTTGGTGGAGTGTAGTGGTGGATGTAAACGTGTGTATGGTGGTTGTGTGGTCAGGTGATGCTGGTGTGCTGGGTTAGTGTCATGCAGCAGACCAGATCTCTGGATTCTCCAACTCATCAGGGACCCAGCGTGAATCCTGCCCGGGAGGTCAGGTGTCAGGTACACAAGAGCCACCCAAGTATGCCTCTGGCAAACCCGCTCCCCCTTTCACCACAGCAAAGCCCACCCCTCCCCCCCATATAAGTTCTTTCTTCTAGTTATGTGCATTAAAAGGACACATGAGCGCAAAAGATCATTGCATAGATGTTTAGGATCAACATCTTGATGTAGCATTTTATACAGATGCAGGTCCTGGGAGTCAGAACTGAACTAGCCAAAAAGGCTTTTAAACTTTCTGCCCCGTCTACTTGGAACGATGTGCAAAAGGACTTGAAACTGACACATTTTGTATCTCAAATTCAAATCAACTATAAAAGACAGGGAAATGTGCTTAATTGGATCATGTGACTGTACTTGTTGACTGTATTTTTTTTTTGCATCTTCTGTGCGTGGTGTAACCATTCTGTTTTTATGCTGCCATCTTGGCCAGGTCACTCTTGGAAAAGAGATTTTAAATCTCAATGATTTTTTTTTTTTTACCTGGTTAAATAAAGGATATTGATTGATGTAGCATGACATTAAATATTGACGTGTCATCATGTAGCAGTGCATGAATGTTGTTCTCTGAAGGGAATTGAGCAAAGACAACACCATCATTGTACAATTTTTAATCTTTAGTGTGAAACTGTAACATTAAGTCCACTACAGTTCTGAGTTAGACCCTTACTGGTCAGAGAAAACAACTTTGCTTTAAACTGAGTGCTTGTCATGCCATCTTTTTGATTCTTTGCAAGTCAAGAAATGTACTTTCCAGTACACAAAGTCATTGAACAACAAGCCTAGTTTGGATTTCAGTCCCAAAAAATAAAAACAAATTAATGCAATAAACAGAAATTCAAGTATTTTAACAGATATAACGTTTCTTTTTGAGGTGTCAGAAGCAAAAGAAGGACAAGATAAGATAAGAAAAGAAAAGATAAGCCTTTAATCATCACATCGTGGGAAAATTCAGAAGTACTGTATCTAATTATTTGCACCATTCTCCATGTTTAGACTAGCAAAATTTATAAACAGATTTGTGTCACGTTCTAACAATATTTGTTGCCAAGCAGGAAAATGCACATTAAGCACCTTTCCATGAACTTGGATTGATCTTGACTGAGTAGTTGAGCCACCAGAAGGTGGCAGTATGAGCTAGTTTACACCTGGCTGAAATCTACAATGAAGAAGAAGTAGTAGTCTCTAAAATAACAGTCTCAAAAAAAAAAAAAAAAAAAATCCAACAAACTGAGTTACTTTGGCTATGAAGAATAATGAAAATAAGTCTTTTGTTACAATTTTCAGTTGGTGTAATTTTTCATGTAGCAGAGATCATGGTTCTCTGCAAGTGGAAGGTTACATGAGTGAACAGTGCTTTTCTTTCTACATCAACATGCACTTGCAGCTGATTTTCGCTACACTTAAAAAAATTTTTTTTTAAATTTTTTTTTCAAAGCCACACTAAACATGAGTAAAGACATTTTGGCAAACCGACGACACATTGTGATGCAGTCCATGCCGAAGTTAAGTTTGCATTTTGTGCCAATGTTGCATTAAGTAAAAAAAAATGACTTGGTGAATGTTTTTTGCTTGAAAAAAGAAAAAGAGAAAAAAAAGTAAAAGAAAATCTTTATGTCTCAATCAGTCACTGGGCTTTGCTTCCAAAAGTAGCCAAAATTACTACAGTTTTAAAGCTAAATTGATGTTTCAACCCAATCACACAAAACCAAAAAGAAAATAGTAGATTTTCTTGTCATCTTCTGTAACCATTACTGTAAGGTATTTTGGCATCTCTGTGTTAAAGTTCAGTTTTTTTTTGTGTTTTTTTTCCTTTTCAGTCACTATTCCCCTTCAAGGATGATAACAGCTGAATAATAATGGTATGTAATTTAAAAGAAAAGAGCTTTTTCTCTGCTTTTACAGTGTTTATCTGTATTTTTAGGCTTCCCGTTTGTTCTTTTCTGTTTTTAAACCACAGCAGTTGTGGGAAATCAGTACCATCTGTCAGTACTTTGATTTGATTGTAGAAAGTGTCAATCATGGCTGACCAAGTTGCATTCTAGTCACTCATTTTAGGTTCCATTTGCAATCTTTGCCGAGGAATTAACTTTGACTGTGAAACAGAACCATGTAGCTGAAGGTAAAACTGACCGATGCTTGTGATCTTTGCTGCGTCAACCAAGTCAATGCAACATGAAAGCATGCTTATTCAAAACGACTTCTTTTAAATATTTCCTCACCCTGCAGGGAATATGTGCGTTGCAGCTGAGTTTATTCCTTATAAACATCGAAAATAGTTAAGACAAAAGACTGTATTTAAATTGACAGGACTGAGACAAACAGGAAGTCGGTCTGGTAACAAACTGTGGGAATCTCTCCTCTGGACATCTGTAGCGGTCGTTCTGCAGGTTTGAGATGAAGGGTTGCGATTTCAGACATGGTGCATGAATGAGACGTGAATCCAACCTGCCAGTTCATCCATCTGCTCAAGTCTCTTTCCTTAATCTCTTCTTACTTGCTCATCCTTGTCTGTCCTTTCAGGCAGACCCAAGCATGCCTTGCTTGAGTTTGCTTTGGTCCAGTCTTGCCTCAATGTGCTCAAATGATGAAAGACCACAAAGAAATTAAAGAAAAGAAATCTCAGACAGCATGACGGAATGAAGAAATAGCATCACATTACTATGTTTTTTGTTTTATTAAAAATGACCTTACCCCCCTGCCCGTCCCCTCCCCTCACACCAGCGCCAAGACCCTGTCCCTGGCT